>CM062289.1:337283641-337619909 GCA_031216915.1 Pictodentalium vernedei | reverse complement strand
TATATAATGATATCTGGAAAAATAAAAGATGCCTATCCAGGGGGCCGGAAGTACTCCAGGGCGGGAGCAGACCCGGGAAAGAGGCACTTACTAGCACAAGCACAGACCCCCGGAATAGGGCACTAACTAGTACTAGCAGGCCCAGACAGGCCATACCGAAGGCATGTACGTCCTCGAAGGTCGAAGGCCCAAGATGGGGAGAGTTTGGGATGGGTGTGCTCCTTCATAAGGTGGGGCAGGCTGGCCTCTTTCAGGAAAATGTTTGAATTTTGAGAGCTCCAAGAACGAATATGGAATGTGTCCTCAGCTTTACTTCGAGAATAAATCATTGAGACAAATTGGGTGACGAACCTGGGAAGGGCATTGCCTGCCTCTCGCCCACGTGGTTCGAGGGCAGGGATAGACAGCTGCCCCTCTGCCCCGTGCATCCGGCCCCCCCCCCCCCCCCATGCCTATCAACTTGATCAATCTAGTCTTTAAGTAATGTTTCTCATACAAATAGTGCAATTTTAAGCGCTTTTATTTCAAATCCAAATTTCACATATTTTCCTCGACGCTACTACGGAGCTTCATTTGATATTAATTTTTCATATGGAGCTCTGTGGTTGGGAAACATTAACCCTTTGAACACTGGTGGTATCTTCCATGCCAGTTAAATGGCAGAAATTGGAAGAGTCCATATCCATTATTTGGGGGGTAGAGCAATTAATATTTTCAACGTGCAGCCACACACGTTCACTTAATGAAATTATGACGTATCGTGGACCTGAAAAGCGACCTCTCGGGTTTAAAGAGTTAATTATTTGGTTGTGGTACGAAGTGCCTCGGACGATCGAAGACGATATTCTGAAGGATACATTATTGGGAGATGTGATGGAGGCCGAGAGCAATCACTGGTAGTGACGGAGTTGGTAGATAGTCCATTTGTATTTGTCTGGATAAAATTCCAAAATGTGTGGTGAATCATTGTGGATGGTGCACTTTTGGGAGTTCTCTTGGAACTATGAGCTGTTTCTTGGTAGCCATGCTTGGATCTATAGTTCTATACTATTCTAAGACTGTTCTAGTCGTGGACCCTATCTACATGTATCTACCACCACAACCATCATCACCTAAAATAAAGAAAGGAAAACATGATTTCAGATTTCTTTTAAAAATTGTACGAACACTTTTTACAATGAAGCGACATCAAATATTATAAGGACTGGCACGGTTGGCTCATTTTCGTAACCGACTAACCGAGAGTTATAACCGGATAATATCCGGTTATCCGTGGCTATTATTTCACCGAATATGGTATCAAAACTATAGGAATTGGAAAGCAGTATTCTCAAACTCGACAACGTTCGTTTGTATACATACTACGGAATAGTTTCTGCGATTACTCATTACTCACGGAAACTGCCGATCATTAATGAAGACTTGAACGCCAAAGGTGAATATTTCTCAATATACACGACGCGGCTTCGATGTGTAATCTATCACAAAGGAGAAGCGGCAGATTTAAAACGTTTTAAACGTGGAATGACGATCACTATCGATATTTCGGATAACCGGTTGACGGTTTTTCTAATCGGTTAGGTAGCTAACTGGTTTTAAACCGATTATCCGGTTAACCATTTAAGTACTAAATATTATTGAAAAAAACCCTCACAGATAAGGGTTTAAAATGCATCGTCATGGTTTATGTGCCATGTACGACTTTTGGTATATAGATACATAATAAAATGCATGAACTGAAGGTTAGTTGTGAGGTCGCGCTTGGCTAACAATGAAAATTGCTAAGATTCGTTTCAAAACTGAAGGAAACTGTTCGTCTTACTGAAAAGGCCTTAACAGGGAAAGTTTTCCCCATTTATGAAGATGATGTTTAGTCAATATGTTATGTATACAGAAGTCAAAAGTGAACATGATTAAATGACCATCGACCTTACTTACCTTGTATCTTTGTAACTGGGCACTTCAAATGTGGTGACAACTATTCTGTTTTTATACCTTCTCAGCTAGACGAATAATTTCTTTCAATTTTTTCCGAAATCGGAGAAACGTTAAAATTCAGACCGAGACACGAGTCGTCCTATGGGCCTGAGTGGCCAATGGTCACGGGTCCTCGACACCAGGGGCTCACAAGGTCAAAAGGGGTCCACCGGCTTACCGAAGACTGTCAATGTGTCAGCTTAAATTTACGATTTTGTTGTTTAAAAGTGTATATATTTTTGGTAATTTTTCTCGCTCGTGCTAAAATGGTAAGAATAGGTATATGGCAGACCCCGGAAAACCGATTTGTCAAGTAGGACATCTGTGTATTTAATTAGAAATAAATCAGTGAAGGCGCAATAAAAGTTATAACTTTAATTGAGCGGAATCTCTACAGGAGCCTGTAACGCCAATTAGCGCTCATCTGGTCCGAAACAACGATCTTGCCCGATGAGCTTCAAATAAAAGACACTCGTTTAGCCATCCAAGGTGATCAGTTATCTAATTATATGGCCATTATTGTCGATAATCTCCTAATCACAAGAAGCGCACATATAGTGCCTGTGTTATATGGACATCATCACTTTCTGACAGCGGCCTGTCATAAGTGTCAATGTATAGCGAAAGTACGATACCATAACCCTTTGAACCCTGGTGGTATCTTCCATGTCAGTTCCATGGTAGCAATAGGGAGAGTCCATATTTATTATTTGGGGATAGACCAATTAATATTTTCAACGTGCAGACTTAGGGCTGCACGTTGAAAATATTGATTGGTCTACACCACACATTTACCTTGCAGTCACCCCCCCCCCCCCCACCCTTAATGACATTATGACGTAGCTTGTGACTCGGCCGGAAAAACGGCCTCTGGAGTTGAAAAATAATTCTAAATCAAGACAGATCTCTTGTGGCCAAGTTCAAGAGAAGCAATTAAAATGGGAATTAATGTCTTTGCGATCGATTAAAAGTGGGTTTTTTCTCGAAAACTTGTTTCTAGTCTCAAGGCGTGTAAGACTGTGGGTCGTAGGCGAGAAGCTGGGGATGCCCCATGTTATAAGTTAGAGGAGGTGCCCGCATCTGTGCGAAAGCATAGGCACGTTGTAATGTAAGGGGAGCCACAGAGAGAGCTCATATTTAGAGTAGGAACAGTTGCGGACCAAGTCGGTGGCCATATATGAGTGAAGCATCAGAATAGAAAATACGAGCTCCGGGAGTTCATGAATATTGGCATTCAGGTAGACGGTATTACCTGCCGTAGAAGGCAAACCATACGTAGACAGGGTAAGCTTTGCCTGTATGAACATTAGTCTGTGGTAAATAGAGGGAAGCAGTTAACCTTCGAAGTAGTGGCTGTTAGAGTAAAGGCGTCCAGTAAATTGACAATACGTTAGTGACCGTGTGGCGGCAGTGAATGAGTGACAATCCGTTATATGTTCGTGAAAAGGCGCCGAGAGTCCAGAAACACTACATTGAGTCGAGGTCAAACATCAGCGACAAGGAAGAAGCAACCAGCGACAACAGAGAACGCGGTCCCGCGTGGTGACTCAAAGTGTGTGGGTGGGCTGGTGGGTTATGGTTGACGTTTTGTGTTTTATTCATTGAATTTCCTGTACGTCACAAGATTACTATATTTTTCTATATGTTTTAAAATTGTTATTTTTAGTGAGGCTCTGTTGATTATGCTTTTTGATGAAAGGTCACTAACCCTTTCAGGATAAGAACCACACCAACAAAAACGAAACGGGCGGGTTCGATGCGATGAGTCACAAGTAGTATGTAATGTGGTTTTCATCCCTCATCAACAGGAATCCGGAAACTGATGTCATGTCACGTGACCCAGTGGCGCCTTGTTGGGTTGTCATGGTAGCCATCGTCAGTGGCCATGTTATGACGTAATTACCATAGTGATACGTGGTGTACCAAGATGAGAATAAGAGGGATGGTAGAGTATACCTCACTGAGGAGTTTTCTCATGGTTCTCATGGCCTCATACAATAGAAAAGGGGCGCTAAAGACATGTAGTTCGTTAGCTTCGGGGGGGGGGGGGGGGGCACGGGACGTGATGGTAAGGTGAGCTGATCTGGATAAATGAAACGAAGCAAGAACAGGTGTACTCGGAGTAGGGTTAGAACTAGGCAGAACAGGCCAGAAAAGCTAAATATAGTAACAATAAGCAAAACCTTCCCAACTGAAAGGTTCTACTGGAGTATACTCCAGAACAAACGAACAAGGTTGGATAGATAGAAACCAAAGCATAGATAGAAGCAGAGGATTCTGAAAGAATCCGAACTAGTAAAATGGGAAAAATCCGAACTAGAAAAATAGCTGCCTGGTCTATTTGAGTAATTATATTCACTCAAACAAAGGAACGCGTCTTGTAGCACTACTCTTATAAGCCCACAAATGAGGAACCAGTACTTTTAGAAAGATTCAGGGGGGTTGTCGGATTTATTTGGGTAATTATATTCACTCTTATACAAAGGAACGCGGCTATTATTGAAGACAAATGAGAATTCTGGGGAAATCCGTAGCAAATAAAGTCGTTTTTGGTGATTTGGAAGGATTGTGGTGTTGTTTGTGGTAATTAGATTTAGTCCTATTCAATCGAACATACCCGCCAAACATACCCCTTTTCTCCTTGAGTCTAGGTTGAATACGCGGTGTGAATCTGTTTCAGATTCAGATTCAGATTCTTTATTCACGATATACATATATGTATGATGTAAACAAAAATAAAGATTATGCATGAGTAACAAATAGCATACCGTGGGAAGTGGCATAGCCAGATTGGCTGTCTACCTGCCACCCCCTAAAGGAAACATAACTCACGAACAGACTGTGACTAGATGAGTAAACATAGGGCGATTTGTCCGGTCTATGATAGGGATGCTGGTTCTTCCGTTCCTTGGGTCGAAATTACGTTCAAGTGTGAGAGGCTAGGATAAGAAGCCAGCGGGAGGGTGGTGTTTCTGTTTAGGCAGAGTCCGCAGAGAGCAACCTGCTTGCTAAATTACCATCATTGCTCCGCATTAAATTCAAGAGACACAATTAGTCAAATCGAGTGGATAATATCGTTCCAACTAGAAAGATCATGATCTTTATAATTGGACGAGGGGTCAATGTCGGTGGGCGCACCATGGGAAGCGAATGCCGTAAACTAGCTGACAGCATTTAGGTGTCGGTCAGTTCACCGCATGCGACTTCCCATGATTAGCCGACCGACTTGACCAAGCACTTGCTTAAATACGTGTTCCAGAACGCAAATTCGTTCCTCAAGAGTATTGTTTGGAGCTTCTTAACCGTGTGTGTCTCTACGCGAGGTTAGTGGGGCAACTAGAGGGGAAAACTCTGCAGGTTGCATTGGACGAGGGTGCAAGATTAAGACATGTCGCACGACTAGTATGTTTCTATTGCGGATTTGTTTAATTTGCTAAAGTGTCACTATGATCAATATTTACTAAGTACAGTCTGGGCAGTAGGGATTATCGCAACGGACATACGTCGAATATGACGAAAGGAATGTTGTGGTCAATGTTTTCTTAAATGTAGCCCTGTTACTGATATTTCGAACTGTGTCGTCTAAAGCGTTCCATAGTTTCGGGATGGTGTATAGATGAAGTTTATCTAGGGTTCGTGTACGTGTTTTTTCTATGTATAAATGTCCCGACTGCCGGGTTGTCCTACCGAGTGGGTTGTCAGTAACCTTGAAAGTATCGTTAAAAGAAGCCGGTAATCTGCCATTTTGCCAGTCATGCGCGAACAGTAATGCATGCAATTTGAACAAATCTTCTACTTTGAGTATTTTATTTTCCTTAAATAAGGGGTCTGTATGGGAATTGTACTTTTTGTTATTTATTATTCTTAATGAGCGCTTTTGCATGATAACTAGTTTATTAACAGCTCTTGAACTGCCCCATGCTAAAATCCCGTACACCAGATGACTATGAACCAGAGCGTAGTACAATGTTTTCAGGACTTTGCGTGGGAGAATGTGTTTTACTTTGTTGAGGTTATAATTTGCGTGAGCTATTTTCGAGCATAGCCTAGATATATGAGCTTTGTAGGTTAAGTGTTCATCAATGCTTATTCCAAGAAATTTTAGAGATTTTTCTGTCTCACTTCCCCCGACTTTGCTTATCTTTTGATTATTTATTTTTATCTCTTGACAGAAATTATTATTCTTACCTTTATTTGGGTTAAGTATAATATAAGTGGTTTTTTTAGCATTCAACAGCAGTTGGTTCGCCGAGCACCATTCAAATATTTTTTGAACTTCGTTGTTGAAATAGTGAGTTATGGCATTCCCGTCTGAACCGGAGCAGTGTACCGTGGTATCATCCGCAAACGACAACAGATCGAGTGATGTTGATTTACTAATATCGTTGATATATAGAAGGAAGAGTACAGGGCCCAGAATTGAGCCCTGTGGGACTCCACAGCTTTGTTTCGCTGAATCTGATTTATGTTCTTCGTACATAACATACTGAAGCCTGTCAGACAGGTAACTTCTGAACCAATTATTCGCGAGGCCTCGGATACCATACTTTTCGAGTTTACATAATAGAATTTCGTGATTTATCGTGTCGAAGGCCTTTGACAAATCCAAGAACAGTGCTAAAGTGCTGTTTTTATCCTGTTTATTGTTTTCTGTTGCGGTGCTTTTCAGAAGTTGGAGGATTGGGTGAATGGTGCTATGGCGTTTTCTAAATCCGTACTGGTGGGGGTATAAAATATTGAATCTATTTAGAAAATTTGTAAGTCTCGTTTCCATTAGCTTTTCCAGTACTTTTGAAAACGCGGGAAGTATACTAACAGGTCTGTAATTGGTAAATCTATGCTCGTCGCCTGTTTTGAATATAGGTATCACTTTTGCAATCTTCATCCTATCAGGTACTTTGCCATTAATAAAAGAATTATTAATAACATGTGTGAGGGGATCCAATACTTCGTTTATTGTTTGTTTAAGAAGACTACTAGTTATACCATCGCAGTCTTTTGATAATTTGGGCTTCATTTTATTTACTATTCGGCTGACTTCTGTGGGATCTGTGGGTAACAGATAAAAGTTATTGGAGATATTAGTGTCCATGTAGTCTAAATACGTCTTGTTTGGTTTCTGAATCTGTTCGGCTACAGCCTTTCCAATGCTGATAAAAAATTTGTTGAATTCGTTTGCTATGTTATTTGCTTCTTTTATTTCTATATCATCCTGTATAAAAAACGATGGCAACCCCCTTTCGCGTATTCCCTTATTTATAGCTTCATTTAAGATTTGCCATGTTCTTCGCATATTGTTTCTATTTTCGTTTAAGATGTCTCTGTAATAAATGGTTTTGCACTGCTTTTTTACCTTGTTGAAGATTCTACAGTAGTTTTTGTAATTTAATACGTTCTGTTCGTTGGGGGTCTTAAGTTTTTTGTTGTAGAATTTTTCTTTATTGATAGAGGATATGATAAGCCCCCTTGTCATCCAAGGCTGCTTCTTAATAAATTTCTTATTCTTACTAACACATTTGTACGGAAAAGCTTTATCGTAGGCTTTCATGTAGATGCTAAGAAAAGTTTCGTATGACTCGTTGGGACAATTCGACTCCATTACCGGGTTAAAATCACTCTCTGAGAGAAGTGTTTTGAATTCGGCGATTCTTTCTGCGTTTATAATTTGTTTCAGAGTGAACAGTGGTGCATTACATATTTTGGGTGTAACTTCAACGTAAAAAACCCCAAAATGGTTTGATACATCCGATAAAATTATTCCCGGTAGTGCTGTTTGTGAAGTATTGTTTGTAAAGATATGGTCTATCAAACTAGAATGTCTAGAAACTCTCGTCGGCTTAGTAATATAAGGTAAAAATCCCTGGCTAAACATGAGATTAATAAATTCTTCTGTCTTGGAGTGTGTTGATGCCTTTAAAAGGTCGAGGTTCAGGTCTCCCATAATATAAACTTTTTTATTTTCGGAATTCAAAACATCCGTTATTTCAGTTAATTTTGATAAGAAGAGGTTGATGTCGGCTTTAGGTGGGGTGTTGGGTCGATATATGATGCCAATAATTTTGGAGTTATGTTTATCTTTTATTTCTATAAATAGGGATTCGAAGACATGAGGAATGAAGACTGAGATGTCTCTTCTGACTTTATATGTTATCCCTTCTTTAATGTATAGCCCAACTCCTCCCCGGCCATCATCATCATCGGGTCTCATACATTTTATAATAGGGGCATAACCTTCAAGTTTAAACGAAGTGTCTGGAGGAATACGGAATATTTCGGTAAGTCCTATTATGTCGAAAGAATTTTTTTCTGTTTGTAAATTGCATAACAAGTGTTGGAAGGAATCCCAGTGAGCTTTTAGACTTTGGCAGTTAATGTGAAATAGTGAGAATCCGGCATCTAAATTGCTAGTCTTAGACCGAAAGTCACTAGGCGAAAAGTATTTACAATCGTTTATGTGGTGTTTGAATGGGGATTCATTATTTTCTGGGTAGGGAACATACTTTTTCATTGTGAAGTCGGATAAAGTCGTACTCCGCTTCCATCTGCACCTCGTCGAGCGCAATGCTACCCGCCATTATGTGTCGACATGTCACCGTACCTTCCCGCTGGATAAGAATACCGTAATTTCTTTGGATGTTTTAATTCAAGAATTAATCCAAGGTGAATATAGTAGGAGTTCAAGATCCGGACACTGTGGCAATGTTTAATGAGGGTTGAATTGGTAGACGAAAATGTTTTTATTTTTGTAGTCACAGTCTGTTTCGGTTTAAGCATATGATTTGGTGTCAGATTGGGAACACAATAATTCTGTACAAATATGGTAAAAACACTAAAATATGTACATAAATTTGCTGAATTCAGCATCACGTCATTTGGTATCTTGGATGGGTATGAAGCTTAACTGGAGAACTTAGTGGATAATGTGAGGATAGGAGGAAAAAACTAGACTTTAAATGGAAGCCTTACAATTCACCCTGACCAGGTGAATGGATGAGTGACAGAACACGGGTCGTTAGGTGCCAAGTCGGTGAATGATTGATACATTACTGGAGAAAACAAAGCATGTAATCTCGCTGAAAGTCTCTTATTAACAAGTACATATAACTTAATAAATTTTTTCGCAATTGAACAAATTCCGATGGGGGAATTTGTGAACAACTTTTATTTATTTATTGAGTTTTCGCATATTCTATAACGGTTTTTACTAGTACCGTATTTAAATATCATGCATTGAAACTCGAGATAAATGTGTTCGTACGCGATGTACATTGGGTACAAATAACGAATTCTTTTGTACTCTCTGATGCCTTGTTAAGTGGGTCTTTTTTTTCATTGGAAGCACTAATGATTGATTGACAGCAATTCACACCACATCAATAGTTGTGAGCTTGGGCAAAGTTTGGACTACAGTGGTGCAGTACTGACGATGGGGGCGGGGGGGGGGGGTAGATCAATGGATTATTACGCCAGTGAAAAATGCGATTAGTGGATTGGTGAATAGAAACTTGGAGTTATCCAAAAAATGGGTTGTAGAATGTTTGGTTGGTAAACATCAGGTATACTTCTGGTCGTACATAATTGTGTTATATCAATAGTAATAATATGTGTTACACAACAACTCATAACAATAGTTATTAACTTAGTGGAGTTTGGACTGCGACAAATCATTCTGTTCCGTTACTGAATGGCACTTCAGCAGACGAGTTTAGAATTTAAACGGAATTACCAGAAACCGTGACTAATGAGAGTCTCTGATTACCACATGTATTTCACCCAGGCATCCACTCACTCACCCACCCACCCACCCACTCGTGGATGGATGGATGGATGGATGGATGGATGGATGAGGAAAGTACATATATGTGAGTGAATGAGAGAATAAATCCTAACGAGAAGACAAATGTGCATGCATTCATGCACCCACCCATGCACCCACCCACCCACCCATGTATGTATGTGCATGTATGTGAGTGAATGAGAGAATAAATCCTAACGAGAAGACAAATATGCATGCATTCATGCACCCACCGACCCACCCACCCGCCAACCCAGGCATCCACCCACTCACCCACCCATCCACTCGTGGATGGATGGATGGATGGATGGATGGATGGATGGATGGATGGATGTGGATGTGGATGGATGGATGGATGGATGGATGGATGGATGGATGGATGGATTATACCTATGAGAAATGTCATGTGAGGAAAGTCTATGAGTGAGTGAAAGAATAAATCCTAAATGGAAAAAAACTGTATCTGTTATTCTAGTTCTATTTCACATGTAAAACAGTCCTATGAGGGCTGTGGAAGATTTTGCTAATTTGATAAGGTGACTTTAAGAATCAACTTCCCACTTCACACCTTCTAGTAACTGAATAGGAGAATGAGTGAATATGTGAGTGAATAAGTAGCGGATGAATAAGGGAATTTTGGTTCGCGGTGCAACAATAAATTAATGAAATTTGGTAAGGTAAATTTAAGAATCAACTTCCCAATTCACTCCTTCTAGTGACTGATCAGGAGAATGAGTGAATGTGTAAGTGGATAAGAAGCGGTTGAATTGATGAATAAGAGAATTTTGGTTCGCGGTGCCGGGTTTGGCTACTGATATTCTCCGATGAACTCATACCTTTAATTTACAATAAATTAATGAACGGTTGAAGAAGTTTCATTGCACAGGTTTCTTCCAGCAACGACCACGCCGCGGCTTCCGACATCTGGCGAGGCTAACAGAATTTTCCTGAAAGGTAACAATTGAAAAGTTCAAAATCAACAGGATCACTCAATGACAATTTTAATACATGCTTCCGTTATAATGTTCATACAGGTTGCCGCAATGACATTTTAATTGTTTTCAAACCTTGTGTAACAATAATAATAGTATTAAATACGGGTTCAGCCTAAAATCCACCTAAAGGTGCTCTGTGGCTTTACAATGAAAGAAAAGTACAAAATTACATTTCCCCGTGAAATGCTTTTCGAAATAAACGGGATTTTAATCCTGATTTAAAGGTTCCAATACTTTGTTCAGATTTAAAATACTCGACAGGGAAAGTGTCTGAGGCTGCAACCGAAATGGCCCTCCCTCCAGCGAAGACAAGTTTAGAGGTTGGCTGGGCCGGATTGTTCAAGTCGGCTGAGAGTAGGTTACGACTTGGAGCATTAGGTGATATAAGCTCTGCCAGGTGTGACGGTGTGATGTTGTTAAGGTGCGATATAGGTAATATAATTTTGTTTATTTTGAAATTCCCACCTCTGATATTCCTTACATTCAAATTAAATATACACAAACTATACATCAAAATGAAGGTTGAGATGTGTAGAATACGAAACACATATGTAATCAACTTTTAGAGTTGACAATAGGCACCACTGGTCCCTGGAATTCTGCTACCGTATTCGTACCAGTACTGGTAAGAAAATAATATTTCCAGAGAACAACTTGTGACCAAATGTGCTTCACATATCCATGAACAAAGCTAGGTATTCAAAACACTTTAGAGTGCAGCGATAGGATTGCATTTGGGAAAAGGACAACACTGTATGCATTTTTATTGAAGATGGATTCGACAGACATGCGCATGCAAATACCACGAATTTCCATCGAAAAACAAAATCTTAATTCTAAGAAATTTCAACAGTTGTCATGATACCTTGCAGAGAATATGGCAATTGTGCAGCCTCTATAACAATGGTATGCTGTATTAAGGCGATCTTTCCCATTATTTGATTTTAGACAGCGTTGAATATCGATGCTTTTTCTTGACTGGAAATCGAAAGTAAATTGAAAGTAAACAAAAGCAAAGGTTTTTGGAATTTACCCCAAGCAGCTCTACACTGCGTTATGAAGAATTTTGATGCCCTAGCTTTGTTCTTGGATATGTGAAGTACATTGGTCACAAGTTGTTCTCGTGAAATATTATTGTATTATCAGTTCTGGTACGAATACGGTAGCAGAATTCCAGGAACAGGTGGTGTCTGCTGATAACTCTGTGAGTTGATTTCACATGTTTTTCGTGTTCTATACCTTCCAGCCTTCATTTTGATGCATAATTTGTGTATATTTAATTTGATTTTAAGGAATATCAGAGGTAGGAATTTCAAAATAAACAAAATTCCATTACTTATATAGCACCTTAACCCTTTACCTAACGTAACGGCAAAACCGGCCAGCGCTATTCACAAAAATACTATCCAATTTTCATTATTTTGTCACTTTTTATCACAAAAACGTGGCTTATTACGCCTCATTGGAACGAGCTCGCTGAGCTCGTTCCAGTGAGGGGTCATAAGCTATGTTTTTGTGATAAAAAATGAAAAAAATAGTTATTCAAGTATTTTATCTGCAAGTGTCGTCTGCTTTTCGTGTTATTTAAAGGGTTAATACATTTAAAAGTGACAAATATAACTTTATATTGTATTCTCTGCTGGACAGGAAGCCAGTGGAGGTCCCAAAGAATCGGGGTTATTCTGGAGAATTTGCGGTTACGAGTGACAATCCTGGCTGCGCAATTTTGGACATTCTGAAGCTTATTAAGTAAAGATTTTTTTACACCCAAACAGCAGTGAGATACACTAATCAAGGCGACTCGTAAAAAAAGCATGCACAAGCTGCTTATTATTTTCACATCAATAACTGGTCGTATCTTGCTCATATTGCTGAGAAGAAAAAATGTCGTGTGACAAACCTGCATTGATTTGTAAGGGTTAATCTTTGATTAAATTGGCTCTGCAATTCAATCGGAGAATTGAACATATTTTTTCGGTGTGGAAGCTCTTGCGAAAGAATAGGACACGGTGTCAGGTTAGGGAATAATTAACTCTTAAGTTCAAAATATGTTTGTGTGAAATTTTCAGTAATTTTCATTCTCGTAATACGTGAACACTACTTTTTTGCACCCATGTTTGCATACGAACATACCACTTCAGCTGGTCTTTACTTACAAACATGTGCAACACTATCTTTGACGCACTATAGTGACTATACAAAGTTTAAAAACTCCGAACAAAGTACTTACAAACAGAAAAAAAAATTACAAAGATAATCACCGTAGTTGGGGGCGCGGTGGCTCAGTTGGTAGAGGTGCAGGCTGCAAGCCGAGAGGTCCTCGGTTCGAATCCCACCTGCGGCAACCGCGTTGTGTCCTTGGGCAAGACACTTCACCCCGATTGCCTACATGGGGGCACGATGACGCTGTGTACTGAGGCGTACTGCACGTCGATGGTGCGCATGTCTTCAACCAATCTAACCCTGCCTGTGCTGCGGTGCAGAGTTCAGAGTTACGATGTTGGAGAGCTGACAGCTGCTCGTCGTTGCTCGGTGGTTCTCTCCGGGTACTCCGGCTTCCTCCACCCGTAAAACTGTCACGGTCACGATTAGCCATTGTGCATAAGTATGTGACCTTAAACACCAATAAATAAATAAATAAATGAATAAATAAATAAATATCACCGTAGTTATATGCAAATTACAGCTGACGGCTGGAACATACTGCATCTAAAATGAGCGGGACCGTTAGTCAATATACATTTATTCTGCAGGGCAGCAGGCGAGTAGCTATAATTCTATAATATGGTGCCCTAGCCATTTTTAGCTTTACTTGACATTGTCAAGATAAGCCATTGCCATCACGCGTGCGGAAGTCTGTTAGTCTGAGTCTGTAAATCTGTGAGTCTGTTCACATTTTCTTTTAGCACGGGCTACACCCCGCAGTTCTTGTCTGATCGTCACGAAATTTCATATGCAGGTTTGGGGTCATGTCTAGATGAGAACGTCCCCTTTTGGTCGCGATCGGTCAACCGGTATGGCTGCCGGAGTCCAAAACCCGAAAACCATTAGCACAGTCTACAGGTCGTATTTATGAAGGGATTTCATTGTAACTTGGTAGATGACTCTGTATAATGCCCAGATAAGAACGTCCCCTTTTGGGCATGATCTGTCAACCGTGATGGCTGCCCAAGCCCGAAACCCAAAAACTTTTAGCACAGTCTGCAGGTCATGTTCAGTATGGAGGGATTTCATTGTAACTTGGTAGGATGACTCCTTATGACGTCTAGATGAGATTTTCCCCATTTGGGCGTGATCAGCCAACTGTGACGACTGCCCGAGCCCAAAACCCGAAAACCTTTAGCACAGTCTACAGGTCATATTTATTGAGGAATTTCATTGTAACTTGGTGGGTTGATCTCATATAATGTCTAGATGAGAAAGTCCCTTTTTGGTCCTGATTGGGCAACTGTGTTGGCTACAGGGGCCCGAAGCCCGAAAACCTTTAGCACAGTCTACAGGTCATATTTATGAAGGGATTTCATTGTAACTTGGTAGGATGACTCCAAATAATGTCTAGATGAGAACGTCCCATTTTGATCGCGATCATTCAGCCTTGATGGTTGCCCGAGCCCAAAAACCTTTAGCATAGGCAAAAGGTCATATTTATAGAAGGATTTCATTGTAATCTGTTAGGTTGACTCCATATAATGCCTAGATGATGACATCCCCTTTTGGTCGTGATTGGTCAACTGTGATGGCTACAGGTGCCCGAAGCCCGAAAACCTTGAACACAGTCTACAGGTCATATTTATAAAGGGATTTCAGTGTAACTTCGTAGGACCACTCCAGATGATGCCCAGATGAGATTGTCCCTTTTGGTTGTCATCATTCAACCATGATGGCTGCCCGAGCCCGAAGCCCGAAAACATTTAGCACAGTCTACGGGTCACATTTATGAAGGGATTTCATTGTAACTTGGTAGGTTGACTTCATATAATTTCTAGATGAGAACGTCCCCTTTTGGACACGATTGGGCAACTGTGACGGCTACAGGGGCCCGAAGCCCGAAAACCTTTAGAACAGTCTACAGGTCATAATTATGAAGGGATTTCATTGTAGCTTGGTAGGATGACTCCAAATAATGTCTAGATGAGAACATCCCCTTTTGGTCGCGATCATTCAGCCTTTATGGCTGCCCGAGCCCAAAGACCTTTAGCATTGTCTATAGGTCGTATTTATAGAAGGATTTCATTGTAACTTGTTAGGTTGACTCCATATAATGCCTAGATGATGACATCCCCCTTTGGTCGTGATTGGACGACTGTGATGGCTACAGATGTCCGAAGCCCGAAAATCTTGAGCACAGTCTACAGGTCATATTTCTGAAGGGATTTCATTGTAACTTCGTAGGATCATTCCAGATGATGCCCAGATGAGAATGTCCCCTTTTGGTTCCGATCATTCAACCATTATGGCCGCCCGAGCCCGAGTACCTTTAGCACAGTCTACAGGTCATATTTATGAAGGGATTTCATTGTAACTTGGTAGGTTTGACTTCATATAATGTCTAGATGAGAATGTCCACTTTTGGACACGACTGGGGAACTGTGACAGCCACAGGGGGCCCGAAGCCCCGAAAACTTTTAGAACAGTCTACAGGTCACCTTTATGAAGGGATTTCATTGTAGCTTGGTAGGATGACTCCAAATAATCTCTAGATGAGAACGTCCCCTTTTGGTCGCGATCATTCAGCCTTGACGGCTGCCCGAGCCCAAAAACCTTTAGCATAGTCTATAGGTCGTATTTATGGAAGGATTTCATTGTAACTTGTTAGGTTGACTCCATATAATGCCTAGATGATGACATCCCCTTTTGGTCGTGATTGGTCAACTGTGATGGCTACAGGTGCCCGAAGCCCGAAAATCTTGAGCACAGTCTACAGGTCATATTTATGAAGGGATTTCATTGTAATTTCGTACGATCACTCAAGATGATGCCCAGATGAGAAATGATGGTTGTCCGAGCCCAAAGCCCGAAAACCTTTAGTACAGTCTTCAGTTCATATTTATGAAGGGATTTCATTGTAACATTGTAGGTTTGACTTCATATAATGCCTAGATGAGAACAGCCCCTTTTGGACACCATTAGGCAACTGTGACGGCTACAGGGCCTGAAGTCCGAAAACCTTTAGCACAGGCTACAGGTCATATTTATGAAGGGATTTCATTGTAACTTGGTAGGTTGACTTCATATAATGTCTAGATGAGAACGTCCCCTTTGGACGCAATTGGGAAACTGACGGCTACAGGGACCCGAAGCCCGAAAACCATTAGCTCAGCCTACAGGCCATATTTATGAAGGGATTTCAATGTAACTTGATAGGATGACTCGTTTTGGAATAATTTCACTGTAACTTGGTAACATTCGTTGATATACTTTAACTGTGAGGGCCACATACATTAACTGTGAGGTCATATTAACCCACCCCTCAGCTCTTTAGTACAGTGTACACCTCATATTATTTTTATCAAAAGCATAGCATACAGGGAACAGAAATGAACATATTCCCAATTATCACAATTCTTGTCTTATTTCATAATCCTTTCATAAACACTGAACATTATTCTTTTCATCAAACACAACACACAAGTTAAGCTACAGTGTCATTGACACTTTCTTTTCTTTAATCATATATATTTAATATATATAGTTGTGTGGGCCTATGGCATAGCCCTCATGTCTGCGTCGGCGTCCGGATTCATTCATTTTGAACTTTTGTGTGCAGGTTTTGATTTTGTTTTTGTTTTGTTTTTTTTTTTGATTTTTTTTTTTCTGTCAGCATGCTTTTCAGGGATAGTAATATTTTATTCAACCCTTTCCATGCTTAGTTACTTGAATTTTGGACTTTGGTGTACAGGTTTTTGACTTTTCTGTGCAGGTTTTTGACTTTTGTGTACAGGTTTTGAAATTTTGTCTTCAAGTGGAGTTTTACCTTACTGGCATATTGCCATGGTGGTTACCTTAACATTTCAGGGTATTTTTCTCAATTTTAACCATTTGAAACAAATGTGATTCTTTTTTGACTTTTATGTGCAGGTTTTGAGGTTTGTCTTTCTTTTCTTCCAAGTGGATATTTTTCAAGTAGAGTTTCACCTTACTGGCATATTGCCATTGTGGTTACTGTGACATTTGCAGGGTATTTTTCTCAATTTTAACCCTTTGAAACAAATGTGATACATTTTTTTCTTTTATGTGCAGGTTTTGAGGTTTGTCTTTCTTTTCTTCTAAGCGGTGACTTACCTTGTAGCATATTGCCATGGTTCCTATTTATGTTAGGATGCTTCTTGGAGCTAGTATTATATTATTTAACCCTTTAGCTGCTTATTTACCTTAATTTTGGACTTTTGTGTGCAGGTTTTTGGCTTTTGTGTACAGGTTTTGATATTTTTTTGTTAAGTGGACTTTTACCTCACTGGCATATTGCCATGGTGGTTACTGTAACATTTTCAGGGTATTTTTTTAAATTTTAACCCTTTGAAACAAATGTGATACTTTTTGGACTTTTATGTGAAGGTTTTGAGGTTTGTCTTTCTTTTCTTCAAGTGGAGACTTACCTTGTAGAAAATTGCCATGGTTCCTATTTTATGTTAGCATGCTTCTTGAGGCTATTATTATATTATTTAACCCTTTAGCTCATTATTTTATTCATTCATTTTGAGCTTTTGTTTGCAGGTTTTGATTTTTTTTTATTTTGCTTTTTTTATGTCAGCATGCTTTTTGGGGATAGTAATATTTTATTCAACCCTTTCCCTGCTTAGTTACTTGAATTTTGGTCTTTTGTGTACAGGTTTTTGACTTTTCTGTGCAGGTTTTTGACTTTTGTGTACAGGTTTGGAAATTTTGTCTTCGAGTGGAGTTTTACCTTACTGGCATATTGCCATGGTGGTTACCTTAACATTTCAGGGTATTTTTCTCAATTTTAACCCTTTGAAACAAATGTGATACTTTTTTGACTTTTATGTGCAGGTTTTGGGGTTTGTCTTTCTTTTCTTCCAAGTGGATATTTTTCAAGTATAGTTTCACCTAACTGGCATATTGCCTTTGTGGTTACTGTGACATTTGCAGGGTATTTTTCTCAATGTTAACCCTTGGAAACAAATGTGATACTTTTTTTTTACTTTTATGTGCAGGTTTTGAGGTTTGTCTTTCTTTTCTTCCAAGTGGCGACTTACCTTGTAGCATATTGCCATGGTTCTTATTTTATGTTAGGATGCTTCTTGGGGCTATTATTATATTATTTAACCCTTTTTCTGCTTATTTACCTTAATTTTGGACTTTTGTGTGCAGGTTTTTGACTTTTGTGTACAGGTTTTGATATTTTTTTAAGTGGAGTTTTACCTCACTGGCATATTGCCATGGTGGTTACTGTAACATTTTCAGGGTATTTTTCTTAATTTTAACCCTTTGAAACAAATGTGATACTTTTTTGACTTTTATGTGCAGATTTTGAGGTTTTTCTTTCTTTTCTTCTAAGTGGCTATTTTTCAGGTAGAGTTTCACCTTACTGGCATATTGCGATGGTGGTTACTGTGACATTATCTGGGTATTTTTGTCAATTTTAACCCATTGAAACAAATGTGATGCTTTTTTTACGTTTATGTGCAGGTTTTGAGGTTTGTCTTTCTTTTCTTCAAAGTGGTGACTTACCTTGTAGCATATTGCCATGGTTCCTATTTTATGTTAGCATGTTTCTTGGGGCTATTATTATATTATTTAACCCTTTAGCTGCTTATTTACTTTAATTTTGGACTTTTGTGTGCAGGTTTTGGACTTCTTTTTTTTTACTCCAGCCACCCCTTAACATTGGCCACCTGCTGGTGAGCCACGGGGTACTGATACCCCCTCTAGTTTGGGGAGGGGGTGGTGTTGTGTGGGGTTTCGGTGGCCTCTCCTAGTCCTATAAAAATGGCTCACGAAGGGAAGTGGGAGGATGGGGTAACGACCGGGGGCAGCGAAAAGTGTACCCCCCCCCCCCCCCCTCCTCCCCCAAATTAGCTATACCACTACTGCGGGAATTACAGGGAGAATTCTGCATTTCTTCACGTGTCTGATTATCGGTCATGGCGGATTCCAAATAAGGTTCCTAACAACGAACACCTTTCATTATCATTATGAATAAACACAAAATATCACTTGCTATATATATACGAAATGCATTCATTATGCACCGCCATCAGGGACGCAGTAAAGGCACTCGACATGTTTTGAGCTTATTTGTTTTACAAGGATTGGTGAGCAGGTTAGGGGACTCATATTAACGTACAGGTGTGTGGGGTGACCTTCGTGGCGACAGTTTCGTTCCCGCACGCTTCTCGAATACTGCGAAGGGATCTTAGCCTGCACGGAGTGCGTCTCTCTCCACCCGATAGGACGGTATTATTTATGCTGACAGGGAGTGTTCGGACATCTCGAGAGCTTTCGCGAGCTAGGATCGATCCAGGGACCTCTAACATGAGAGACCAGCGCACTTATCCACTCGGTCACCAGTTTTCGATAAGGGCATAGTCATGGCATGCAGGAGACCTATTAAGTCTAGTTCTATTCCTACAACTTATTTCATTTCGTAATAATTTTCCGACAGGTGAGTTCGGGGATGGGGGCGTTTAACCTCCCCCACCGCCCCCCCCCCCCCTCCTACACACAGAGACGACCTTCGGTTCTGGCCAGCATATGCAATTCTATGATACAATCTCAGTTATAGGCAGACAAAAGTACTCTGTAGGTAGGCATACCCTTCTGTAAAACCGCCCTACACATTCGTGTCAGTTTGAACAAATCCTGTGGATTCATCATGAGGAATTCCCGTATACATCATGGAAATTGAATAGTTGACCTCTACCAGCACTTTTACGATAGGCGTGGTCATTGGGGTACCTCCCCCCCCCCCCCCCCCCCCCGAGTACTTACTAGCTTCGGGTTTGCATATTCTAGGTATCTATTCACGATTTTTGTCCCAATCTTATTGTGACATTGTGACACAAACTATTTGATTTGGGTTTCATTCGTCATCACTAATAAAAAATACTTGATTATTGCTAAAACTAGGATCGTAGCACTAAGTCTTGATACTTCATAATTTTCCTTTAGTAGGGTGGCTGCTAAGTGAATGTATGTGATGGACCAATCAATATTTTCAACGTGCAGCCCCAAGGCTGTACGTTGAAAATATTAATTGGCCTACCCCCAAATAATGAATGTGGACTCTTCCAGTTGCTGCTATTGAACTGGTATGGAAGATACAACCAGGGCTCAAAAGGGTTAAGTGCCATATAGAGGGCATCTGTCACTATCTTGTGATGTCGCACGACGATTTTATCTCCAAGCTCTCAAGCAACCAGTCAAATTATGTAATGAATTCTACGCTGCCATGTCCCAGTGTTACTGCGCTACAAACAAATTTTTCAATCATATTTAAAAATATTATTTTGTTTCAGTGGCAGTCAGTTTCGTATTTTTTCTGTAGACCAAATCTGTGAAAGGAAAGCCAGAAAATCAAGAAATAGCCCAAATCACACTTTTATCTCTCATTCGCAATATGCCATTTTCCCAAAACAACATACCAGCTATCAATTTGTTTGGAATGAAACATAGATTTTGTGGAAACTAATATTTGTCATGGAACCATTACCATGTGGCAGAAAGCACTGCCTGAAATTCTGCTATGGCAATAGTAAGATTTTATTCAATCAAATACCTTAAATTTATTGAATAGTTAAATTCTGCAATCCTTCTAGTACTGACTCTGAGAAATCTTTTTATCATTCTTGCAAGGAACGGATGCCTACATTTCAAAAGGGCTGCCATTTTTCTTGTGGTTGTTTACATTTTATGAGGTTCATTAAGGGTCAAATCCACACAGTTCAGATGAACAAGTATGGAGTCATGAGAGAGTGCATCAATGAAAAATGAATGTCCAATGTGGCTTTTGTGAGTCTGTTGAAATCATACCCCGCCCCACCCCCCCCCCCCCCCCACAATCCTGTGCCATTTTGCATGAGATCTGCACGCTAAAAACTAAAGTGTTAAAAACTACACTTGAAGTGCTGTATTTAACACTTACTAAGTGCTGAACTAGCACTTTGTTCAAGTGTAGATATCCCAGAACTTGACAGGTGTTGACAATAATACCACTTGACAAGTGTAATGTCGCGACACTTAAAAGGAAACTCGAACTCTCAAGCCTGATCCGCGTTATCTGCGTTGTGTCCTTTTAATTATGTACCCACCAAGCGCAAATCAAATTATGGACGATTCTGGAAGAACCATCAATGCTAGACACATGGGAAGTGCCATCCATTCAAGTTTCAGATGTCTGACGATTGTAATGTCCAAGTGCTTAAAGCATTGCACTTTGAGTGTTAAAATCAAAACCTAAGAGTTAGAATGGGTTTAACACCTTGAAAGTGTCAGTTTTAACACTTTAGTTTTTAGTGTGTGTATCACATTGGTAAAATACGATGAGATTCATACACCAAAAAAGGGTAATCTGCCAAACTTCCTCATTTAGTATAAAATGTGTCCATTTCATGAGCAATGACAGCTGCCAAGAGTGTCATTTAAATGTTCAAGTGTGGCCAAAACAACAAAAAATGACCTGTCCTGCGTGCAGAACACTTTCACCAATCGGCTACACTAAGTTAGAAATCCTGGCTTCCAATTCATTTATGTACATGATTTGTTATGCTTAATTTGTTTTGGAACTATCGGCCTTCCATAGTTGCTGTTTGGGGGAGGCTTGACTGTTGTTTTCTCGAGAGATTTGAGAACATTAATAATGATCTGCTTACCAATACTAATTTTATAGGCGGAGGGTTACCGGTCTGAACAATATCGGAATTGTGTTGGTTATTAAATTCATTTATCTCAATTCTTTTGACACGTTGTGGTCTCATTTCGGTAACTCGTGTGAATTTTTGTCCACCTAGCGGATTTTTTCTATTTCTGTCCACAGTGTCAACACACATAGATTTTCGCAACCTTTTGGTGCTAACAACGCTCAAAATCGACGTTGATCCGTCTGATACGCAATGCGGTTGTGTGAGGGAGATATTCAAATTTACGATGATACGACATTTCGCTATATTTGGTGAACAGGAAGAAACCTTTCTGATAATTCTTCTTGACATTGGTCTTCTTTTTTCGTTGAAGACTTCATCAAGCCTTCTTTACGTCACTTATATAGTTCGGCGACAGTAAAATTAATTTTTCGTAAATATACAATTGTGACGACTGTAATGTATGTTGATGTGAATATATTTTTGTTTTCAAATATAATTTTCCACTTTTATGTTTTGATCATCGTCACCAACCAAATAATAATAGTTCGAATCGGTGGTGTATTAATCCCTTGTTGACACTTGCGTCACATTGTACAGTTTCTGATCTCAACAGCGCTACTATGGACTGTATCTCGCAATTATCACATTGTCAGTTGAATATTTAACAATGAATGTGTCGTGAGTTGTACATTACATCGCCCCCAGATTCAAAAACAGCAGTGAAATGTTTGAAGATTTCAGATCGTGGGAAATCAAATCATTTCCCAACTTTGCCCCAAACCCACGTGATCATAACAAACATGTCACCCGAACAGAATCAAGCGTTTGTGGTCTGAGCGTTCTCACCACGTTGGTGATGAAATGATAAATATGCTTTCTCCGAATATGGAGTGTGGAGTCTTTTATTTACAACTCAGACATTCGAATTGCCGATCTATTCCTTGTTAATCCTGACGGCTACTTATGTAGCTGGCAATTTCTCTGTCATCAAAAGCACAAAAAAATTTTTTTTTTTTGAAAAAGTGGATAAATTCGGGTTTTAAAGTCAGCAATGAAATGTCCGACAGTGCCCCCCTCGAAGCAGGCAATGCGCAAGGATCCGTTCTCCACCCTCTCCTCTGTATCATCTATGTCAACGACCTCAAACTCACCGACATGCGCGTTCAAATTTTACAATTTGCGGATGATAAGGGACTCTGGGATTCTAATAACTCTGCTAATCAAGTCCAAAAATCTCTCCAAAGCGCTATGGATAACCTGGAGCTACGATGTGCGAAGTGGAGAATTAAGCTAAACACAAACAAAACCCAACGAATCACCTTCACCAGAAGAAAAACAGCGATGTTGACCTCAACCTACAGGACAAAGTCCTTCCTGAATGCACTGAGGCAAAATTCCTCGGAATCACCATTGATCAAAATTTGGCCTTCACCGAACACACCAATAATATTGCCATTAAAGCAACTAAACGTATCAATCTTCTAAAAATGATTCCTGGCACCTCCTGGGGATCCAACGAGGCAGTCCTACCTAAACTATACAAAGCATTCGTGCGTCCCGTACTTGAGTATGGGGCACTCGTCCGGTGAAATAAATAAAACTAGCATGGCCAAAATCCAAAGAATCCAGAACCACGCACTAAGGGTTGCCCTCCGCGCCCCGTGGGTCGTCTCAATCAAACTACTCCACGAGCTGGCCGGTATTCCGACTATAGAAGAACGACTAACTTCCCTGCCACCAAAAACCGCGATCGTCTGAAGGACGGCAAACTTATATCCAAAGTACACGACATCTGTGCCATCCGGCAAAAAGCAAAACATGCCATAAAAACTTCACTTCGATTAACCACAACTACCCAGGGCAAGCCTACCCCTCATTTTCAACGAAACTAAAACCCAACAAACTCTAATAAATTACCTATAAGGGTTCTATGGATGGAAACAGTCATTCAATTCGGTGAAACCACGTGAAATCATGTGCAGCGCTGCCTCCAACGATCATAAGGGTTCTACGAGTGGAACAGGCAGTGATACACTTCGGTGAGACCATGCAAAATCATGGACTGCTTTCACCAATCATAAGGGTTCTATGGTAAATACGGGCAGTGAAACACCTCGGTGCGACTATGTGCATACATAGGCTGCCTTCGCCATTTGCCAGGTTACGGTGGTTCTGGCACCAAACTATGACATATCCATTTATTTTTATACAACTTACTAATTCAGTTTTCTTCTATTTAAGCAGGTACCCATAGAAATCTTTTTTCCCCCAATAATCGCTACTGTAAAAATTGTAGCCGCTACGGACATTCAGTAACCGCTATGGATTCTGATCATCCTTCACTCCATCCCCAGAAGCGGCCACCCACCTCAGGGGAGGCGAGCGTTGGTCCTGCGTCCCACCTCTGGCCCTTTTTTGTAAACGCCACTAGAGCGCATTCAGACCCCGACCAAATAGGTTATCATGCAGGCCTGCCCCGAACCAGGGAGGTTCGGGTCTTTGTTTGGGGTCGGCCCCGAAAGGGACCGTTGTTTTTCTACTCAATTCGGTCTACTCCTATAACAGAAGTCTACGTACAGAAGCCAGCTCAACTTCAAACAATCGCCTGAAGAAGACTATACTTGCCAATGATGACTCACCACAACACGATCATCGTACAAGCGGGACTGTATACTTGCCTGAAAACATCGCCACATCACCCTCGGGGAGAGGTAGTGTCCTTGTCGAGAGGACCCCCTCCCCTCTCACACTGGTCCTCACCCGAGGAAGTAGATCCAAGAATATCACCAAAACATCACATCAACTCAAACAATTGATAACACCAAGACCCCGGACACCTGCTGAGTACCCTCCCTTCTCCTCCTTCGACGAGCCCAAACATGTTGCGAGAAAGTTTATTCTACCATTAAAGAGGGTCGAAAGGGGCTTGTCCCACAACGTCCCTGGGCATCTTCGGCGCGCGAAACCATTGATTCGACGGTTCGTGGCTCATCGCCGATTCGCAACTCTGACTTCAGAGTGTGAAAAACGTGTTGACTAATTAGTCAGCTAACTATGGAGAACTTGGCAATCCCAATTCCACCCAAGAAAGCCCTGCCAGCTCTGGACATCTCTCGTCCTATCAACCGGATTATCCAGATGAAAGGTGAGAATGTCCCGCTAACCCTGGAGTTTGAGACAGAGACAGAGAACACCACACCACCTTCCTCGGGGAGAGGTAGTACCTTTGGCGAGAGGATCCCCGCTCGCAATGGTCCTCACCCGAGGGAGTCCAGAGGCCCTGGAAAGATACAGAAGAACCCGTCCACCAAGCGAAGGAATGCCCAACGCCCGAAGGCCTTTTTCGAGAAGAAGAGAGAGAAAGGTGAGGAAAGGAAAGAGCCAGAAGCAGCCACCACTTTCCATCTGACTCCCACAGAAAAACCTAACCGAATGCCAGCTCCCCAGCCGGTAATGTTGGATGTGGAACGTCCTGTGGAGACTGCGGTGAAAATGGAAGCTGCCTTCTCACCACTTCCCGATCCCCACTCGCCTCTCCCTTTGGTACCAGAAAGCTAGAACAGGAACCAGAAACCAAACCACCACCACCAACTCGGGAAGAATCGCTAGCATCACGGAGAAATAAAATTGGACTTTGAGGGCACAATCGAAGACTTCATCGAATTCACCGACAGTCATGCAAGTCATTACGATGCATCAACCATCACAGATTTCAACACCTACAGTCGCGTAAACCTAGCGACCCTGAAGATCCGCAACCCAAACTTCCTCAAATGGTTCAAAACGAAAGTTGAGAAAGAAAAAGCAGCCAACTCACCCAGCCTCCTCTATCCAAAAAGCACAAAGAGAAACACAAGCGCCGCTAAGCACCCCAACCTGCTCCTCCTTTGCCACGCACATACATTCAGGCATAGAGAAAACGCGCGAAACCATTTGTTCATCATCTTCATGACTTTCATGTTTTTACGCACAGATTTTCACTTCACACTTTGGACTCCAAGTTGTGAGCACGGATTAATCAACAGGCTGGATTATAACACGCGTGACTCTATAGGAAATACCACGGAGATTACAGAAAGCCCTGTCAGCGCCGGACGCCTCTCACCAATGCACTTACTTGGACTCGCCAAGTAAAAGGTGAGATCATCCAACTGACTGTGGACTTTGTGACAAAAGACCACCAACCACCTCCTTCGCCTCTCGCACTAGTCCTTACCCGAAGGAATCAGGACCAACAGCCACCGAAAATCAGAAGAAAAAGAGTCCCTCCATCAGGCGCTGGAAGAATTCTTGAAAAGGAAGAAGGGAGAGAAGGCGGAGAAGAAGTCCGAGAATGCCATTACCATCTCCCAACTTCCAACTCCTGTAACTCCCATGCACACCCCCAATTGCCTCTCCTTCGGAAGACAACCTGGAGGATGGCGATGTTATAAGTGAGGCGGAGGCGGATGAAAAACTGTTTTTTTCAGAGTCTCCTTCTCCAGTCTCTCCCTTCCTCTGGACCTGCAAGCACGGACTGATGCCTCGCTTGCTAAAGCCGAAGCAGCCATTGAATCTTCCAAGAGACACATGGAAAGAAGAGCCAGAGAAGATTCACATTCGCACCTTGGACTCGGAGGTGCTAACAACAGAACAATGGAGCTCCAACTTGTCATACAAGAAACACTGCTCAGAATGAAGGCTACCCTTGCAACCACCTAGATGGTACAATTCACCTGACAGTATATTTTGAGAAAGAAGCCGAACCGACGTCCTTGGAGAGGTGTAGCACCTTTCGTGGGGGATTTCCTCCCCCGCTGGTCACCGTTCAAGTGACTCGGACTTGCTGGGTGATGATCTATCCGCCGAAATCTAGACAAAATAAGAAGCAGAAAAGAAAGAAGGGACCTTCCGCCAGACGACGCGATACCCGCCGACTGACGGAATTCATGGAAAAGAAAAAGAGGGAAAATGAAGAGAGAGAGACTAGCCAGGGCGTTGAAAGCTCGGTGCCTCCTACCACTGACCGTTCCACATCCAGCTCGGTACCTCCCACTCCGGTGGATCACTAGGCAACAGTCCAACCTCCAGCCCATCTCACTCTTCCTTGGGAGAGGAGATGGAGGAGGAAGGTCTGTTTGTGGAGCTGGAAGTTGAGTCGGACTGTGCACCTGTCGCCGAACCCGCTCTTGCTTTTCCGGCTTTTTCCGACCGGGACCCCATTCAGGAAGCAGTCACCGTTGAGTCCGCGGAAGCCATCCTATGTGAAGAGGTCAGAGACGACGACCACTGGAATATCCACAAGCACGGATTCAAACCTTGAGGCACTGCAGGATCGAAGAACAGATCCTTAAAGCCACTTTTAAGGAGCTCAGCACCTACTACAAACGCACAACATCAGAAAGCACCACACCACCGGCAGCCGCGAGGACTAGACCTCGACAACAAAGTCCGTCCTCCATCACTCCTCATTCAGCCCCGCCAAGGGAGGTATCACCATCAAAGCCACCATCTCCAAAGAAGAACAGACGAAAGCACAGACGCCGCTGAGTATCCTAGCACTTTCCCATGTTGACGCGCCCGGACATGTTGTACACATTTGCAATATACAGTAAAAGAGGGATCGAAAGGGGCCTGTCCCACACCTTCGGCGCGCAGAACCATTTATCTTTCTTGTTCATGGCTTTTCGCAGCCAATCCTAAGCGAAATTAGGAGAGTTAAGCAACAATTCTGTCGGCGAAAATTGGAAATTGTATTTGCTGGTGAAATTGAAACCTCCAACATGCAGTCAGAAATTGGAATGGTAAGTTTCACAGCAGTATCTAAACCTAATAAACCGAAAGTAATGGTAGGATAAGCTCGGTGGTGAGACGGACGTCGGTTGGTCGTTTTCCCTTGAAATTCCACCAGCAACAAAACATTCTTCTCTAACGCCATTCAAAAATACCTCAGTCTTATTTAAATGTATGGAAAAGTGGTAATTCAACATCCAGTGTTTAAACACTTTCCCATTTCCTCCGTCTGAACGTCTCAGTTCAGATAATCATTTTGTTCAGTTTCACCAGGATTTGGGTGAAACTGAATTTCACCAATACATTGACGTAGCCTTCGTCGGCATCCTTGTAAACTCCACCAAAGTGACGGCGCTCGCACCACCAGCATTTTGGTGAATATTTTGGTTATTTATAAACCAATCTTGGTGTCAGAAATTAATACTATAAAACCTGTTTCCCTGCTTTATAATGTTTCTCGTCTGCATTTCACTTTATAATTTCCAATACATCTTTGATCATTAGGACTTATTAAGCTTCCACCAGGATGATGTTGAATTTCCACCGGCATTTGGGTGGAAATCTCTAAACCCTCAGGAGAACTCCTCCCATTGTATTTATAGAATCACTATTCAAGTCCAACAATTCCCACCTACTGGAGTGATCAATCACTAATTGATATGTATGTTTATTGGAACTAAAGAAAGAAAGAAAGAAAGAAAGAATCAAACAAACAAAAAAGAAAGAAAGAAAGAAACAGGCCTTTACATTCTTCCAAACTAACGACGGTAAACGTTGTGCCCAAATAAGGTAATTGCGCCCAAATTATGGCCAGGTTTCCCCGATGCTTGTAATATAGCTTAGAGCTAACCTTTGAATCAAACAGTTCAACAGATAATTTAGTTTTCAAAAAACCCACAGAGTTCGCCACAGAAAAGCAAGTGGCGTCGACAGTGTCGAATACGACACTGTCGACGCCGAATGTTTTTCTGTAGTGAATTTTATATGATCATGCACTTAAAGCTTGAGATCTATTATATTCATCTTTGTGGCATTTTTCAGTTAACGCCATGCGTAATTTAGCTTACATTCAAATAGGCCTTTGGCTCGACATTGGGAAACTGGACGCCTTCGCGAGTTAGTCGAGTAAACTTACGTCAAAGGGTGGCGGGAACCAGTGATAATGGTGAAGACCTATAACAAGGGGTTGTAAACTATCATTTTAAGATGGGGACCTAAAACAGACGCCAAGAAGAAGAAAATACCGGTGTTTTTTCTCCAACTATGCAGGCCACATCCATATTTGCCGTTGTTCCCAAATTAGACTGATCTAAAGGTCTGGAAAGAAAGGCAGACAGATAATTTATTTGACAGTATACACATACAGATACATCAGCAGAAGATACATCAGGTGTGTTATAAGTAATAATTAGTAACTGAGTGAATTCTGTACAGAAGAAGACAACTGATATGCATACTGTCGGGGGATGACATAGCCAGAGTGGCTGTCTACCTGACATCCTCCAGGTAACAACACCGTTTCAGACTGCTTCTTATGATTGCCCAAAATTGACGTCAGGATAAGAGATTCGTAATTGGTCATAAAATGTCTAAAAATAAGCAAATGCAAAGTTACTTTGCATGAGTTAAAAGCATCTCATAAACTTTCAAACGGGTGTTTTCATCTAGCCTTATCCATTGTTTCATTGTTTGCATTATTACCTCTCCATTTGTCAGCTATCATCAGGGGACCCACAAACATGTTGCACTCTTAATAAATTTGCCCACACCTTCACAAGGTCCATTTCTTCTGGGCAAGATAAACTTATATGGGAAGTTTATTGTCTGACCTTTAGAATCAGACTTGTCCATACAAGTGCACGAGGGTGGTTTCTTTTTAATTTGAGCACTCTCTGACACTTGTACTTGCAAGTCGCAACGTGATATTCAGCATCCTGACAATAATTGAGGCTGTAGGCCTATCTCTTGGAGGACTGACACAAAGGTGTCGGCACGTAACACTGGAACCATTGTAACCCTTACAGTAGGACCTCCGTGGACTGGTCACTTTCCACGGATGGACAATATCAGATTTCAAACACTAATTATAGGAATAATCATAAACACTTTAATTAATGAAGCACCGGGTACAGCCATGTGCTTCATTAATTAAATTTTGATGATGATGATTTTCATTACCTGTTAAACACATGTGTGAACATCACTGCCCACGTGTGAATTACGACCAGTCCACGGCGACTGTACTATACACACCCCATTACCAATATTAAGATTCACTCGTGTCGAATATTCCACACAAGTGAATCTAAAATAAATAAAATAATCAACGCCAGTAATGTTACTCAACTGAGACTTGATTTGACTGAATCTTTGACAGAGCCCTGCGAATCGCATATTTTCGATTGGAATCGAATCTCGAATCGAATCGTGTCTATTATTCGAAATCGAATGCAATTTCGGGCTTATTCCCGTTCATCCTGCATCCTCAAATAAATTAACCTGCTCCAGCATGTTATAGTCTGTATCTGTATTATTGATTATCACTCACGTAAGAATTTGCCGACTTTGAGATGGCTTATTTCCGTTCATCCTGCATCCTGGTCCAACTTCTAAGAAAAAAACTATAGTTGGCAAACGTTTGATATAGCGGATTATCACACTTGTACTGAGAACAATGGATGCAGGATGAACGGGAAGTTCCCCAATTTCGAATCACAAACAGGCGTCTTGAAGTCCCGACTGATCAAATATTTCAGCTACATCACCAAGGCATGCCTTCGTCGAAGGCATGACTTGATGATATAGTTGTAATATTACCCAGTAAGTATTTTTGTTCAAAAACAGAAACGGGTACTAGATTTCTGTTCTGGGCACTGCACGGGGCTGGCCGCTTGCAGTCGTGAGCACATCGTCGATATTGGTTGGGAACTTTAAATTTGATTTCAACAGTGGTAGTGACTGGTGAATTGGAATTAGCATGAATGGTAGTCTGGGTAGTTAGGTACAGATGATTTTATGTTAATTTAACGGAAGCTACACTCACTCTTTATTTTCAGCATTATTTATCTATAATTTCTATCTCAGCCAGTGGGGGCACGGTGGCTCAGTAGGTAGAGGTGCAGGCTGCAAACCTAGGGGTCCTCGGTTCGATTCCCACCAGCGGCAACCGCGTTGTTTGGGCAAGACACTTCACCCACATTGCCCACGTGGGTGCACGGTGGCGTTGTGTACTAAGGCGTACTGCACGTCGATGGTGCACTTGTCTTCAACCAATGCTAGCCCTGCTTGTGTGGAGTTAGTATGCTGGGGAGCTGACAATTGCCGTTGCTCGGGGTACTCCGGCTTCCTCCACCCGTAAAATTGTAGTGGTCATGATACGCCATTGTGCAGAAATGTGTGACCTTAAACACCAATAAATAAATAAATAATATCTCAGCCAATCTCAGATACACGTTTTGTGAGGCGACTAAGATAATTGATATCAAGCGAAATTCCAGTGAAAAGATTTGAAGGAAAACGAATCGGACAGCCGATTTCGAATCGAACCGAAAACCAACTCACGATTCGAAATCGAATCGAATCTCGAAGATTCGCTGGGCTCTAATCTTTGAATACAAAGCTATTTGACACGTCTGTTCACCAAATATTATAAATGAAGACACTCCACAGCTGCAGTGTTATGATTACACCGCATACCTCCACTAACTGTGTCAATCTTTCCACGTTTTCAAGGTGAATTAAATACTTATTGATTGGAATATCTATAACTGGGGCAGGAAAGAATTCCTGTATATAGTTCTAAGTAAAGGCACATCGCATTATATACACGGTCGTCTGGGTGCAAACTCCACAAAAAGTGGGTAAAGAAACAGCCCACAATAGCGTCGGATTCCTTGTAGAATTTGACTGGTTACCCGAGAGCCTGAATTATCTCATTTGGTCATTGACAGCTCATCTTGCATGTTTGATTGCATCAATTTGCGCGTTCTTGGCATAATAACCAATACAATTTGTTGTAACTGTGCCAGTAAGTTACTAACGTTTCTAAGTTTTACTAATACCAAATTCTTGAAATATTTTCATTTATTGGAAAGAGTCACTCGATCGAGCAAATGCTCTAAAGCTCATTTGCTCGATGTGATTCGAGTCGTTCGAACAATGACTTTTCAGAATTGCTCGATAGCTTATTAGGAGAATTTGGGATAGGTATATCTTGAGGTGGCCAAGAAGGTGGGCCAAATAGGTAATAGTATCCTTAGATAAGTATCTTATAAAAAGTATCCCCGAAGGGTATCCTCAAATAATACTATACCATGCCATAGGTATCCCAAAATACCGAAATGAGGCCAAGAGCAGTATGTGCGAACCACTCGAACGAGAAATTGCTCGATAGCTCATTTGCTCGACAGACCAGTATGTGGAGTCACTCGATCGAGTAATTGCTCTAAAGCTTATTTGCTCGATGGGATTCTAGTCATTCGAGCAATGACTTTTCAATAACTGCTTAATAGTTTATAAGGGGAATTTGGGATAGGTATGTCTTTGGGTGGCCCAAATAGGTAATAGTATCCTTTGATAAGTATCCTATAAAAAGTATCCTCGAAAGATATTCTCAAATAATACAATACCAGGCCGTAGGTATCCTCAAATACCGAAATGAGTCGAAGAATCGTATGTGCGAGTCACTCGAAAGAGCAATTGCTCGATAGCATATTTGCTCGGTGGACTTCGAGTCGTTCGAGCAGTATGTGCGAGTCACTCGAACGAGCAATTGCTCTATAGCTCATTTGCTTGATGGGATTCGAGTCGTTCGAGCAATGGTTTATCAGTAGTTACTCTATAGATTCTTGGTTTTAGGAATGATATAGGCTTTCATGGAGGTTGTCTATCAGCTGGCTATAATCCAAAGGCCACCCCCCCCCCCTCCCGGTACAATAACACTACGTGCCTTTTATTGGAGAAAACCGTCATGGTATATTCTAAAAAGGGATTCTGGGGGGAATCCGAACCAGAAAAACTACTCTAGTTCAATCGAACCTACCCATGGGACCTTCTCGGTACCTGGGGGCCTCTCGGTACCATGGTATGGCGATCCTAAAAAGGATTCTGGGGGAAAATCCGTACTAAATGAAGTCAGTTTGGGCAGTTTGGGGTGGATTTTGGTGATTTGGAGGGTTTGTCGGGTTGTTTGTGGTAATTGTACGAAATTGGAAATTACTTTTATACAAAGGAACACACCCTCCGAACATACCCCTATCCTATAAGAAGCTTTTGGGTAACATAGCAACCACGTGCTACCATAGAAACTAAGATGGCAGCCTCCAGTATACAAAATGGACGACGGAAACACGTATCACCCTGAGAACACAACATGGCGCCACTGGGTCACGTGGCATGACGTCACTTCCGGGGTCCCCCTGATCAGGCACGTCCGGGTACATGATATACTACTAGAAGAACTTGTTTACTGCAATGAACAAGGATTGCTCCACGCCTGGGGGTTCCCACGGGGGAAGTGAGTATTGCCCGTATTAGAACTTGATAGGATCACAAGTTGTATAACTTTACCTGTTGCAGTATATGTGCTTCACAGCTAAAAATAGTGTTGATATAACTCAATTAATTGAAAAGGCACAGCACACCTAGTATCAATTTCCAGATTTGCTTTTGATTGAATGTAAGCCAATTTAATTTATTTTTGTTGAATGAATTTCGTTTGTAATTCTCAGATGATCCTTTTTTATCCGACAACAACACTACGTGACACCTTTATTCATACACCATCAAAATAGTTTTCAAATACAACCGTTGTGCATTGATGTACTTTAACCCCTAAAATACCTTAATTTATTACATGATCTGACCCTTCTTCCGTTTATTCAGCCCATTTATTAAAAACGACAATGCACGGCCATGCATTAACGGAAATATCGCCTGGGGTACTTTGATGTATGCAAGCGTATTTTGTGTGTGTGTGTGTGGTGGTGGTGGTGGTGGTGGTGGTGGGGAGGGGGGGGGGGTGGTATACATAGAAACTTCAACTCGTCCCCAGTTTATATAGAAATTTACTAACCTCGCCCAGTATACATTAGGTCTGAACCTTGCTAAAGCTCGCCCCATACTTCTTTTTCTAAACTCATTTTGTAAATTTCTATATATTCTATGTAGCCCCAAATACTCCACAGTTTATAGAGAAATTTACAAAACGAGTTTAGAAAAATAGGTATGGGCCGAGCTTTAGCAAGGTTCAGACCTAATGTACTGGACGAGGTTTGTAATACTAGGCCTATGTTTAATTTTGTGTCCTATTATAATTGTGTTGATGGCACCAACACAATTATAATAGGGCATACAATTAAACATAGGCCTGTCATTTATAGTGATGAGCATAAATGACTGGCAAAACACGACTTTGTAATTGTGTTGTGGTAATGATATATCCATAGTTGTTAAAAGTGACCTTAAACCCGTTAAACAAACAGAGATGGTGTGTGCTCCACCCAAAACTCATAGTTCACCTCCAACGATGCGATGAAACAACTGAAACACATCTACAAAATGATGTATTTGGCACAATCAGGTTCATCTTCGTTACATCATCATTCAGAAAAAGAAAATGCAGAAAATGTCTTGCAGAGATTCTAGGCGGTCAGCCACCAATAATTACCAAATTTTTATATCAGTGTTAACGGCAGTAGTAGGAGATGTTATCTGTGGTCCCCTTTCAAGGGCCTACCCGATCCGGAAGTGGCCTCATGCCGCAGAACATTATGAGGTCATATCATTATATGTTGTTTTGGTAGCCTACCGTATGTTAGTATACATGTTGTGGCATCATCACCAGGATGATAATTGACGACAGTGTGCATTGGGAAGCAAATGTTAGTTTGAAGATATTTTATTGGCCAAAATTTGTTGAAACGTTCGAAATATACTTATATACTTACTGTACTCCACCAGACGCATAAATATAGAGTATATATGTGGGCGACACTCCTTCCCCTCCAATAAATTTCCAATCGGGATATTTTCATCTGGATTGGAGTCTTAGATATTGAATCGTTCTTGTTGGTAATCATGTACTTTCTTACGGGACTAGATTTGGTTTTTTGGACTTATACCACACAGATATGCACAATCGGTGTCATGAAAATGGATGTATGTGGTCGATTGGGGGGGGGATGTCTGGGTGTTAGCGTGATTAACGTTGGGTCTGGTATGTGTTAATTAAACCAATTAAATGAGAAGTTGGGCAGCCCATGCGTCACAAGCACTAAATGTAATTTCCCGACTTTTTCAACTGCAGTCCCATTGGCAAATATTCCAACTATATCATGAAAGCCGACTTAATGATGTAATTAGAATATTTCATCAGTCGGGACTTGTGTAGTAACAGTCGGGACAAATTAGGTATTTTGCTACAATGCGCTGTTTTTGCCTGGCAATACGTAAATCTGGCACAGGATTGCGAAGAGTGTACATTGAGATGTCATGCGTTTCAGTTGGAAAACATGTGTTGTTGAGGTATTTTTGGTGCTTACTTGTTGGTAATTCAGAAAACAGCTCAGTATTTGTGTTTTTCGTGTCCCTTCTGTGGGGATGACCACCCTAATTCATTGAGAAGTTAGTTGATCCACCGAGACAAAAAACTGGTACATGGCAGTAGTAGGATAGCGATGGATCGTCCGGAGTTTTTTTTAACCCCCGCAGAGGACCTCAGATGTGACTCCATAGTCACGTGACCCATTGACGCCATGGTGGGTTGGTATGGTAGCCAGCGTGGTGACGAGTGGTGTCAGTGTGCATGCGCGGCACGTGAGGTTATCGCGGCACGTGTTTACGCCGTCCAATTTCTTTACTGGAGGCCGCCATCTTGGTTTCTGTGGTGGCACGTGGTTACTATGTAGTTGAAACTCCTACATCAGCACCCATAATTAACAAGCAACTGGCCTTCGGCATTCATTTTCGAATGTACCTACTTGCTGTATGTGTGTTGTGTCACATTGTGTATTCCCACGCAAGCACATTCCGTCAAACACCAGTCCCGCGGTCCGAGCACCTCACTTTCAGCACCCCTTGGACGTCGGAACCCTCTTTTCTGAGATGAGTGGAAGAGTCGCAAGAGTATTTACTCCTAGGAACGCTTGGTCACTCTGCTCATTTGATGAAAGTATCACCCTATAGAATACTGCTTGAATGAACCCTTTCACAGAATCCCTTCCTATTATCTGGCCGTAGAATTCCTTTTTTCAAAGTGAGTCGAAGAGTAGTAAGAGCATTTCCTCCACCCCAATCTACCGGTTATAAATCATACGTATCACCAATGGGAGATAACTTTTTTTTATGAACCGAGTGTGGGTGGGGTAGTCTGAATGGGGCGATCTGATTGGTTACTTCGTTGAAGTAAACAATACCTTTCTCGGAATAAGAACTGAAGGGCTCGAAATAGGTTTAGAAACAGAGAGACTAGACCAGAAAAGCTAAAAATAATAACAAAAAGTTAAAAAAATCTTCCAAATGGAAGGCTATTTTTTGCTACTGGAGTACACGCCTGAACAGTGTGAATGAACCTTTATGCAGACCCGCAGTCCTATTGCGGTAGGCGCTATTGAGAATTCTGGATTCGGCCAAATGGAGTCCATTTCGATGTTCTGGGTTGGATTTTTGTGATTCGGGGTATATTGGGGTACATTGTCGGGGCGATTTTGGTAATTAGACAATAGATACACTCCCCCACCAACACACGCTCTGAATTTCGCGGATCGGGCTGTTGGAAACCAGCATGACCAATTTGGAGAACTGAAACGTTACGTACGAATTAAATTAGAAGGAGAGTCACGACTGTTAGATGCATTTTTAGCATAACTTGACATAGTCAAGATAAGCTATTGCCATCACGCGTGCGGAAGTCTGTTAGTCTGTGAGTCTGTTCACATTTTCCTTTAGCACGGGCTACACCCCCCAGTTCTTGTCTGATTGTCACGAAATTTCATATGCTGGTTTGGGGTCATGTCTAGATGAGAACGTCCCCTTTTGGTCGCGATCGGGCAACCGGTATGGCTGCCCGAAAACCCGAAAATAATTAGCACAGTCTACAGGTCGTATTTATGAAGGGATTTCATTGTAACTTGGTAGGATGCCTCCGTATAATGCCTAGATGAGAACGTCTCCTTTTGGGCACGATCCGTCAACCGTGATGGCTGCCCAAGCCCGAAACCCAAAAAGCACAGTTTGTAGGTTATGTTTAATATGGTGGGATTTCATTGTAACTTGGTAGGATGACTCCTTATGATGCCTAGATGAGAATTTCCCCATTTGGGCATGATCTGCCAACCGTGACGACTGCCCGAGCCCAAAACCCGAAAACCTTTAGAGCAGTCTACAGGTCATATTTATCGAGGAATTTCATTGTAACTTGGTGGGTTGACTTCATATATTGTCTGGATGAGAAGGTCCCCTTTTGGACCTGATTGGGCAACTGTGACGGCTACAGGGGCCCGAAGCCCGGAAACCTTTAGCACAGTCTACAGGTCATATTTATGAAGGGATTTCATTGTAACTTCGTAGGATCACTCCAGATGATGCCCAGATGAGATTGACCCTTTTGGTTGTGATCATTCAATCAGGAGGGCTGCCCGAGCCCGAAGCCCGAAAACCTTTAGCACAGACTACAGGTCATATTTATGAAAGGATTTCATTGTAACTTGGTAGGTTCACTTCATATGTCTAGATGAGAACGTCCTCTTTTGGACACGATTGGGCAACTGTGACGGCTACAGGGGCCCGAAGCCCGAAAACCTTTAGAACATTCTACAGGTCATAATTATGAAGGGATTTCATTGTAGCTTAGTAGGATGACTCCAAATAATGTCTAGATGAGAACGTCCCCTTTGAGTCGTGATCATTCAGCCTTTGTGGCTGCCCGAGCCCAAAGACCTTTAGCATAGTCTATAGGTCATATTTATGGAAGGATTTCATTGTAACTTGTTAGGTTGACTCCATAGAATGCCTAGATGATGACATCCCCTTTTGGTCGTGATTGGCCAACTGTGATGGCTACAGGTGCCCGAAGCCCGAAATTCTTGAGCACCGTCTACAGGTCATATTTATGAAGGGATTTCATTCTAACTTTGTAGGATCACTCCAGATGATGCCCAGATGAGAATGTCCCCTTTTGGTTGCGATCATTCAACCATTATGGCTACCCGAGCCCAAAGCCTGAATACCTTTAGCACAGTCTACAGGTCATATTTATGAAAGGATTTCATTGTAACTTGGTAGGTTGACTTCATATAACGTCTAGATGAGAACGTCCCCTTTTGGACACGATTGGGCAACTGTGACGGCTACAGGTGTTACGTATTGGTGTATGAACCAAACTTCTTTAAATAATTCCACATGTTAATTTGCATAAATAAAAACATATTAGTTAATAATTAATGTTTAGTTCTGTTTGACTGAATTGGTAATTCTGTGTTGCAGAATGAAAGATTATTGTAATGGAAGGTGAAGGGTTGTCAAGTAAATTTTTTTTTTTTTTGCTAACGTGCCCCAATTCCCACAGATTTAATGCTGTAAAAAACCATTACCGGTCTATTTTTTGTTGTAACAAGAGATTAACTATGGGCTTGTTATCGCAGAATGTTTCTCTTGGTTAGAATTCCACAGTATTAGAATATATGAACTTTTATTGAGACAAAAAAAACACACATGTAGTTTTGTAGACAGTCAAGTGAAGACATTATGCATTGTTAGTCGAGCAGTATTGTTGTATTCATCGAGTGGATCAGGTGGAAAGTTTAAATTTTAAACCATGAACATTAACATGAATTGAGTTACAACAAGCTCTTCGAGTCTTCGAGTTCGAGATCGAGTTAAAGAACTTTGTATGGCAAGGAACTTTATACCAAGTTCAAGCTCTTCTTAAGAGCTAAGTCTTCGAGTTCGAGATTGAGTTAAACTTTTATGGACATGAACTTTATACATGTGAAAGCTTTTCTTAAGAGCTCAGTGTTTCGAGATCGAGTGTAGAAGTCTTATGGTCAGCATGGACTGCCAATCATCTGGTTATAAACAAGAACCAAGATTTTGTGCACAACCCGAGTCGAGTTTGAGGTGTTCTTCCACTTTACTAGTGACTGACATGCAGTCACAGTCTATTTGTGCATTTTAACCACTTGGTACAACGAGCAATCAGGCCTGCGAGAACATTCGTGAGTAATTAGTTATGACGTCATAACCCGCGACGCGTAGAACTAGACATTCATTTGAATATCGAACTGTAGGTTGAGTTTAAACATTAGGCTGGAGAGTTAGCGAGAGAGAAAGAGTGTGACGATATAATAAGCCCATACATTATTAATCCATGTAAATATTATAAATACAGTCCTCTATATCACAATAAATATCATATATATGTTACTTGAGCGTTACGAATACTTTTACCGAGAAAAATTAAGCTTTAGTTGGCCTTGGTCGGCTAAGGCTACATTTTCTGGTCCCTCGAGCCGGATGCTGCCATTGTTCGCATTATATGCGAGCAAGTACAGCTCTGACGGGACACAGTGAAATAGTATTCGTTGAATTGAGAACGCTGAACATTTTGTAGGTCTATAGGTTTTTTATAGTTTTCTCGGGTGACTTAGGATATAGCTGTTTAACCCTCCACCTTGCCAAAGATTTTTAAAATGATTTTATGAGGTAACGAATCACATATTGTGACTTTTGTGTTAATAATTAAAGGAGTGTCCTTGGCTTTGCTGATCGGCATGGAGGGCCCCGAGGTCAGTTTGCAGAGTTTTCTTGAGAGGCGACACATTTGTCGCATGAGGTTTACTAAAGCACATAAGTCGGTTTCTAAGCTCTTTGAGCAAACCAGGCGTCTCAGAACCGACGGTGCACCCGGTGGCGATATTGAATTGTCGATACGAGGCACAGATATGGATATGCAAAATTTGAACAGGATTTTTGATGAGCTGCAGGCAGTGCAGGATGAAATAGAATTTCACCCTGATAATCCCGAGAGACTTGACAAAATGGACGACGAATCCAGTGAAAAGGAAGAAAATAGCGAGCAAAGTATTAGAGACTTATTTTTGTCCTTAAGCGCTCGAGTTCAAACTTTAGACATAAAGACAAAAGCTAACAGTCGGCGTGGATCCGATGCCAGTGATACGTCGCACAGCCGACACAGCGATAAATCTGACACACATTTATCATCCAAACAGCTGACTGAAAGTTTAACAGAAGCATTCAAATCCATTAACACAGGGTTAACTGGTGACCAACTGTCACAGATTGTAACCACCATGACAAAACGAAAAAGAGACATAACTGTGCCTAAGTTCAAAGGAGAAACAGACTTCTTTGACCAGTGGAAGGACCTTGTCAAGGCAGAATTAGAGAAACCTGGTTATTCAGAAGCCGAGAAGGCTCACTTTGTAATTAGTGTACTGGAGGGTGAGGCGTTAAAAGTTGCCCTGTCACTGAAAAATCCCAGCTATGAAGAGTTACTACACGTACTGGAAAATAAATATGGAGATGTGCTTGTACGAGTGCAGCAAGTGGTCTTAGATATTGCAAATATTAACCCAACAGTTTCAGCCAATGTCAAAGAATTAGATTTATTATATTCAAAACTTGTAACATGCTGGAACTACTTACTGAGAAAAACAGAAAATGATGGAAATTTTATAAGCAGTAGCTGGTTGCTGACGGCCTCAGTGCGACCGAAACTACCTAAAACCTTAGTAAGAAGATGGGATGGTGAACGAATAAAGGACGAGAGAACAGAGAGACGCGGTAAAACAAATTTGCCTGTTAAATTTGATGAGTTGCTGCAAAAACTAAAAGAAGCACTACAGGTAGCCCGACGAACCGATGTGGAGGCAAAAGCAGATAACAACAAATTCAGAAAGCAAGGGAAACAGTACAGCCATGAAAAACATGAAATGTGAGTAATGGCATCTCAAGCACAAAGCAAGAGTGTTTGTTTTGTGGAAGAAAACATGCATCAGCAAAATGCTATTCCGTGAAAGGAATGTCAATACCACATGTAATATTCTCAGTTCAGATATCGTCTTAATCAGATATCCATGTCTTATTCCATGTACAGACTGATGTAGGGGAGAGTACTCCTGGAAAAAGAAAGAATAAAAATGTGCGTTCAGTAAAAGCGGCATTGTGCTTCGTTACTTCGTTACTTGCAAATACAAATATCACATGCTTAAGACCACCCCATCACATTGGCGACGATGAATATGGAACTCGGGGGCATACCTAATTTCGACGTTCACGACAATAGTACAGTCGCGAGTCGATGGACACGCTGGATGCGGAGCTTTCAGCTGTTCGTAGATGCGAAAGGCATTACCGATAACAAGCGGAAGCGCGCGTTGTTGTTACACCTCGCTGGTCCGGACCTACAAGATGTTTTTGACACTTTGCCAGATACTGGGGCTGCTGATGCTTATGACACTGCTGTACAAAAACTCAATACCCATTTCAGTCAATATGGCAATAATGAAATGTTTCAAAGACACCAATTTCGTCAAATGTTTCAACGGGCACAAGAAACCGTTGATCAATATGTTATGCGTTTGCGACAACAAGCTGTGTTGTGTAATTTCGGTGATTCTGTAAATGCGAACATTCGTGATCAGATTATCGACAAATGTGCTTCAAAAGCTCTCCGAAAGCGCCTTCTGGAAAAAGGTTCTAGTCTCACACTACAACAAACTCAAGAAATTGCTCGAACATTTGAGGCAGTGGATCAAGCTGCTGCTGCTATTGAGAGTGTTTCATTTGCAGACAGTACACCTTCAGACGCTCGTGTGCATAAATTACATCAGAGTGCTCGTCCAAAGAAAACATTTTCTAAACCTAATAAATCTCAAAAACAATTATCTAATGTACAGTCCCAGTTCAACAAACTGTCCTGTTTTCGATGTGGTGGTCCATTTCCACACCGTCAAGATAAACCCTGTGCTGCTATTGGAAAGCGTTGCAATGGTTGTAATCTATTGAATCATTTTCAAAAAGTGTGTCAAAAGTCAAAGAAAAAAGTAAACACTTCACCTCGAAACGTACAACAGATTGAGGTAGACCAACCTGCTACCGTTCAAGATGAACAAGCCTACTCATTTTCCCTACAGACAGACTTTGATCAATCTCATGATGCCACTCACACTGCTAACATTTCTAAAAATGACAATAATTCCACTTGTATGTTCGAACCTGAGGGAGAAGAATATACTTTTTCAATTTCATCCAATTCTGATCAACCTCGAGTAACTGTGAGAATCAACAATTCTATAACAGAATCATTTCTTATTGATAGTGGGACAACTATCAATTTGATCAGTGAGAAAACTATGTGCCGGTGGAACGCAAAACCGATTTTGATTCCAACCAATATCAAATTGTACCCATATGGTTGCCATGAGAGATTACCAATTTTAGGCAAATTTAATGCTAATTTTATGGTAAATGAACATTCTGTTCCAACTGAGGTATTTGTCATGCCAGGTGATGCACCTAATCTTCTGAGTTACCCGACTGCCAAACAATTGAAAATTTTACATATTAATGTTGACACTGTTGCACATGTTCAAAGTACAAGTACTACTTTTGCTGAAAAGATTAAAATTAAATACCCAGATGTTTTTGTGCATAAAGACACCATCGGAAAGTTAAACGACCGACAGATAAAGCTTCATATCGATGAAACTGTACCTGGTATTATTCAGCCACACAGGCGTATACATTTTCATATCCGTAAGGCAGTTGAAAAGCAACTTGAAAAATATTTGAATAATGATATCATCGAACGGGTCGAAGAAGAGTCAACACCATGGGTTTCCGCCTTACATCCAGTACGGAAACCTAAGCAACCTGGTGAAGTAAGGTTAACTGTCGACATGCGAGCCGCAAATAAGTGTATTTCCAGAGAAAGGCATATCTCTCCTACTATTGATGACAGTATTGCCGAAGTAAATGGCTCAACAGTGTTTTCTCGTCTCGACATGAATTCAGCTTTCAGTCAGTGTGAACTTCATCCAGAGAGTCGCTATGTTACCACTTTCTCGACGCATGCAGGACTTTTTCGTTTCAAACGTCTTACAATGGGTGTTTCATCAAGTTCTGAGATATTTCAAAATGTGATGAGTGATGTTTTGAATAATATACCAGGTGTTATTCATCTTTCGGATGATATTCTTGTTCATGCTGATACAACAGAGCGTCATGATGAAAGGCTTTTCAAAGTGCTAAACCGTCTTAAGGAGAAAGGATTAACCCTTCATAGCGATAAGTGTGCTATTCGTGAAAAACGCATTGAATTCTTCGGATACATTTTCTCTGATAAAGGCATGCCTGTGAACCCAACAAAGGTTGAGGCAATTAAGCATTTTCCCCACACCCACAGATGAAAGTGAAGTTCGCAGTTTTCTTGGCCTCGCCCAGTATTGTGCGCGTTTCATTCCTGATTTTGCGACAAAAAGTGCGCCGCTTCGTGAATTGACACGTAAGTCAACAGAATGGCATTGGCATATCGACCAACAAAATTCCTTCTGTGAAATTCAAAATGCTTTATGTTCTGATGCAGTGATGGACTATTTCGACATTCATAAAACTACTGAAATTCTATGTGATGCATCCCCAGTCGGTTTGGCTGCGATTCTTACTCAACGTGACGCGAATGATTCGGTCAGAGTTATTTCATATGCGTCACGGGCTCTCTCATATACTGAGCAGAGATACTCTCAAATTGAGCGTGAAAGTTTAGCTATATGTTGGAGCATTATGCATTTTCATCTTTATCTTTATGGGGGAAAGTTTACTGTGTTTTCAGACCATAAACCATTACTGCCATTTTTTAACAATGTCACTTCAAATGCCACTCCGCGAATTCGGAGGTGGGTTTTGCAGTTGCAAGAGTATAACTTTACAGTTGTGTATCGCCCTAGGAAAGACAATCCGGCAGATTTTATGTCACGCCACCCAGTAAGTCCTGTTGTTAAAACGGCCAAAGAACAATCCATTGCTGATGCATATGTTAACTTTATAGAAAAGAATGTCATACCAAAATCTCTGACTCTTGAACAATTACAAGTTGCCACAACACATGACTCCAGTTTGAGTTGGTGTATTACTGCATTAAGTACTGGCCAATGGGACAAAATACTCAAACTGCATAATGATATTACTTTACGAGCATTGTACAAAGTGCGTGACCAGTTAACTGTTACGGAAAATGGTCTTTTGCTTAAGGACACGAAAATTGTAATTCCAAAAGTCTACCAACATCAAGTCATTGAGATTGCCCATGAGGGTCACCAGGGAATGACCAAAACAAAACAGTTACTTAGGGAGAAAGTTTGGTTTCCTGCCCTCGACACGATGGTCGAAAGTACGGTGATGTCGTGTCTTGCATGTTCTGCCAATATAATTGACAATCGAAAAGAGCCCTTGAATATGTCTGAACTTCCTAAAGCTCCGTGGACTGAAATAAGCATTGACTTTGCAATGATTACTCACGTTTTCCAGAAGTCGAAATCGTTTCATCGACGGCTGCGAAAATTATCATTCCAAAATTAGACCGTATATTTTCCACTTTTGGTCAGCCAGAAATTGTGAAAAGTGACAATGGCCCACCTTTTAACAGCTATGACTTTCAACAATTTGCTCATTATTCTGGTTTCAAACACCGTAAGATTACTCCGTACTGGCCGAGAGCGAACGGTGAGGTTGAACGCTTCATGAGAACTTTGAAAAAAGCCATTCGTACTGCAGTAACCGAAGGCAAAGTTTGGAAGCAGGAATTGTACCGTTTCCTTCGGAACTACCGTGCCACACCCCACTCCACGACTTTGGTTCCACCATACACTCTTTTATTTGGTCGTCCAATGCGTGTAAGATTACCTGAAGTTACGCCTGGTGCTAGAGATGACTCTGTTTCAAAACGTGACTCTGCACAAAAAGCGGCCATAAAACAAGCCGCAGAGGCTAAGTTGAACTTTAAGGGCAAAACAGAATTTTTCCCTGGACAATTGGTATTGCTAAAAAAAGTGGGTTATGTGGACAAGTTTTCATCCCCATATTCTCCAAAGCCCTATGTTGTTGAGAACATTAAAGGAACTATGATCACAGCACGGTGTGGTGACACCTATGTGACACGAAACATGTCATACTTTAAACCTTTTCCATTCTGTCCTGAGTTAGCACAGAAAGACAATTTACTTGAACTCAATTCTTTTCGGAACCATCGTCCACAACCCCAAGAACGACAAACACCATTTTCAACTTTAACACCCACTGACACTGTAGACACTGATGTGCAGATTTCTCATGGTGCCCAGAATGATACTCATACCACGGTCCATCCAAATGTAGCCCAGTCCAATAGACCACAACGTGACCGTTTTAAACCAGTTTGGCACAAAGACTATCATATTTACTGCACTTTGTCATCCACTTATCAGCATTTACCTTAACATTGAGTAACTGACCAACTATTTTCTTTTGTGCCAAGAAGCATTGACATTTTTTTAAAATTTTTTTTTTCTTTGATGAGGGGAAGGGATGTAATATTCTCAGTTCAGATATCGTCTTAATCAGATATCCATGTCTTATTCCATGTACAGACTGATGTAGGGGAGAGTACTCCTGGAAAAAGAAAGAATAAAAATGTGCGTTCAGTAAAAGCGGCATTGTGCTTCGTTACTTCGTTACTTGCAAATACAAATATCACATGCTTAAGACCACCCCATCACACCACAGAGAACAGAAAGGGTTAAAGACTCAAAAGCTTGCTTCAACTGCCTACAGACAAATCATTTTGTTACCAATTGTACTGCTACTCCTTGCAGCAAATGCGGTAGGAAGCATAATGTTGTTCTACATATCGACAAACGTCAGAATAAATATGAATATCCACAAAAGGGAGCCACACGCTGGAAACGTAACAGCGATGATATGCAGGTAAGTAATAAAAAAGTAGAGTCTACTGCTGGTCTTGTAAGGGCGATACATGAGCCTAAAGATATGTTAATGCAAAGTGGCATTGTTGAAGTCGAGTCTAATGCGTGTGTAACACAGGCAAGAGTTTTATTTGACAGTGGTAGTGGAGTGTCATTTATCAGCAAAAAGATGGCCAAGAAGCTGGGTTTAAAAGGTCGTACAGTTGCAGGCGAATTTACTTTAGGTGGTGGGAAAAATATGCACTTGAAAACCCAAGAAGTGAGGTTTTATCTGTCGTCCGCTCTCCCGAAATGGAAGGGAGAAGTGTTTGAGATTGTGGCCTATGTGATAGACAGACCGAGTGCAGTCCTAAAAGAGGTCCGGGTAGATTTATCGAAGATGTCATATTTAAAGAACTTACAGCTAGCAGACATTTATCTACGAACAACAAAAGCAGAAGTCGATATCATGCTGGGCATTGAAGATACTCAAAATATTCAGATGGCTGAGAGAGTTCATGGTCCGAGAGGTATGCCGATTGCCCAAAAAACATATATTGGTTGGGTTTTATCAGGTCCATGTACAGCTATGGCGACGGGTGACATAACACAGTTAGTAAACAGAATATCTTTTGATATACAAAAGCCAGAAGAAATAGCGGAGAAACACTGGGAGTTAGAGCATATCGGCATTTTGCCAAATGAATCAAGGAAGGTGAAACCACTAGAGACTGAAGCTATCAGACAATATGAGGATAAAACAACATTTACTGGATCTTGCTATGAAACAGGGTTAATACGCCATCCAGATTGGGAAAATAATACACTGAAGTCCAATAGGCATCTAGCATTCAGTCGACTAAAATCAATAGAAAAAAGGCTGCGCCAGAATCCTGAATTAGCACGAATGTATGAAGATCAGCTCCAGGAGCTCATATCTAATGGACGAGCCGAAAAGATAGACAATCCCGAAGGTGCAAAAGGGGGCAAAAGTTGGTATTTGCCACATCATCCTGTGGTTAGAATGGATAAAATCACCTCAAAGGTCAGGGTTGTTTTTGATGGCTTGGCGAACGGTATCGAAGGTGTCTCGCTGAATGATACACTGCTGGCGGGTCCGCCTTTGCAACCAGACTTATTAGGAGTGTTGATTCGATTTAGAAGACATAAGGTTGCTTTAGTAGCGGATATTGAGAAAATGTTCTTACAGATTAAAATGAACAAAGAAGACCAAGATTTACAACGGTTTCTATGGAGAAATATGGAGATAGATAAGGCGCCAGATGAATATCGTCTGACTACTGTTACCTTTGGATTGAAATGCTCACCATTCTTAAGCATAAAGACAATCTTCGAACATGCAGAGAAAGAAAAGGAATCATTTCCTAGAGCATCCGACGAGATTAAAAAGAATATTTTTGTTGATGACATTTTAACGGGTGCAGATACGGAAGTAAATGCTGCTGATCTTTCCGTTCAGATGAAAGAGCTGTTAATGAGGGGAGGGTTTCCTTTGAGAAAATTTGTCTCAAACAAACCAAATGCCTTGAAACATTTAAATGAAGAAGATTTAGCTCATGCAGTAACAATGGTGGCAAATGACAGTACCACTTCAGCTCTCGGAGTTAAATTCCTGCCCACTGAGGATGTCCTTATGTTCTCTTTCTACGAGAAGTTAGACAACGTAGATATAGAAACAAGAAGAACATTCTTAAAACAACTCCATCGTATCTACGATCCAATGGGCTTATTGGCTCCATTCACATTGAAAGCAAAACAACTCTTTCAACGAGCATGGACACTAACTTGTGAATGGGATCAGCCACTGCCAAATGAACTTGCACAGGAATGAAATAAATGGAAGGAAGAGCTTTCCATTTTAGATCAATTAAGGTAAGTAGATGTTTTGTACCTGGAGAGTTTGAAAATCCAAGGTATACATTACATGCCTTTGGTGATGCATGCGAGGCATCTTATGGAGCAGTCGTCTACATTCGAGTGGAAGATTCAGCAACATCTAGAATTTATGTCGCAAATGTCTGCTCAAAAACAAGAGTTGCACCATTGAAGAATCGACGAAGTCTCCCTGAACTTGAACTTACAGCTAGTCTACTAGCAGCAAGGCTTGTACAGTATGTTAGAAGAGAAATTGATCTAACAATAAATGATGTCTATTGCTGGTCTGATTCCCGAGTTGCACTTGAGTGGATTAGTCAACCATCACATGTTTGGCAAACCTTTGTTGCTAACCGTGTGTCTGAAATCCAAAGCTTGATAGAGCCATCAAATTGGAAGCATGTGCCAGGAAAAAGTAATCCTGCTGACCTATGCTCAAGAGGTTGCTGTGCTAAGTTGTTAGTAAACTCTACATTGTGGTGGAATGGTCCTGAGGTTTTACAACAGAACGAGAGTTGCTGGCCAAAACAAGAAAGAGATTACACTAAATCAGCTACAGAAGTAGCAAATAAGAAAAGAAAAGCCAAAACAGTGACAGCAGTTACACTGAATGTGAACCCAGAAGATGACTGTTTGGAGCAGTACGTCAGTAAATATAGCTCTTATAATAAATTTATTGGTGTAATGGCTGGAATAAGGAGCTGGGTATTGAAACACAGAAGTAAACGCAATGGGAGCACAAGTGATGATGCTTCTGTACACTTATCAATGCAACACAGAGATGAGGAGGAGAAATTTTGGCTAAAATGGGCCCAAAGAATGGCATATAAAGAGGAGATTGAAACATTGAAATCAGGTAAGGTATTACAAAAGGCGAGTCCATTAGTTCCCCTTGATCCATTTTGGGATCAGGAACAAAAACTCCTTCGAGTCGGAGGAAGGCTTCAAAACACACTTCTACCCGAAGAAACCAAGAATCCAATAATCTTGCCCAGTCACAACCACCTGACTGACTTAATTGTCATGCATTATCACATGAATAATTGCCACTCTGGTGTAGTACAAACATTGGCAAGTGTGAGATGCAAGTTTTGGATTATGCATGGCCGACGAGAGGTAAGACGCATCATTCACAGATGTTTGTCCTGTCGAGAACTTAGTCAACTGACCCAGAAAATGGCACCTTTGCCTCCCGACAGAATACGAGAAGTGCCGCCATTTACTCATGTAGGAGTAGATTTTGCTGGTCCACTTTACATAAAGATGTCTAAAGAGCTGAACAAGAAAGCATATATAACACTGTTTACATGTATGGTAACTAGAGCTGTACATTTAGAACTAGCACCCGATATGACAACTGAAGAATTTCTCAAAGCATTCGAAAGAATGAACAATAGAAGGGGAAGATGTTCCAGAATGTATACTGACAACGCTAAAACATTCAAGAAAACAGCCAATATTCTGTTTCAGATATTTAATAAACAACCCAATAAAAAGGTGATAGAGGAAGGATTGACAAAGAGGGGAGTAGAGTGGCGATTTATAACAGAACGTGCACCATGGCATGGTGGATTCTACGAAAGGTTGGTGCGGAGCGTAAAAACACCATTAAAAAAGATTTTAGGTAGAGCCAGACTAACATACACTGAAATGGAAACAGTATTAACTGAGATAGAAGCTCAGCTAAATCCAAGGCCCCTCACTGATGTGTCAGCGGACAAAAAAGATCCTTTTCCTTTAACACCGGGTCATCTGATAATAGGTAGAAATTTAAATATATTACCCGATATAAATCTAGAGTTGAAACAAACATCTCTTGGAAGAAGATGGCAATACAGGCAACGTTTAACAAAGCAATTTTGGACAAGATGGAGCAATGAGTATCTTCTAGAATTAAATAAACTGCAGAAATGGACAAGCATCCAAGCCAATTTGAAAGTGAATGATATAGTTTTAATTGCAGATGATAAAGTAAGAAAACAAGAGTGGATTTTGGGAAGGGTAATGGAAACATACCCTGGAAGAGATGGTTTGGTGAGGTCAGTGACTCTGAAGACTGCCTGAGGTTTAATCAGACGATCTGTTCAGAGGCTGCGACAGCTGGAGGCTCTTGAGACATAATCTTGGGGTGCGCTGTCGGGTTTTAGTCGCTCGCGTGTAAATAGTAATTGTTCTACACTCATTGCATTTACTTACTCATTGTTAACACTTTCCTTTGCATGTGAAGACTTTGTTTATTGGGTGAAGATCTCCCATGTCGATTTTCAGAGGGGAGTTGTGTTACGTATTGGTGTATGAACCAAACTTCTTTAAATAATTCCACATGTTAACTTGCATAAATAAAAACATATTAGTTAATAATTAATGTTTAGTTCTGTTTGACTGAATTGGTAATTCTGTGTTGCAGAATGAAAGATTATTGTAATGGAAGGTGAAGGGTTGTCAAGTAAAATTGGGTTTTTTGCTAACGTGCCCCAATTCCCACAGATTTAATGCTGTAAAAAACCATTACCGGTCTATTTTTTGTTGTAACAAGAGATTAACTATGGGCTTGTTATCGCAGAATGTTTCTCTTGGTGAGAATTCCACAGTATTAGGATATATGAACTTTTATTGAGACAAAAAAACACACATGTAGTTTTGTAGACAGTCAAGTGAAGACATTATGCATTGTTAGTCGAGCAGTATTGTTGTATTCATCGAGTGGATCAGGTGGAAAGTTTAAATTTTAAACCATGAACATTAACATGAATTGAGTTACAACAAGCTCTTCGAGTCTTCGAGTTCGAGATCGAGTTAAAGAACTTTGTATGGCAAGGAACTTTATACCAAGTTCAAGCTCTTCTTAAGAGCTAAGTCTTCGAGTTCGAGATTGAGTTAAACTTTTATGGACATGAACTTTATACATGTGAAAGCTTTTCTTAAGAGCTCAGTGTTTCGAGATCGAGTGTAGAAGTCTTATGGTCAGCATGGACTGCCAGTCATCTGGTTATAAACAAGAACCAAGATTTTGTGCACAACCCGAGTCGAGTTTGAGGTGTTCTTCCACTTTACTAGTGACTGACATGCAATCACAGTCTATTTGTGCATTTTAACCACTTGGTACAACGATCAATCAGGCCTGCGAGAACATTCGTGAGTAATTAGTTATGACGTCATTCATTTGAATATTGAACTGTAGGTTGAGTTTAAACATTAGGCTAGACATTCATTTGAATATTGAACTGTAGGTTGAGTTTAAACATTAGGCTGGAGAGTTAGCGAGAGAGAAAGAGTGTGACGATACAATAAGCCCATACGTTATTAATCCATGTAAATATTATAAATACAGTCCTCTATATCACAATAAATATCAAATATATGTAACTTGAGCGTTACGAATACTTTTACCGAGAAAAATTAAGCTTCAGTTGGCCTTGGTCGGCTAAGGCTACACAGGGGCCCGAAGCCCGAAAACCTTTAGAACAGTCTACTGGTCATAATTATGAAGGGATTTCATAGTAGCTTGGTAGGATGACTCCAAATAATGTCTAGATGAGAACGTCCCCTTTTGGTCGCGATCATTCAGCCTTGATGGCTGCCCGAGCCCAAGACCCCAAAACCTTTAGCATAGTCTATAGGTCATATTTATGGAAGGATTTCATTGTAACCTGTTAGTTTGACTCCATATAATGCCTAGATGATGACACCCCCTTTTGGTTGTGATTGGTCAACTGTGACGGCTTCAGGGGCCCGAAGCCCAAAAACCTTGAGCACAGTCTACAGGTCATATTGATGAAGGAATTTCATTGTAACTTCGTAGGATCACTCCAGATGATGCCCAGATGAGAATGTCCCCTTTTGGTTGCGATCATTCAACCATGATGGCTGCCCGAGCCCAAAGCCCAAAAACATTTAGCACAGTCTACAGGTCATATTTATGAAGGGATTTCATTGTAACTTGGTAGGTTGACTTCATATAATGTCTAGATGAGAACGTCCCCTTTGGACGCAATTGGGAAACTGACGGCTACAGGGGCCTGAAGCCCGAAAACCTTTAGCACAGTCTACAGGCCATATTTATGAAGGGATTTCAATGTAACTTGATAGGATGACTCGTTTTGGAATAATTTCACTGTAACTTGGTAACTTTCGTTAATATATGTTAACTGTGAGGGCCACATACATTAACTGTGAGGTCATATTAACCCACCCCACAGCTCTTTAGTACAGTGTACACCTCATATTATTTTTATCAAAAACATAGCATACAGGGACCAGAAATGAACATATTCCCAATTATCACAATTCTTGTCTTATTTCATAATCCTTTCATAAACATTGAACATTATCCTTTTCATCAAATACAACACACAAGTTAAGCTGCAGTGTCATTGACACTTTCATTTCTTTATTCATATATATTTAATATTTATTATTTATTTATTGATGTTTAAAGTCACATACTTATGCACAATGGCTAATCGTGACCGTGACAGTTTTACGGGTGGAGGAAGCCGGAGAGAACCACCGAGAATCGACGAGCAACTGTCAGCTCCTCAACATTCTAAGTCTGTTCAAGCTGCGCTCAAGCAGGGTAACGGCGGTTGAAGACATATGCAGCATCGACGTGCAGTACGCCTTCGTACATGGCGTCATCGTGCCCCCATGTAGGCAACCGAGACAAAATGCCTTATCCAAGGTCGTCCCGGACAGGGATCGAATCCGGGACCTCTAGAACAGAAGTCCAGTAGTCTACCACTGAGCCACCGCGCACCCTCATTCACTAATAAAATTTCGAAGGTCTTGAGGTTTTCAACTATAATCCAGGATGACTAATATTCCAACTACATCACCAAGGCATGCCGTCGATGAAGCCGTGCATTGAGGATGGCGTTTGGAATATTGGTCAGAGGAAACTTGATCCCCCAACAGTCGGAACAAATCAGGTTTACATCTCCACCACCTATCCCCGAAGCCGGTCATCTTCTCGACGCCTCTGGCTGTAGGACTCCCAGAACTTGCCCAGAACAAGCAGAATTAGAATCAGTTGAAGGTAAGTGTACAGTAGACGACCCCTACGCTTCAGTGGAAAGTTTCACTGTGCTTCCAGACAAACAGTTGGGATGAAGTGCCTTGGTCAATGACACAAAGAAGGTGATGCAGATCAAGTTCGACCTTTTGATTCCAGTGCTCTAACCAATGAGCCACCGCACTCCCCGTGAAATACGATCACATTCTCAATGACGTAAAAGTTACATTGGTATCATTGGTATATAGTACAAAAATGACATCGATGATCTCAGCAATGTCAATGATTTTGAATGAGAGAAACGGGCCTAGAACAGAATCTTGTGGTACTCAAACTTGTATGAGTCAAAGGTCGAAGTAGAGTAGTGTTAACAGGAGGAAGAAGTAAACTAATAACTCTTTCTTTTCTTTCAAGCAGGTAATCACTAACCAATTCAGTTATTGATCCTCTGGCAGCATACAGGCGTAATTTGACAAGACCTTCGTACCAAACTCTTCGAATGTTTTGAAGTGTCAAAGGAAATTGCACATATCAGAAGCCGTTTGTCAATAGACGATATCAGGAACTCTGAGAAAATTGTAATCCCCCACTCGAGGTCGTGTGAGAGGAATACAGAGGCAGATCATCTGTGTATTTGTGAACGTTTAGAAATGTATGATTTGTAGACTAGTGTAGATATTTGTTCATTTGAGGACTTCTAGACTATGATCTCAACTGTTACTACTGGCTATCGCTCCATCGATTTAACTTAGGGCTGTTATTAGCTTCTACCATAGCACCTGCTATGTCCATTTGTGCTGCTGTCGGACTACACCACTGCTATTTATTTATGTGGGTTTAACGACACTTTGGACAGCCAGGATCACCTCGGGTCGGATAGTTTTACGGGTGGGAGAAGCAGAAGTACCCGGAGAGAACCACAGAGCAACGGTGAGCAACTGCCAAACTCTCCCCAACTCTGTACAAGCAGGGTTAGCATTCGTTGAAGACAAATGCACCATCGACGTGCATTACACATTAGTGCACAATTCCACCATGCACCCCCCCCCCTCCCCCCCCCACACATACATACACGTGGGCAATCGGGATTAAGCCTCTTGTCCAAGGCCGTAGCATAGTTACCCCTGCTGGGGATCGAACCATGGACCTTTCGGTTTGAAGTCCAATCCATAACCACTGAACCACCGCCACTGCAAAAGAAATATCACCATTGGCTTCTATCGCGTTGTACCACCGATTCGAAGACCACTATTGTAGGCTATCACTACTATTGAGTATTGCTACCTCTGTAAGTAACTTCATCCTTGATTACCTTCATCCAACTTATGATTAGCTTCCAATGTTTCTATCCTGTATTATAGTCTTCTACCGTCACCACTGCTAGCTTGTACAGCATAATTTTGCCCTGTGATCCCTTTCAGCTACTACTGTTTTATATCAGTACTGCATTCCACTTCTTAAATTGCTGATGACCCAAGTCACTAGTAGGCTAATCACCTCTGTAAGTACTGCATCTCCCTTGATCACGGCACCACTAATTTATACCACTATCATTCCTGTATATAAAAGGAGCTTGACTGAGGGATACCTCACGCGCACCCCCCCCCCCCCCCCCCCCAATGTTTCTTTTGTCATAGATCGGTCTAAGAAAAGAATGTCCTTAGTGAGATTACAGAGAACGTTATTGTTTAACCCTTTACCCTAACCCTTTACCTAACATGAAAAGCAGACGACACTTGCAAACAAAATTCTTGAATAACTTGTTCTTTCTTTTTTTGTCTCAAAAACATAGCTTATGACCCCTCGTTGGAACGAGATCAGTCCTGCGAGGGGTCATAATCTATGTTTTTGAGACAAAAAATGAAAAAATAATGAAAATTAATTGGCGATTTTTGAGAATAGCGCTGGGCGGTTTTTGCCGTCAGGTTGGGTAAAGGGTTAATACCCAGATCCGTATGTGAGTGATTTAGACTTTACCTCACTGTGGTATATCTCATACCTTTATATGAAGAAAGGCAATGTCCGGATACCATGTGAACTGATGGTGGCAGAAAGTAGTAGAGCAGTGATGAAGGGAGATTAAGCACTCGTAGTGGTGATTGGCGTTAGTAGCAGTTAAGGCCATCGGTGGAGAGGTGCAGTGCTGAAAAGAGACAATAGTAGATGAAGCTGATCAATGTACAGGATCGCGCTGGTACAAGCTGTGAATAGTAATAGAAGAATATAGGATAGGATGTAGCAGTGGAACCTGGTCATGGGATAGATAAGGATAATTGTGATTGATAGTACCGCTGTAGTAGAGGTGGGGTCCGGCAGCAGTACTAATGGACAAAGTAGAAGTTATGGTAGAAGCCGATAGTAAACTTGTGTTTATTCGCTGTAATAATATCCAGTAGAAGAGGCCATAGTCTAGAAGCTACGAGCCTGCCCACAGCAGTCAACAAAGTCAACGAGGCCCAAATATACAGATTACTACAACAGTCAATTGATCTGTGTTGTTGTATTCCGTCGAGTTGACGAGATGAGATCGGCCAGATCAAACGAGACGCCACAGGCGTAATACAACACCGATCAATTGACTGTTGTAGTAATTTGTTTATGATATGAAAATTAGTATTTTAAACTGATCACAAGGCCTGAAAATCATATACAACAAGAATTATATTAGCCAAATAACCATTAACAATTTATGGAACTGGGGAATCCCAAACGCGTAGTAATATCGAACGTTCGTGTCGAACGTGAAACTTGAAAGTCAAAACAATTGGAGGCAAGGCTTGAATTTCAATCGCAATCGATTTCGATAACACAGATTCTCCTACGTTTTGTTGAATTCGCATCTTGAAAATAGTTAATTGTTATTTTTCAATTGTTCAGCACGGCATTTTCAAATAGACCACGACTGGAATGTTTGTCAACGGAGTTTAACGAGGAGACATTCGCGTTTATGTTCTGTGCTAATGTTCAATATTTATTTATAGGTCTCTGGTAGAAATAGTCCGTTCACGAGTGCCTCGTTTGAGACAGGGATGATAAGGATCTGCAAAACTTGGCACTCTTGTTTTCCGAAGAGCTGGGCAAACTGCAATGGCATTGAGGGCTATTTGTGGTAGTCATATAATAAGGCCAATATTCGTTACAAACCGCTCATTTCTAAAAGTTCACAAATACCAAGATGAAGAGTCGTATTGCACACAAGCATATATCAGCATAACTGCCATGTGCAATGTGCTTCCATCACATAGGTACTTTTGGGTACGTTCGAACACACTTTAAATCCTTCCATGTTGCAAGCGGATATTCCTTCCAGGACTGGTTTCCTCTTGCCACTGAAAGTAGTATAATTTTGGTGCGTTTAATCAAAATCTCCCCCTGTAAATTGCATGTATTTTGGCACCAATGATTTCTTGAATTAAATTTAGAGGAATTTTTCATCAGATACTTCAGAGCAGCCATGACTAGATATGATGAATATTTATTTATTTATTTATTTATTTATTTATTGGTGTTTAGGGTGACATACTCATGCACAGTGGCTAATCATGACCGTGACAGTTTTACGGGTGGAGGAAGCCGGAGTACCCGGAGAGAACCACCGAGCGTCGACGAGCAGCTGCTAGCTCCCCAACATCGTAACTCCGCACTGCAGCACAGGCAGGGTTAGATTGGTTGAAGACATGCGCACCATCGACGTGCAGTACGCCTCAGTGCACGGCGTCATCGTGCCCCTGTGTGGACAATCGGGGTGAAGTGCCTTGCTCAAGGACACAACGCGGGAGTCCGAATCGATCGCTCAGACGGTCACCCATCCGAGGACTAACCGGGCTCGACGTTGCTTAACTTCGGTGATCTGACGAGAACCGGTTACCGCAACGCCAACTTTCATTAAGTAGTATGCCTGCTAAGTTAAGGGTGGGGTAGACAATCAATATTTTCAACGTGCAGCCCTAAGGCTGCACGTTGAATATATTGATTGGACTACCCGCAAATAATGAATATTGACTCTTCTAATTGCTGCCTATGAACTGAAATGGAAGATACTACCAGGGTTCAAATGGTTAAGAGATAACTGAGAAAAAAATTTCACGGGTGGTACTACGCTTCCGGACAAAGCCAAATATGAAAAATGCAAAATTGTAAACAATTAATTTGCTCTGTAGTAGACCAGACGAATATCTCAACATTTGGAATTGGGAAAATTTTACATTGTTTCTTTCTTTACTGTAGAGTTTAACGACACTTTCAAAAGTCAAGGTTATATCGTATCGGCCAGTTTCATGACGGGGGAATGCGGAGGATCCGGGGAGAACAACCGAGCAACAGGTGATTAACTGTCGAACTCCCCAAATTACTTACCCGGAACAAGCAGAGCTGTGATTAAGATGCAATTACTGTTGATTACTGGGTTTTTTGTTTTGTTTTGTCTTTTTAGAATGTTTGTTTTTAAGATAAAATTGATAAAAATAAATTTAATGATACACTAATTTGTTGATTTGTTGAACTAAGCTTTGCAAACATGATCTATGGGCCTGGGTACTACATGTATCCGATTGGAGCATTCTGACTGATTGCCTGTGTGCCCTCCCAAGTTGGCTTGCCCCACCCTCGCCTTATCATTACTACACACCTTCTGGTGCCCCTGTTCTTAATCCCACTGGAACCTCACAACAGACAAGTAAACAAGTTATTCTGTTTATCAAAAACCCATCTAAGGGCAGCTTCCATGGGCCCCTTGGATAAAATTTGCACTCTCAGTCACATGTGTTCAACGTTGGTGGAAGGGAAGGAATTCTATGTTTTCACGGCATGGTTGAACTCAAACTCCAAGCAGTGTTGTCTCCCTTCGCTGCGCTCGCCAGATCAAACTGCAAAGAACAACTCTGTGGCTATGGTAAAGTTTGTGTTTGCAAGTTTTGGACATATGAATAGTTGCGTGAATAAATGTAGTATGTGATCCAATGAGAGGGGACGTGATAGTATTAATGTCTACATGGTATTTACTATCTACCTGAAACATTCATCTCCTTTTACTTCATTCCCTGTCGTGTATATATCCATCAGGGACAAGGCGAGAAGTTTCGGACGGGGGGGGGGGGGGGGGGGGGGGGGGAATTTCAACTAGGGGAGGGACCGGTAGGGGGAACCCCTCCCGATCCCTCCCCCAGTTGGAAATTCACTACCAAGAAAGATTTTAAAAATGAAGCAATGAAAGGGGGCATACAGGTGATTCTAGTAACTGACATGCCAACACATTTATGATAGAATTATCAGGTTATTTGGTATTCTTCTGGGAACTGAATATGTGCTAAACAAATGCTCAAGCTTATAACTTCTTGCAGTTCACACTGTCCTACGTTAAATCGGATCTTATGGAGGAATGATCAGTTTTCGATGTTTCATCATTTTGTAACTGTGGATAATGGAATTAACTCAGGATAACGATTTTACATGATGTGATTTTCTTGAATTGCATTTAGAGGATTTTTTTTATTACGATAAGTAAACGTACTACAGATATCTCGTACCGATTGACAATAATATAATAATAACACTTTGGCCAGCCGCTGATTTGTCGCGGTTCTCGGACGAGAAGGCCATGGTTACCCCTGAACTCCCAACTGCCTCCCTATTCCCACGCTTCTCCTCTCCTCCCAACACTCGGAGACGAACTGCTTGATGACATCCCTTGCCCCGTTCTTCCCAATCTCTCCGATTAGCACATTAACCCTCTCCTTTGAGTCTCCCCCTAACCACATGTCCTTCGTTCTCCCATCCCACTTCCCCATTATACTCCCAGTGAATCTCATTCTTTTAGACTGATACTTTCAGTCATTCTAGAAGGAAGTGTTCCAGGGTCTCCACCATGCCCAAGTTACACATCTGGCACTCCCTTTCATCGTCTTTCCCAATTTTTCCCCTCAGCTCCAGGGATCGCGACCTCAGCTTGAACAACAGTGACCCCCCAAAGGTGCCATCAAGGTACTCTTCAAAACCTGCCTCACCTTATCACGCAGGCCACCCAAAGACCTCTTTGATTTGACCCCCTCTCGCCAATTACGGTTACAATCCTCCATGACCCTTTCCCCTCAGCTCCAGGGATCGCGACCTCAGCTTGAACAACAGTGACCCCCCAAAGGTGCCATCAAGGTACTCTTCAAAACCTGGCCTCTCCTTATCACGCAGGCCACCCAAAGACCTCTTTGATTTGACCCCCTCTCGCAAATTACGGTTACAATCCTCCATGACCCTTTCTCTGACGATTGTTTTACCCTGGTTTGCCCCAACGCCCAGGTCCGAGATCTCCAATGAGTAGTTCTCTACTAGCTCCCTCACTTGGACCATCCACCCCGTTTTGATATTTGAGTTGAAAATTCTCAGGAACATTACTTCACACCACCGGCTGTCGGGGAGATTTGCCAAATAGTTAAGATAACCGAGTTTCAACAGGTCTATCCTGTCCTTGATCCTCATCCACCCAAGCTCACCCCTGATTGCTTCTAGCGCTGCGGCATTACTCGACCCCGTTATCCATCGGCCTGCATCGTTCTGCAAGATTTCCAAGCTCTTTACGGCCGTCTGGTTTAAGGGTACCACTTCCGTACCGTATGTTATACTTGGCAGCCCCACCATTTCCCAAGTGGTTTTCCCTACGAAAACCGTATTGAAACTGTTTCTCCCTATAAGTTTCACTTGGTTATCATGCATACTTATGAAGCTCGACATTGTGTACACTGTATAGCTGTAAATAGAAACAGTTAGAATTTTTGCCGGTTTGAAAACGAATTGGAAGTCTTTGGAAGTAAAGGAGACATCAGCATCACCAGAGAAGCTCTAAAACCTAGACAGATGGAATTTCCAATTACTCATGACTTGCCCTCCAAATTTCCAACTATAGGAAATTTTGATCCCCGCCCCTATCCCCCCCTCCCCCACACACACACACCCTGTCGCCATGTCCCTGATATCCATGCAACTTGACACCCGAGAATAATTTTTGTCTAAAAGCACAGAAAGCAATTAACCAGTCTACACTATTTTTTCTTGCATGTAAACGGAGATACACATTTTTTGCTCAATAGAGGACTTGGACATACAATACGTCTGTTGAAGATGGCCACTGTATCTACTGGTAAAATATGCATGTTTGGGTTTTTTTTCAGTCGGATAGGCCTGTAGTAGGCTACTTACATGTATTTCTATCTCCAGAAATATGCTACACATGCTCAGCTTCAATTACTTTCAGGAGACACACTTCGCCCATTCTGCTAGTTTCGGATCCCAGAAATTGCACTGTGTCCATCTGTAAAGCGACCTGTCTTAACACATTAAGGTTATTATAATTATAACACTTTGGCCAGCCGCTGATTTGTCGCGGTTCTCGGACGAGAAGGCCATGGTTACCCCTGTACTCCCAACTGCCTCCCTATTCCCACGCTTCTCCTCTCCTCCCAACACTCCGAGACGAACTGCTTGATGATATCCCTTGTCCCATTCTTCCCAATCTCTCCGATTAGTTTAAACAGTATTTATTAAAGCATTTGTTTCAATGTTTACACTTCACAATAATTGTTCAAAGAAGTAAATCGTCAATGTACATGATACAGTAGTATACAGAAAGGCAATAAATATAAGAAAACAGGTTTCTGAGTAGAAAAGGGATTCGACAGAAAGCTTACAGCTTATGTAAGTCGTCTCCCTAGCTCATTTGAAAAATTACTCCTTCAGGTGGTATAAATCTGTAAAAGAGCTCACGTATCGTTGCGTGAAGGCCCGGCCCCCTCCAATACGAAAAGGAGGAAGACGACCCCGACCGCCAGTCAACGATACGTACGATTGTTTAAACTTTAGACTGAATAGGGTAAGGAAAGAAAGAGACGGAAGAAAAGATGATCAAAGAAAGAGAGGAGAAGATTCAGAAAAATAACAGAGCAAAACCTAATTTGGCCAACTTGAACACTAGATATGTTAACTTAAAACTCCATAGCGTAATAAGTACGGTATTTGATTCTTACTTTTAGTTCCTTTGATAAGAGTTTTGCATACTAGACTCGGTGGTGTTGAGGCGTGAGTGGGCCTTCCACTCAAGACATAGGTCAGTGGGTCCTATTTCACTAATTGTACAGAACTTGATTACCAAGGTACAGAAAGAGCAATGCTTCAGGAACGGAGTTCCCACGTGGGGCAGGGTGGGGTGCAGTGACTGAGCGGTAACTCAATGGAATCGCTTGCTTGACAAAATGAAGTCATGTACCATTTCAAAGATAAGACGGTTGTCCTCATTATTCAAGAACTCGGAGCCAAACAGGAGCGTGGATGAGTCTACTGCAAAGGGGAGTAAATTAATCGTATAGTTGCGAGCGTTTGAGAACACCGGACAATGCAGGAGGAAGTGATCAGTAGTTTCGCGCTCTCCACACTGACAAGAGGGGCTGGGTGATAAGTGGTGATTGTCATATAGGTGAGAATTAAGACTACTGCAGTGCAATCGAAGCCTGCAATGATAAATTTGTGCCGCTCGAGATTTCGCGTCACTGTAGAACCTTGGGGGTCTTTGGTTCCCATTGCTCAGGAAGGTCTTAAAGTTGATCAATGATGAGTTCTCGCGCACAGGTATGGGTAGCTTATTCCATAGGTCTGTAACGCTTGGGATGAACGAGGACTGATACAATTGGGTTCGGCAAAAGGGAACGCGGTGGTTTTGACATGATCGAAGACTAAATGATGAGTTCGTCTCGGAGACGAGTGGGGGGACTTTATTGGAAATATGTGGAGGTGACATACGGTGATACATTTTGAAAAACTGAATTAATTTATGTTTGCAGGTCTTTCTTGAAGGGAGTCCCATCGTGTTTCAGAATACAGCAAGGACTTACTGGCACTAATTGTTGCTCCCGTAATGATTCGGGCTGCTGCAATCTGTATTTTTTCTAGTTCCGCAATATTGGATACGGAACAATTATCCCAGACAGTATCCGCATATTCCAGAAGGGGTCTAATGAAGGCAAAGTATATTTTTTCTAAGACACTTCGATCGAGATAAAATTTGTGTCTCCTCAGCATGTCTAACCGAGACCAGGCTTTCGAGCAAATGTGGTCAACGTAGTCGTTCCATGTACATGTGCTATTTAGTATGACCCCCAGATGTTTATGTTCGGAAACTTCCGATATCTGTGAACCCCCTGGATATAAGGGTGGGTGAGAGTTGGGATTGTTTTTACGTGATATAAGCAAACTCTCTGTTTTATTGGGATTGAACTCAACCAACCATGTTTTGGCCCAATGCTCGATTGTCGCCAAATCATGATTGATTATGTTTGAGGCTTGCTCTGGGTTCTCAATGATGAGATATAAGGAAGTATCATCTGCAAACAGGCGTATAGAGCTAAGTAGGTCTTTGGTTATGTCGTTAATGTATATCAAGAACAGTAAGGGCCCAAGTATCGACCCCTGAGGCACACCGGCATTGATGGGCCTCCATGAAGATGTCTCCGAGGCTATCACAACTCGCTGCGATCTACCGGCAAGATATGATTTTAAAAATAGCAATAACTCCCCTGAAACCCCAATACTCTCCAGTTTGTGGATAAGACCAGCATGCTATACCTTATCAAAGGCCTTCCTGACATCACAGAAAACTACCCTAACTTCTTTGCCTTCATCGAGTGCATGAAAAAATTCATCATATGTGTCGGTCAGTTGAAGGACGGTTGAATCTCGAGGTGTAAAACCTGACTGGAATTGACTGAGGACATTATTTTCACTTAGAAACAGCCACAGGCGTTTGAAAACGCATTTTTCGAATATTTTGCCAACACAGCTGATCAATGATATCGGATGATAGCTAGTAACTGAGTTTGAGGGTTGTTTTTTTAGGATAGGGGAGACATTTGCTTTTTTCCAGAGTGAAGGGAAGTATAGCTATCTAGAAGTATGTTAAATAAGATTGACAGTGGCTCGCATAGAGAGGATTTACATTCTTTAAGGAGACGCGGGCTTATTTGATCGGGACCAGACGCCTTGGATACCTTTATCGACTTCATTGCAGCATATACCTCGCTGCAGTGTAGGGTAATACTATCAATACGCTGAGAGACATGTAGTAGTGGGTCTGGAAGGGAGGCGTTCGAATCATCAACTGTTGAGATCGAACTGAAGTATTTGTTGAACACTTCAGCTTTCTCAAGACTTGATGAGTATATTTTGTTAGAATGGATCAAGGTTGGAATTCCTGTTGTGTTACTGCTACTGATGAGTGCTTTTAATGTCTTCCACCAAAGTGATGCTGGGGTTTCTTTGCTTCTCAATGTGAACTGAATTTTTGAAAGATGCATGGCTTTGGCCTTCCTAATAGCTGATATAACTTCATTCCGTTTAAGTTTATATTTATCCCAGGCGTGCGGGTGATTTGTTCGTTTGGCAGTACGATACAAGCGTTTTCTTTGTCTTATCAGAAGTCTTAATTCATTGTGCATTTCGGTTGGCCAGTCCTCGAAGTAACTATTTTGTTGGGTATATGTCTGGATGCTGTATCGAGTATTCTGTCGGTGAAATCAGAGACTATAGTAGCAAGGCATGGGTTATCAAAGACAGAGTTCCAGTCGGTGTTCGAGAGGGACTGGTTCAATACTTCGTAATTGCCCTGAGAATAAATCCACATCCTTCTTTTGAAAGAGGAAGGGTTAGGTTTTAAAAATTCGACTTCAATTGAGATTGGACAGTGATAGCGGATCATGTCTGGGATAATTGGTTGAAGGACCTCGCAAGCTTTCACGTTGATTGTGTCACTGACTGCAAAGAGATCTAGCAATGTAGCAGACGTCTCAGTGAAACAAGTTGGTTCACTCACAATCTGTTTAAGGTTAAAGTAATTAGCTAGCTCGAAAAAGCTACTTCTCGAGGGAGCCATTTGGTTGTCATTAAAATCTCCTGTGACAATTAAGTTCCTAATTGGCGTGTCTCTGGCTTTTTCGATGGATGCTGCTATAGCATCCCATGTATCCGGAGGACTGTTGGGTGGACGGTAGAATACGCCTAACAATAATGACCTACTCCGTCTTGTGAATATTTCGGCCCTCCGTATTCAGTGTATCGAGGTCCGGTCTGTGTCGAAATGAAATACCGTCTTTAATGTGAATGGCAACCCCTCCTCCCCTTGACGAGCGGTTGAATCTCAATGGTTGGTGGAACCCATGGAGTTGAACATCGGAAGTGGGATCGTCACTTTGCAGCCATGTCTCACTCAAAGCCAAAATGTCAAATGATGCGAATTCACATTGTATAAAATCTAATTTAGGTTTAAGGCTTTGGATGTTAAGATGGACAATTTTTAGGGTATTCTGATCGTGATCTGAATTAAGAGAGTTTGGACCAGGGTTGGTTTCAGTGTCACCGGACAATAATAAAATTATGACCAAACAGAGGGAAAACAACGCGAAGAGAAAGGCCGATGCTACTGCTTTCAATATCGACGTGGCCTTCGAGAGATTCAAGGACCTGCAACAGTTTGGGATTGCTTCGGCGGAATTTACTAAGAGGGATGTAACAGATTCGCTGGATTGCTCAAAGAATAAGGCAGACATAGCAGTAAAGCTATGGTGCAGCTCAACACCACCGAGGCGCAAGAGTAAGTAAATTAAGATACAAGTAGATCTATCTTTTGGCAAACAGTGCTTTAAGCCGCTGGAATAGACTGTAAGGTTGAAATTGCCAATTCTGGCGCGGTATAGTTCAAGTGTGCACATTGAAAATGAATTTGGTTTTGGGAACAAACTGTGTTCAAGTTAGCTTCAGAAAAAATGATGTAGTGTAGAATATAAAGTGCTGAAGTATTAGACTTGAGGGTAGAAGATACGGTAGTCAATAAAACAAAACAAAACAAAAAAACAAAAAAATAAGTGTAAGTAAATATATACAAAATAACTGAGTAGTGTTTATATATCGGTATGGGTTGTAGTTCTGCTTACGTAAAGTCAAGGGTTACCCTTGACACGTAGAGGATGTTCAGTGTATCGGTTTAAGGGCGATTTGTCAGTCAGTGTATAGTAAGTATGCGTTGCGCGGGATTCATCATGGGTCAAATACCATCAACACAGAAACGTATCGCTAGGAAAGGAAGAAACAAATCCTTCCTGCCACGAAAAGTGTCGAAAGTTGGCAGGAAGGGGATTCTATTGTTTTGTTAGAGAGTGGTATGGAGAAGTGGGATCAACCCCTGGTGATAAATTCATCTTGCAACAGATGTTCTAAAGTGAGTAGGGATGAAAACAAAAAAAAAGGCTTTTGCAAGAAGAAATCAAGGACGTCCCACCTGCAGTTGATGAGTCTGGCGCAAACCTACAATACTTTTTATGTGATTTAAAGAGTGTTATCTGTTTACAGTATTTTCCTAAAACGGTTTGGAGACAAAACATGCAGCAGTATTGGTGGGGGAAAAACGGAGGTTTTACATTTTGCAACTATAACACTTGATATTAGTGGGTGGAGGTTAGAAGACGGAATCTGCAATGCTAATTGTGGTAGAGAAACGGATATAAAATCTCGATCGGATCACGACACCGTCGCGATTCGATCAAAATTTTTTATCCAATTTTGCAACTATTCCGCTAGATATTGGTGGGTCGAGGCAGAGCAAGGGTAATCTTAATATTGTACCAACACATGAAGTTGGAAAAGAAAAAAGAGAACAAGAAAAAAAGAAAAAAGAGAGAGAAAAAAAAAGAATGTTCGATCGGGTTATGACACAGTCGCGATATGAGGTGTCACATTTCATATGTTAATACAATAGCTTCTGTACCATAGCGTAATATGTTGAAGTAATGAAAGATAAAAGGTAAAAAGCGGAAAGATAACCCAGACTGGATCGCACCACCATCGCCACTCCGTCATATCTATCTGACAGCGATTGGAATCGGATCAATGCATGGGGTGTTGAGCGGTGGAAGAGGTTTTGATGATTAACCTTATTAAACCACATTACAGATTTGCAACTGGGAGGTCACATTTTACAACAATTTATTGTCTCATTAAAAGGTGCCTTGCTGTGATACAAGGTAAACAGCCGGGACGCAGATGTTCTTCCATGGTTGAATAAACCGGTTCGCGAATGCGATATCACTGCTGCATAATGGAGTGGGCGGGCAGTGGATTGGGCACTATACTTGACTGATCAAGCCACCCTCCAAATATACAATGGGGATGTTGCGGTTCGCAAACGAACACAACACCTCCCTTTCCGATAAATAGGATGCTGCAGGAAAAGGAACACAACGGAATGATAACTCCGATGGCATCGCAACAAGGTCGTCACTAGGTTGAATTTACCTGGTGGCGATATCAATCACCAATGCATAGAAATGATGGGGCGGTTGATTTGTTACATTATCTGGACACACTATAAATATCCAATTAGGCTATCACAGTTCACATATATGCATCACCATATATTCTTTTCCGATGAAGAAGAAGCTGTAATGATACATGGTGGAATGCGGGACGACAAACTCGCTATTGGGTAGAAAACGGAATGATAATTCCGATGGAATCGCGACAAGGGCGTCACCCGGTCGAATATACCTGGTGGCGATTTCAATCACCAATGCATAGAAAGGATGGGGTGGTTGGATTATTGCATTGTCTGGACACACTACAAATGTGCTATTAGGCTATCACAGCTCACATATCACCATAGATTCTTCTCAGACGAAGAAGCTGTATCGACACAATGTAGAATGTGAGACGATAAACTCGCTATTTAGGACGTCCAAGTTCACAAATAAGTGCAATAATTATCTATCCGATGACAAAGATGGTGTATTGATACTAGGTAGGATGCGGAAAGATAACCTCGATCGGATCACGACCCAGTCACCATCCGATCGATTTTATCTGTCTGCAGCTGCAATCACACCAGTGCACAGTGAGTGGGGTAGAAGAGGGATTAGTCTTATTGTCTCATCAAGCCATACTACAAATGTGAAGATTGGGACCTCACAGTTCGCATGTTGATACGATAATTTCTTTTTCGACAGATAAGATGCCCCGGTGATACGAGACTGCAGACCGGGATTAAACTTCGGTCAGGACAGTCACAGTCTACATAACTTCGATCGGATCGCGATACACTCGCTACCCGGTTCGATTTACCTGTTCGCTATTATATATAGACACCAATGCTTAGTAGGATGGAATCCCGACACAGACACACCGGTTTAATTTACCTGACCGCGATTGCAATCACGCCCATGCATAATTGGGAGGAATAAAGGAGGTGGCAGTGGTAAATTATTTCTTTGACATGACACGTCACAAAACGTGCATCTAGAATGTCACCGTTCGTAGGAAAATACATTGTTATTTATTTAGTGGTGTTTGAGGTCACATATTTATGCACACTGGCTAATCGTGACCGCAACATGGAGACAAAGTCAAGTTCAGTCAATAGTTTATATCCCATATTGCCCATTTTAGAGGACTTCCACCCCAAGAATTGGCGACTGGGTCCTATTTTACCAGTAATACAAAACTTGTTTCCCACAGTAAATAAGCACTGCCTCCCTTCCCGGGATTCCCACGGGGTGAGGGGGGGGGGGGGGCGAATACAGTGAGTGACATTTTACCAATGAACAAGATGCTATAATGATGCGGGGTAGAATGCGGAAGGATAACTTCGACCGGATCGCGACACAGCCACATCAACGCATTACTGGGGAGGGGGGGGGGGGGGGTATAAATCACTGCCTTAGCAAGACATGCTAAAGATTTTACATAGACGGTGTGACAACTCTGGGGAAATAAAATATTTTTTATGCATAAGATGCCGTAATGATACCAGGTAGAAAGCGGACGATTAGCATATTAACCCTCTCCCTTGAGTCTCCCCCTAACTACATGTCCTTCATTCTCCCATCCCACTTCCCCGTTATACTCCCAGTGAATCTCATTCTTTTAGACTGATACTTTGGCCATTCTAGAAGAAAGTGTTCCAGGGTCTCCACCATGTCCAAGTTACACATCTGGCACTCCCTTTCACCGTCTTTCCCAATTTTTCCCCTCAGCTGCAGGCATCGCGACCTCAGCTTGAACAACAGTGACCCCCCAAAGGTGCCATCAAGGTACTCTTCAAAACCTGGCTTCTCTTTATCACGCACGCCACCCAAAGACCTCTTTGATTTGACCCCCTCTCGCCAATTACGCTTACAATCCTCCATGACCCTTTCTCTGACGATCTTTTTACCCTGGTTTGCCCCAACGTCAAGGTCCGAGATCTCCAATGGATAGAATATGGCAACTGTACAGTATGTATTTGTGTACATTTAATTTGGATTTAAGGAATATCAGAGGTGGGAATTTCAAAATAAACAAAATTTCATTACTTATATAGCACCTTAAGGAAGGTAGGCTACAGACTAGACCAGTCAGATGCTGTTTGCTAATAGGTGGTCACTATAAAGTGTTCTCCGGCGCCGACTCCGAAAACTGCCGACTCGAAAATGCCTTTCCTTATTATTGTGTAAATAATACACCTATTTCATCCATATTTGGCCCAAATATGTATTTATAAATGCCGAATACAATTCAAATCCCCCCCCCCCCCTAAAAAAATTTTTTTAAATTTCAAATATTTTTTTGTTTTGGTTTTTGGTGCCTTTTTCTATTTTTACCTCACTAAAAAGTGTACTCGAGATTTCCCAATGAAATTCTATATCCATCTTGGTCACTAAAACGTGTACTCGGTAGCCGACGCCGACTCGGAAAACTGCCGATTCGAAAATACTTTCCTTATTATTTTCTAAATAATACACCTATTTCACCCATATTTGGCCCAAATGTGTATTTATATATGTCGAATACAATTCAAATAAAACAAAATTAATTATTTTTTGTTTTTGGTGCATTTGTCTATTTTTACCTCACTAAGATCCGATGAACTGACGACTCGGCCGGAGATTCAGCGATGCTTTTGCATTAAAAATGTATTATGAACTATTGGGTGGACCAATTGTGTACCATATAGGAGACCCAGTGCCCAAATTATTTTATAAACCCCAGATGGAAGTTGGAACCACAGGCACTTGATGTATTATCAGATTTTATCAATTTTAATAAAATGTATATTATAATATCAATACTACAAAAAGTACTTTTTTAGTATTCATAATATAATATATATTTTATTAAAATTGATAAGCTCTGATAATGCGAGTTGGTCCGAGTTGTCTTCAAAAGTGGTCCGAGTTATCTTCAAAAGTGGTCCGACTTGTCTTGGTCCGAGTTGTCTTTGGTACGAGTTGTCCTGATCCAGATATATAGAACCGCTCAACCTTATAGTTATGTTATCATCCATCTGGCATACTACAGTGATGGAGGGTTAAAGGGTACATTGGTGTCATCGCAAAAATACTTTTGCTAACAAAACAAACGACAGCTGAGCCTGTCTTGGGTCGCCCCATACTGGGCTCTTACCCGCCATCGGAAACAGACCTACTCGTTTTTCTCGTTTTGTATTTTTTGCTAACTTTCATAAAAACTACAGCTGCCCCTGTCTTAGGTCACCCCATAAAGGGGTCTTACCCGTCATCGGAAAAAGACCTGCTCGTCTTATTTTTTTATTTTTAATTTTTTTTTTTTTTTTTAATTTCTTGGGTTTTTTTTTTTTTTTCGTTTTCATCATATCTACATTGTTCAGCACGCATCACACCGAAAGTCTACATTGTCAGTGATGGAATTGCAAATATTTGTACAGCTGATGTGGTACCAGCGCTTGCAGTCAAGGTTGCAACACTCAGTCATGTCATCAAAATTGTCTAGTAACCTACATCCTTTTAATGACAATTCAAACATATATATGGAAGATTTTTTATGTTTCGTTGCAACTGTGTTCGGAAATTTTGAAAATTTACCATTGTCCAAACAGTCGATCAGATGGCTGCGCATCTGCTTGGTATCTGCTTGGTATCAAACACTAATTCTCTTTCAACTGTATCAGTCTTCTTTTATACCCAGCGTTACTGACCAGTGGAATAAGTCGCCGTTACCTGTTCGCGAGAACTCATCATTGATTAACTTTAAAACGTTTCTCAGTGATGGTAACCAAAGGCCCCCAACGTTCTACAGTAACGCGAAATCTCGCAGGGCTCAAATATACCATTGTAGGCTGAGGTTGCATTGTAGTAGTCTTAATTCTCACCTTTTCGACAATCATTTATCACCCAGCTCCTACTGTCAGTGTTGTGAGCGCGAAACTACTGATCACTTTTTCTTTCATTGTCCTTTGCTTTCAAACGCTCGAAATTATACAATTAATTTACTTCCATATGTAACAGATACATCCACACTTCTGTTCGGCTCTGACTTCTTGAACAACGAGAACAACCGCCTTATTTTCGAAGTGGTACATGACTTCATTTTCCCACGCTTCTCCTTTCCTCCCAACACTCGGAGACGAACTGTTTGATGATATCCCTTGTCCCATTCTTCCCAATCTCTCCGATTAGCATACTAACCCTCTCCTTTGAGTCGCCCCCTAACCACATGTCCTTCATTCTCCCATCCCACTTCCCCATTATATTCCGCGTGAATCTTGTTCTTTTAGACTGGTATTTTGGGCATTCTAGAAGAAAGTGTTCCAGGGTCTCCACCACGCCCAAGTTACACATCTGGCATTCCTTTTCACTGTTTTTCCCAATTTTTCCCCTCAGCTCCAGGGACCGCGACCTCAGCTTGAACAACAGTGAACCCCCAAAGGTGCCATCAAGGTACTCTTCAAAGCCAGGCTTCTCTTTATCGCGCAGGCCACCCAAAGATCTCTTTGATTTGATCCCCTCTCGCCAATTACGGTTACAATTCTCCATGGCCCTTTCTCTGACGATCTTTTTACCCTGGTTTGCCCCAACGTCAAGGTCCGAGATCTCCAATGAGTAGTTTTCTACTAGCTCCCTCACTTGGACCATCCACCCCGTCTTGATATTTGAGTTGAAAGTTCTCAGGAACATTATTCTTTACACCATCGGCTATCGAGGCAATTCACTTGTTTTGTTACATCAGTCAGCAACCAAGGGGCATAACTGCATATGTCACATAAACTGGGTTAAAAATGAAGTGTTGCAGAGCTGAGAAGAGAGTTAAAAGTTGTACAATCGAACCGTTGGGCTGAAATTGAAAAGTTAAGGTCATAACAACAACAAAGAGAAAAACTATTGCTACTTTCGGTAAGTTCAAATTACAGAGTCAGGACCCGATTATCAAAACGTGTGTGTTGGTTGTCCCAGACAGTTTTATTCAAATTCAAAACAGTGTCAGGCTGCTTAGTTCGAAATGATCTCACATTTCTCAGTGTGGCCTATTACATGTACTGTTGGCCCATATATATAGACTATTTTAAAAGTTCACGGTCGCTACTTGCTTATCCAATACTTACGATCAGTATTCAGTCCAAAACATAGAAATGGGGAAGCAAAAAAGGGTTGTAGTACATCAGCTTTTCCCAGTTGGTTTGTGCGGAAGCAATGCATGACCACTCAGGGTGGGTTCGTGACGTTTCGGCCGGGACGTTTCGGCCCATAATTTGGCATAAAAGGCCGAAACGTCTCACTTTTTAAACTTTTTACCAAGTCATTTCAGCCCCAATAAAAAAATATTTGCTTATGAGTCAATAAATATTCTTAAATATTATTCGACATTTACACTTGTAGAGGATTTATTTTTCACAACTCAGTCTGACTCAGTACGTAATAAAAGACCAGCTGTCAGTTGTAACTCATGTAGATGATTCTTGAGTGTGGTTTTTGCAACCCACTTTGTGTTGAATATCAGCAAACCATCATAATAATGTCAAACTTGAAGAACGACTAAAGGAAGCTTGGAGTAAATGGAAGCATAGCCCCCCCCCCCCCCCCCCCCCCCTGCCCGCCACTCTCTTAAATGAATTTCTCGTTGTTTGGCAGTGACTAAAATAAACTACAATTATTAGATTTTTTTTACCAGATTTCATTTAATATAATAAATTGCTAGATAAGTCTGTAACATTGTTATATATATTTGTCTCCAGTAATTTTGCGTAATTATTCATTGAAATGGCTCCTCTTCAGATTTTTCCACGAATAAACGCAAAATTATTAAATTTTTTACCAGATTGAATTTAATAGATTCCCAGATAAGTCTGTAACATTCATTGTTATTAAATTATTACATTTTTCACCAGATTTTGTTTAATTTAATAAATTGCTAGATAGGTCTGTAACATTAATTGTTGTCTAAATTTGTCTCAATAATTTTGCGTAAATATGCATTGAAAAGGCTTCACTTCAGCTTTTTCAACGAATAAACACAAAATTTTTACAATTCTATCAGATTAAATAAAATTTAATGCATTGCTAAATAAGATTAACCCCAATTCCCAAACATTGGCAAACCACTTCCCGTGTTGATAATGCAGATAATCAACCAAAGGAATAATTAATGAAGTGAGCATAATGGAAAGAGAATGGTTTCGCGCGTCAAAGGCGTGCAGGGGCACTGTGGGGCAAGCCCCTTTGACCCTCACTGACTGTATAATATCTGGTAGCTGCATGTCAGGCCGTGTTAAAGGAGGAAAAAGGTTTGCATACTCAGCAGATGTCCCAGACTAGATGATCAGTAGTTTTGGGTTGACTTTGTGTAGGTCGTTAAGCATAATGCGGGAGCCACGATTTGTTTTCACTGTAATCAGTGGAGCCAAGAAATAGTCCAGGGAAACATGGGAACAATAGGTTATTTTCACCATAAGATAGTATCAAATAATAAATAAAAATAAATAATAAAAATTACTTTTCTGGCATCACTTTCTTGTATGAGGCGTAGATTATTTTTCACTAATCCACATAAATCTAAATTGTCAAAGCATTCTTCGACTGAATCTATTTTATTTACGTTGTCTCTCCACCCCACCCTCTTTCTACGAGGCCGAAACGTCCGAGGCCAAAACGTCCCAGACCAAAACATCTCAAGGCAAGAATTGTCCCAGGGCCGAAACGTCCCAATCCCACCACTCACACATCACAGATAATGTTAAATGGACTGCACTAAAGCGAAACAGTGCAATTATACAGCACAAGCTGTACATGGAGGGAGGATTGTAACTTTTACTAAATCACCCAGGGAGTGGAGTTATCACCCAAAGTATCACTTTCAAATTCTGTACAAATGGACAAAAAACACAAGCAGTGTTTCAGCCAATGGACCTCCAGGTATAACCCAGAGATCCATTGGCTGGAACTTTGTGCTTGTTATGCTTTGCAACAAATTTACAATTATTGCTTGGGTGGAATCTCCACTCTGCAGGAGATTTAGTGATAGTACACACTCCACATACTGTATATTATTTAATTACATCCCAAAGGGGCTCAGTGGCGTTGCGGTATCCGGTTCTCGCCAGATCACCGAAGTTAAGCAGTGTCGAGCCCAGTTTATCCTTGGATGGGTGACCGTCTGAGCGATCGATTCGGAGTTTCGGACTCCCACCTTGTATCCTTAGGCAAGGCATTTCACCACGATTGTCCACATGGGGGCACGATGACGCTGTGTACTAAGGTGTACTGCACATCGATGGTGCGCATGCATGTCTTCAACCAATCTAACCCTGCCTGTGCTGCAGTGCAGAGTTACGATGTTGGGGAGCTGGCAGCTGCTTGTCATTGCTCAGTGGTTCTCTCTGGGTACTCCGGCTTCCTCCACCCATAAAACTGCCACCGACACGATATAACCCTTGCGGTTAAAGTGTCATTAAACCTTAATAAATAAATAATTACATACCAAGCCCATCTCAGAATGTCCCAGATCACTGCAAGGATGAAACCCGAATATACATATATTAATCCTTTACCCAATGTAACAGTCAAAACCGGCCAGTGCTATTCTAAAAAATCGCCAATTAATTTTCATTATTTTTTCATTTTTATCTCAAAAACATAGGTTATGACACCTCATTGGAATGAGCTCATCAAGCTCGTTCCAATGAGGGGTCATAACCTGTGTTTTTGAGACAAAAAATGAAAAAAATTAGTTATTCAAGAATCTTTTTTGCAAGTGTCGTCTGCTTTTCATGTTAGGTAAAGGGTTAAGCAAACAGAACAATTATCTAATATGCAAAAGAGAGTCCCAAAGTACTAATCAAAACATAGTATTATAAAGGTGACAAAGGATTAATAACACCTTTCGCGCACACCAGGGAACTTCCACAGAGTTACTTTATATAATACTGCAATTTGGGAACTTACTGCAATTTGGGAACTTATTGCAAATAGACCGACCAGATACAGATTTTTTGGGGGGTGGATGGGGGGATGTCAACATTTTTATGCTCCAGGACAAAATTGCAAAGATCTAAGACTGGCGGTGGGGAAAGGTATGGAAGTGATGTCACTCTGGCAATGGTGGGATTGGGAAGGGCTATATATTTTTTCCAAGTTCTTTGGGGAGGCCCCAGCCTGGGCTTTCTGTATAAATTTTTGAAAATATGCATAAATGCTTAAATGGCTCAATTTCGAGACATTTTGAGGCTTGAAAGGCTATCAGTTTTTACCAAGCATTTTAGCTCATGTGTGATTTCATTACTTGACACCCTATGCAGATTGTAGATTTAGTCTATTTAAGAGAGGGGTGCAAGGAGATTAAGTGGCAGGTTCCATTAACCCCCTCCCCTACACCTGGCTTAACCACTGGAAACAAGCGATTAATTGAAAATAGAATTTGTTTTCATTTTTGGAGTTCACGAAAAAAAATCAAATTTTACACAATCCATTCCAATGAGGGGTCACAAACTAAATTTGAGAACAGTACTGGTTGGTTATGCCATTACGTTGGTTAAAGAGTTGATGTAGATCAGATTTACACTAAGAATGGACAGTGCAAAGGGTTATTTACTTGGTTAATAATGAACTTTTTTTTATAACCAGAAAGTGTGACTAACCCTGTGCAGTGCATAGGGTGAGTCACACTTTCTGGTTATAAAAAAACTGGTAACTGCCATATCACACACTACATGAAAATTTACACTAACCAAAGCTGTAAAATGCCCAGGGTTAGTTGGTTATTGTTACACAAGGTGTAGGATTCAAGGAACTAATGGAAATACTTATAGAAATACTTATACAGGATTGTGCAATTTTTTTTTAAAGTGAATTCCAAAAATGAAAACATATTCTATATTCAATTAATAGCTTGTTTGGAGTTAATGACCACTGGTTGCATCTTCTGTACCGTTCATTCATTCAGTTATTTGTAAAATTGCATGACAGTAAGTGCTCACAGTGGTGTCCTGAATCCCTGTTAATTGAATGAAAAAATATTGTGAATTTATGATCAATGTAAAAAACTATTTTGACAAGTATTAAACTTTACAGGCCTCTTTGACCAAGGTGCTTGTCACGAAGCTACCAATAGTTACCACAACTCGACCAATGCAGACACTGATACCAGTGTCTGTATAACTGAATTGTGCATGTACACAATGATAGCAAATTTTATATGGGTCAGAATACGCCCCACATTAACATATTCATGGATGAGTAATGGAACAAAGGTCAGCTGTTGGTTGATAAAGTGTTGTTTGTGGCCCAGTTTTTAACTCATGTGTTTATCAGGTATAACTTGAAACTAAATTTGTGCATTCTTCAGCTGTACGGGTGCACGGTAAGTCATAGAAAAAATATAATATTGTTTCTCTGAGGCATTTTCCCCTGATTTTTTCTGTAATCCATAAAAATAATACTGAAAATGGTTTAAAATGCCTCGGTAATTTTTCATGCTTACTATCCTGAAATTCATAAGTCATTTTAAGGGTTTATTCCCAACAAGACAAATTTTGAAAATGGTCATCCCAATAAGACGAATCCCAACAAGACGAATTTAATTAAAATGACTTTACAACCCCTTTTTATGTTTTCCTTCCTAAACTGCAAACACAGCTTACTTTTGGATGAAGAGATTTCAATTAACTGGTTGAGTGCTGGAAGCCCATTTTGGGGCTTTATCCTGAAGTGTGTGTACCAGAGCAAAAAGGCTGTGGATGTACTTCGATTAATTTTTTATGTGATATAATTAAGTCTGGGTAGATTTGCCCTGTTACAGTTAATCAAGCTGAGCTAATCTCATCCCTCTCCATCCGTCCTCCGTCCATCCGTCGTCCGTCAACACCATGTTTTGGTCTTCTGCTTCAAAGCCACTGGGCCAATTCAAGTGAAAGTTTGTGTGAGTGATGGTCCCAAAGGGGCATTGCATTTTTGTTCAACTCAGCATGCCCAGCCCCATAGGGAGGAAGAGCAGGAAAAAAGCTCCAAAATATTTTTAAAATCTTCTTTTCATGAACCAGTGTGTACAATGACTTGATATTTGCTATGGAGCTTCCTTTTAAGGTGTAGAACCAAGTTTGTTCAAACGAAGTTTGTGAAGCAATATTTGGCTTTGTAATAGGTGGGTTAAGATTTTTGGCTCCGCCCAAAATTTCTATTTTCTGAACCGATGGTCTGGTTTAAACCAAATTTGGTATGTGGTATTATTGGGTCATAAGTACTTGACCCATGCAAAAACAAAAATTCCTGCATCCCCATGGGAACCCTGGGAGCTAAAAATAGAAATATTTTCAAACGCCTATATTTCCCAAACCACACAGAGCAGAGAGCTGTTATTTGGTATGAAGTATCCTTAGGACCAGTGGAATTGAATGGTAAAAAAAATTGCCATCAGTTATGTTAGGGTGTTCTGTAATGGGCATCGAAAAAAAGCTGAGTCAGCGTATTTGCAAAAATTTAAAAAAATCTTTTCTCCAGAACCAATCATCAGAATCTTTTGATATTCAGTATACAACATTCATAGGGGGGTCAGATACAAGTTTGTTAAAATAAAGCCCATTGGTTCATATTTGGGCTCAATACAGGAGCCCAAATTTTTTACATATGGTAATATGGGGAATATTCTTTAAAAATCTTCTTGTTCAGAACCACCAGTCATATTCTTTTAATGTTTGATATACATCATTGTTATGTGGGTCAGATTCAAGATTGTTCAAACCAAGTCCCTAGGTTAATATTTGGGCTTCCTACGAAAGCCCAAATTTTAACTTTGTTCAATATGGAGGGTAATTTAAAAAAATCTTCTTCTTCAGATCCACCAGTCAGAATGCTTTCATATTTGGTATGCAACATCTCTAGGGGTGGGGGGCAGATTCAAATTTGTTCAAATCAGATCCCTAGGTATATATTTGGGCTCGCTATGGTAGCCCAAATTTTTATTTAGTGCAATATGAGGAAATTTCTTTAAAAATCCTCTTTTTCAGATCAACCAGAATGCTTTCATATTTGGTATACAATGTCTCTAGGGGGGTGGTCAGATTCCAGTTTGTTCAATTTGAGTGCCTGGGTTAATATTTGGGCTCCATATGGGAACCTGAAATTTAACTTAGTACAATATGAGGGAATTTCTTCAAAAATCTTCTTCAGATCCTCTAGTCAGAATGCTTTCATATTTGGTATACAACATCTCTAGGGGAGTCAGATTCAAGTTTGTTCAAATCGGATCCATAGGTTAATATTTGGGCTCGCTATAGTAGCCCAAATTTTAACTTAGTGCAATATGAAGAAATTTCTTTAAAGTTTCTCTTCTTCAGATCCAACAGTCAGAATGCTTTCATATTTGGTACACAGCATCTCTAGGGAAATCAGATTCAACTGTGTTGAAATCGAGAGCCTGGGTTAATATTTGGGCTCCCTATGGGAGTCGGAATTGGCCATTTTGCTGAAGAATTAAAAATTTTGTATTTAGTACCCTCTAGAGGTGTGTAACTAAGATTAATCCACAAAGGTTGTATCAAGGGGCTTCATAGGGGAGCTCTACATTTTACATTATGATCAACTGAAGAAAAGGCATGATGCCCAGATTATTTTTGTCACTCGTGAGGGACTCAAGGATTGAGAGTGCAGCCTGTGGATATGGATTGCTTAAAGTAGACTCATTCTTGGACTCTGTTTATATTGTGTTCTTTTCAAGATGAGCGCTTCAGGCCCCGTGGGTACTCTTGTTTAGCTCAACTTGACAAAGTCAAGCTGAGCTATTGCCGTCACTTCTCGTTCGTCAGCATACGTATGTACATCTGTACATCTGTACATTGCACAGGTCGCATTTATGATCAGATCGCTTTGAAATTTGGTATGCTTGTTTGGGGAGACCTCTAGATGGGAGTTATCATTTTTCTCCCATTTCTGTCGAAAAATGTTGCCGCTGGAATGGCCTTTGAACTTTGTTTAGTCAGACCTCAATATTTCCCTTTGGCACACCCTACAGGGCACATTTATGATCAGATTGCTTTGAAACCTGGCATGCTTATTTGGGGTGGCCTCTAGATGGGAGCTGTCGATTTTCTTCCATTTCTGGCAAAAAATGTTGCCACAGGAAATGACCTTTGTACATAGTTTAAGTCAGGCATCAATATATTCCTTTGGCACACCCTATAGGGCACATTTATGATCAAATCAGTTTGAAACTTGGTAAGCTTGTTTGGGGTTACGTCCAGATGGGAGCTGTCGATTTTCTTCCATTTCCGTCAAAAAATAAATGTTGCCACTGGCATTCTGGCAACGATTTTCGATGAACTTTGTGCAGTTATGCATCAGTATTTCCCTTTGGCACACCCTGCAGGGTATAAGAAAGTCAACAGGAATGGAAGGAAGCTGTTGAACTTCACAAACGAGCTCAGTCTGAAGATTCTGAACAGGGACGCGAGGTGTAAGTGGAAATGGACCTGGGAGAGGATTGACAGAAAATCAATAATCGACTACATTCTCACAGATATTAATTTATGGAGGGAGGTGATAGGGGTAGAAGTGGATGATGAGGGTAAAATGGAGGTGGATAGTGATCACAACTTGATTACAGTGATAATCAGGGCCAAAAATCTAGTAAAAAGCAAAGGAGGCTTTAAAGAGATTTGGGAACTCAAAAAGGATGCTGACTGGGCGAAGTTCAATGAAAAACTGAAACCAAAGCTTGCAACCGTACCCAAGGGGGGTAGTGTCCAGAAGATGGCCGACGCCATAGTTGCGAGCCTAGTGGAGGCAGGGAAGGAAAGTGTAGGAAAGATCAGGGTGCCAACACAGGAACTTGGTTACAGAGTGAATGAAGAACTGAAAAGGAAATTCCTAACGAGTTTATCAAAAATGGGGGAGAGGAATTCATGGAAAGCCTAACTGCCCTATTCAATCTAGCCATAGAAAATCAAGAGGTCCCAAAGGAGTGGAGAGAAAGCAAAGTGACATTTATTCACAAAAAGGGGGAAAAAGACGTTTTGGATAACTATCGAGGGATTTCTGTCTGTAGCAACATTGGAAACGTTTTCGGTAAAGTCCTGTATGGGAGACTAGAGGAGGTGATTGAAGAGAAGGGTTTTTTGGGAGAAATCCAGAAGGGCTTCAGGAAGGGAAGGAGAGTTACTAACCATCTTTTCACGCTATCCCAAATGATAGAATCTGCGAAAGCAAAAAAGAAAAAGATGTTTATGGCCTTTTTGGATGTCAAAAAGGCATACGATAGAGTATTGAGGGAGGGTATGTGGTGCAATGCTTTGGGCTTAGGAGGCGAGTTTGTTGGAATTATGAAAGCATTATATAAAGACGTACAGAGTGAACTTAGCCTGGGAAACATTACAACAAAACGTGTGCCTATGGAGATAGGCCTAAAACAGGGGTGTATCCTTTCGCCAATTCTGTTTGCATTGTACATCAAAGGTTTAGGAGATGAACTCCTGCATAGCGATGAGGGGGTAGCAGTTGGGGATTTGAAGGTCCCAGGGCTATTTTTTGCAGACGATATGATGCTAGTGTCAGAAAGCGAAGAGGGGCTAACGAAAATGCTGGGAATTGTTGGGACATATGGGAGCAAATGGAGACTCATACTTAATGAAAGCAGGAGCAAAGTTATACCTCGGTGCCGCAAGGTGGACCCCACTCGAAGGTGGAGAATGGGTAAGTTCTGCATTCCGGAAGGTAGCAGCAAACTTCTCAGTGTAGGAGAGACAGGTGATTACGAGTATTTGGGGGTAAATATAAACATTACAGGAAGAGGCATCTACTGAAACCACACAAATATTTTGATTCTGAAGGGGAAGCGAATCTTTAATCAAATGAAACTTATAGGGAGAAACAGTTTCAATAAGGTTTTCGTGGGGAAAACCATTTGGGAAATGGTGGGTCTGCCTAGTATAACATACGGTACGGAAGTGGTACCCCTAAACCAGACGGCCGTAAAGAGCTTGGAAATCCTGCAGAACGATGCAGGCCGATGGATGATGGGGTCGAGTAATGCCGCAGCGCAAGAAGCAATCGGGTGAGCTTGGGTGGATGAGGATCAAGGACAGGATAGACCTGTTGAAACTCGGTTATCTTAATTATTTAGAAAATCTCCCCGACAGTCGATGGTGTAAAGCAATGTTCCTGAGAATTTTCAACTCAAATATCAAGACGGGGTGGATGGTCCAAGTGAGGGAGCTAGAAGAGAACTACTCATTGGAGATCTCGGACCTGGATGTTGGGGCAAACCAGGGTAAAAAAATTGTCAAAGAAAGGGTCATGGGGGATTGTATACGTAATTGGCAAGAGGGGATCAAATCAAAGAGGTCTTTGCAGGCCTGGCATTCTTAAAAATGCAGGAGGGCAAAAAATCGCTGTCCTCACATGGCCTAGGGGAGCGATTTGCTCTCCTCAAGCTTTTAAAAGCTAAAAGTAGCAAAATGAAGTTGTACTATTAATGAATTCTGCCTGGTGGGCTTTGTACATTTTATTTGGTGCTGCTAACCAGGTAGTCTCTGTGAGACGGCTATACCGCCCCTCCCACACCTCCGGGCCTTGGTAAGGCCCGGAGGTGTGGGAGGAGCAGTGTGTCCATATTGTAGAGACCACTAACATATCAGAGATCTGAAAACCTGTGGATTTTAGGAATAGGCTGTTGTGGTAATCATTATTTTCTAAGGCTAGGAGGGTTATTTTTCGCCCTCCTCAATTTTTTTAAGGCGAGCAGTAGGCGAGCGAATAAATCGCTCTCCTGAAAACGCCAGGTCTGTCTTTGGGTGGCCTGCGTGATAAAGAGAAGCCAGGTTTTGAAGAGTACCTTGATGGCACCTTTGGAGGGTCACTGTTGTTCAAGCTGAGGTCACGATCCCTGGAGCTGAGGGGAAAAATTGGGGAAAACAGTGAAAAAGAGTGCCAGATGTGTTATTTGGGCATGGTGGAGACCCTGGAACACTTTCTTTTAGAATGCCCAAAGTACTAGTCTAACAGAATAAGATTCACTGGGAGTATAATGGGGAAGTGGGATGGGAGAATGAAGGACATGTGGTTAGGGGGAGACTCAAAGGAGAGGGTTAATATGCTAATCGGAGAGATGGGAAGAATGGGGTAAGGGATGTCATCAAGCAGTTCGTCTCAGAGTGTTGGGAGGAGAGAAGAAGCGTGGGAATAGGGAGGCAGTTGGGGGTATAGAGGTAACAAGGGCCTTCTCGTCCAAGAACCTCGACAAATTCAGCAGCTGGCCAAAATGTTATTATTATTATTACATTTATAATCAGATCGCTTTGAAACTTGGTATGCTTATTTGGGGGACCATTAGGTGGGAGCTATCAATTTTCTTCCATTTCCATCAAAATATGTTGCCGTTTACAATTGTGTTTGAACTTAGTCAGACCTCAATATTTCTCTTTGGCACACCCTACAGAGCACATTTATGATCAGATTGCTTGAAACATGGTAGGCTTATTTGCGGTGACCTCTAGATGCAAGCTATCGATTTTCTTCCAAAATTCTGGCAAAAAATGTTGCCACTGGCATCAATCTTTGATCTTAATTTGGTCAGGTATCAGTATATTTCTTTTGCCCTGCCCTTGAGAGTGCATTTATTATCAGAGCTGTTTGAAACTTGATATGCTTGTTTGGGATTACCTCCAGTTGGAAGCCTTTGATTTTCTACCATTTGTGTCAAAACAGTGTTGCCGTTGGCAATGACCTTTGATGAATTGCAGTTATGCATCAATATTTCCCTTTGGCACACCCTGCAGAGCACATTTATAATCGGATTGCTTTGAAACTTGGTATGTTTGTTCAGGGTGACCTCCAAATGGGAACTATCTCTTTTCTTCCGTTTCTGTCAAAAATAGTTGCTGTTGGCAATGACCTTTGAACTTAGTTTAGTCAGGCATCAATATATATTCCGCTGGCATGCCCTACAGGGCACATTTATGATAGGATCGCTTTTTAACGTGGTATGCATGTTCAGGGTGACCTCTAGATGTGATCTATTGATTTTTAGCTCAACTTTGGCGAAGCCAAATTTGAGCTTATTCCATGGCCAGTCGTCCGTCTGTCCATCAACAGTTCAATACGGCTCAGGCTAGAGGCCGTATTTATGAACCGATCTTTACAAAACTTCTTGAGTACCTTGGCTTTGTTATCACTGTGGGATGAGAACGAGTGTTTTGGGGTCCAATCCAAAATTCAAGTTGGCCGCTGGCAACCATTTTGTACAAAATTAGGTGCAATCAGTTTGCACAGAATTTCCATATGAAAGCGCCGATTTGAATAATTTTTTGTATGAATATTTAGTACCATGGGATACATCACATATAATACAGGTTTTTTTCTCGTGCGTAAATTATGCAAATTAGACTAACTTTGATGTATTTAGTGTTACTTTCAGCACTGTAAGTGCAAATGCCAATACGGCTTGGGTTAGATGCCGTATTTATGAACCGATCTTTACGAAACTTTTTGGGTACCTTTGGTATCACCGTGGGTCCGGTCCAAAATTCAGGATGGCCGATGGCAGCCATTTTGGACAAAATTAGGTGCAATCAGATTTTTGCACAGAACTTCCGTATGAAAGCACTGATTTGAATTATTTTTTGTGTGAATGTTTAGTACCATGGATACATCGCATACAATACAGGTTTTTTTCTCGTGCAGAAATTATGCAAATTAGATGAACTTTGATTTTTTCAGTGCTACTTACACACGGTAAGTACACATGTCAATACGGCTCGGGCTAGAGTCTGTATTTATGAACCGATCTCCACGAAACGTCTTGGGTACCTTTGTTATCACCTTGGGACGAGAACGAGTGTTTCTGGGTGCGGTCCAAAATAAGATGGCTGCCAGTGGCCATTTTGTACTGAAATTAGGTCTAATCAGTTTTTTGTACACAACTTCTATACGGCTCAGACTAGAGGCCGTATTTATGAAGCGATCTTTATGAAACTTCTTGGGTACCTTTGTTGTCACCATGGGATGAGAACGAGTGTTTTGGGGTGTGGTCCAAAATTCAAGATGGCCACCAGCAGCCATTTTGTACCTAAATTAGTGCAATCAGTCTTTTGTACAGAACTTCTGAATGAAAGTTCTGATTTGAATAAATTTTTGTATGAATGTTTAGTAACATGGAATACATCACATATAGTACAGGTTTTTTTCTCGTGCAGAAATTATGCAAATTAGATGAACTTTGATTTATTCAGTGCTACTTATACACTGTAAGTGCACATGTCAATATGGCTCGGGCTAGAGGCTATATTTATCAACCGATCTTCACAAAACTTCTTGGGTACCTTTGTTATCACCTTGGGACGAGAACGAGTGTTTCTGGTGTGGTCCAAAATTCAAGATGGCTGCCAGTGGCCATTTTGTACCGAAATTAGGTCCAATCAGTTTTTTGTCACAACTTCTATACAGCTCGTATTTATGAACTGATCTTCACGAAACTTCTTGGGTACCTTTGTTTTCACCTTGGGAAAGGAACGAGTGTGTTTTGGGGTGCCTTTGTTATCACTGTGCTATAAGAACAAATATTTTGGGGTTCAGTCAGCCCCACTCTAGGACTCCAAAATTTCTTTTCTAGTTTAGCATCAGACTGTCACCCACCTTTACAATACTTTACCTATACATTTGTTACAGGCTACGGTCAGTATTTATGTACAGACCGTTACAATACTTTATATGTACCTTTGTTATCAGGTCATTACCTAGATGTTTGTCATTGCTGTGTCACATACTATACATGTACATGTCTTAACAAGTTGAGCTACAGTGTCATTGACACTTTCATTTTTCATTTCCATAAATAATTATTGTCGTAAGCACCAGCCTTTGAACTTAGTGCATTTGTGTACTTTGATGAATGTCCATAAAAAAAAGAAGAAAATACCATTGCCACCTGTAATGACCCTCAAACTTACTGCATTTGTGCATGAACATCTTCTTTTGGCATGCCTCAGAGGACGCACTCATTATCGGGTTGTTTTGAAACTTCATATGCTTATTCAGGGTGACAGAGATAGGAACTATCAATTTTATTTTCATTTCTTTCAAAAACTGTTGCTGTTAGCAACAATCTTTGAATTTATTGCATTTATGCATTTACATTATTTTTTTTTTGACATGCCCTGCAGAGCACATTTATCGTAGGATTGTTTTTAAACTTGGCATGCTCATTAGGCGAAACCTCCACATGTAGATTCATTACTGTGAAAAATGTTGCCGTTTACAATTGTGTATCAATTTTCTTCCTTTAGCCGGCCTTACAGTTTACATTTAAAAATGCATGGATTGCTCTAACGTAGTGCACACACAATGCTGTTTTGTTGAAGTTTCACCAAATAACATTGGAACCAATGATCTTCAATTTTTACCATTTCACTTATAACTTACCAATTTCAAGTTTGTCAAGTTGAGCTACAGTGCCATTGACACGTTAATTTTTTGTATCTTTTTAGCTCACCTGAGCAAAGCTCAAGGTGAGCTTTACTAATCGCTTTCCATCCGTCGTCTGTCCGGCGTCCGGCGTCGAAGAAGCCACTGGCCCAATATTTTTCAAATGTTGGGTAAATGTTTATTACCTAATGTCAATTCAGATTTGTTCAAATGAAGTTGCACCTCCTCCTGGTTGGGACCACGCCCCCAAGGGGCACCAAAATCTTTGAAAATCTTCTTCTCATGAACCAGCAGTAGCAGAGACTTGATAGTTGGTATGCAGCTTCCTTTTGAGGTGTAAAATCAATTTTGTTCAAGAGAAGTTTGTCGGACATTATTTGCCTTCGTTATGGGAGGGGCAAAAATTTTGGCCGTGCCTAAAATTTCTATTTTCTGAACCGTGAGGTTGATTTGAACCAAATTTGATATGAGATGATAATGGGTCATAAGTAGTTGATTGATGCAAAAAATTTTTTTCTCATTGCCCCGTGGGAACCTCGGGAGCTAAAAATAGGAAAAACCTTAAAACTGCCATATCTCCAAAACTACACGGCACAGAGAATTCTTATTTTGTATAAAGCTTACTTTTATCCAGTAGAATAGAATGGTTAAAAAAAATCCCTATCGGTTTGATCACAAGGTACTTTTTTCAGGACTTTGAAAAAGTGCTGAGTCAGCACTTTTAAACACTGTAGGCAATGGGGAAAACATTAAAAAATCTTCTTCTCCAGATCCAGCAGGCAGAATCTTTTGATATTTGGTATGCAACATTGTGGGGTGGATCTGATTCAGCTTTGTTCAAATCGGCCCCCTGGGTTCATATTTGGGCTCAGTATAGGAGCCCGATTTTGAACTTAGTGCATTTCAGGCAAATTTCTTAAAAAATCTTCTTCTCCAGATCGAGCAGGCAGAATCTTTTGATATTTGGTATGCAACATTGTGGGGTGGATCTGATTCAAGTTTGTTCAAATCGGCTCCCTAAATTCATATTTGGGCTCACTATAGACGCCCGAATTCGAACTTAGTGCATTTCAGGCAAATTTCTTCAAAAATCTTCTCCAGATCCAGCAGGCAGAATCTTTTGATATTTGGTATGCTACATTGTGGGGTGGATCTGATTCAAGTTTGTTCAAATCGGCCCCCTGGATTCATATTTGGGCTCACTATGGAAGCCCGAATTCGAACTTGGTGCATTTCAGGCAAATTTCTTAAAAAATCTTCTTCTCCAGATCCAGCGGGCAGAATCTTTTGATATTTGGTATGCAACATTGTAGGGGTGGATCTGATTCAAGTTTGTTCAAATCGAGCCCCCTGGGTTTATATTTGGGCTCAGTATAGAAGCTCGAATTCGAACTTAGTGCATTTCGGGCAAATTTCTTAAAAAATCTTTTTCTCCAGATCCAGCGGGCAGAATCTTTTGATATTTGGTATGCAACATTGAGGGGTGGATCTGATTCAAGTTTGTTCAAATCGGCCCTCCTGGATTCATATTTGGGCTCACTATAGAAGCTTGAATTCGAACTTAGTGCATTTCAGGCAAATTTCTTAAAAAATCTTCTTCTCCAGATCCAGCAGGCAGAATCTTTTGATATTTGGTATGCTACATTGTGGGGTGGATCTGATTCAAGTTTGTTCAAATCGGCCCCCTGGATTTATATTTGGGCTCACTATAGAAGCCCGAATTCGAACTTATTGCATTTCAGGAAAATTTCTTAAAAAATCTTCTTCTCCAGATCCAGCGGGCAGAATCTTTTGATATTTGGTATGCAACATTGTGGGGTGGATCTGATTCAAGTTTGTTCAAATCGGCCCCCTGGGTTTACATTTGGGCTCAGTATAGAAGCTCGAATTCAAACTTAGTGCATTTCAGGCAAATTTCTTAAAAAATCTTCTTCTCCAGATCCAGCAGGCAGAATCTTTTGATATTTGGTATGCAACATTGAGAGGTGGATCTGATTCAAGTTTGTTCAAATCGGCCCCCCGAATTCATATTTGGGCTCACTATAGAAGCTCGAATTCGAACTTAGTGCATTTCGGGCAAATTTCTTAAAAAATCTTCTCCAGATCCAGCGGGCAGAATCTTTTGATATTTGGTATGCAACATTGTGGGGGTGGATCTGACTCAAGTTTGTTCAAATCGGCCCCCCTGGATTCATATTTGGGCTCACTATAGAAGCTCGAATTCGAACTTAGTGCATTTCAGGCAAATTTCTTAAAAAATCTTCTTCTCCAGATCCAGCAGGCAGAATCTTTTGATATTTGGTATGCTACATTGTGGGGTGGATCTGATTCAAGTTTGTTCAAATCGGCCCCCTGGGTTTATATTTGGGCTCAGTATAGAAGCTCGAATTCGAACTTAGTGCATTTCAGGCAAATTTCTTAAAAAATCTTCTCCAGATCCAGCAGGCAGAATCTTTTGATATTTGGTATGCAACATTGTGGGGTGGATCTGATTCAAGTTTGTTCAAATCGGCCCCCTGGATTCATATTTGGGCTCACTATAGAAGCCCGAAGCATCCTTAGGGGGGTGAGATTCAAGTTTGTTCAAGCCATGTCCCTAGGTCCATATTTGGACTCACTGTGGGAGCTTGAATTGTAACTTTGTTCAAAATGATGAATTTTCTTTAAAAATCTTCTTCAGATCCAGCAGTCGACATGTTTTGATATTTGGTGTGCAACATCCTTAGGGGGGGGGGGGTTCAAGTTTGTTCAAGCCAAGTCCCTGGATTCATGTATGGGCTCCCTGTGGGAGCCCGAATGATAACTTTGTTCAATATGAGGAATATTCTTTAAAAATCTTCTTTTTAGCTCATCTTGACAAAGTCAAGCTGAGCTAATCTCATCGCTCTCTGTCCGTCATCCGTCGTCCGTCAACACCATGTTTTGGTCTTTTCCTCCAAAGCCACTGGGCCAATTCAAGTGAAAGTTTGTGTGAGTGATGGTCCCAAAGGGGCATTTCATTTTTGTTCAACTCAGCATGCCCAGTCCCATAGGGAGGGAGTGGGGGAAAATGCTCCAAAATATTTTTAAAATCTTCTTCTCAAGAACCAGTGTGTACAATGACTTGATATTTGCTATGGAGCTTCCATATGAGGTGTAGAATCAAGTTTCTTCAAACGAAGTTTGTGATATAATATTTGGCTTTGTAATAGGAGGGGTAAGATTTTTGGCCCCACCCAAAATTTCTATTTTCTGAACCGATGGTCCAGTATGAACCAAATTTGGTTTGTGGTAGTATTGGGTCATAAGTACTTGACCCATGTAAAAAAAAAATTCCCGCATCCCCATGGGAACCCTGGGAGCTGAAAATAGAAATATTTTCAAACGCCCATATTTCCCAAACCCCACGGAACAGAGAGCTTTTATTTGGTATGAAGTATCCTTATGACCAGTAGAATTGAATGGTAAAAAAAAATTGTCATCGGTTGTGTTAGGGTGTTCTGTAATGGGCATCGAAAAAATGCTGAGTCAGCATATTTGCTAAAATTTAAAAAAAACTTTTCTCCAGAACCAATCATCAGAATCTTTTGATATTTGGTATACAGCATTCATAGGGGGGTCAGATAAAAGTTTGTTGAAATAAAGCTCATTGGTTCATATTTGGGCTCTCTACAGGAGCCTGAAGTTTTAACATAGGGTAATATGGGGAATATTCTTTAAAAATCTTCTTCAGAACCACCAGTCAGAATCTTTTAATATTTGGTATACATCATTGTTATGAGGGTCAGAATCTAGATTGTTCAAACCAAGTCCCTAGGTTAATATTTGGGCTTCCGTATTCTATCTTTGTTCAATATGGACGGTAATTTAAAAAAATCTTCTTCATACCCATCAGTCAGAATGCTTTGATATGTGGTATGCAACATCTCTATGGGGGTCAGATTCAAGTTTGTTCAAATCAGATCCCTAGGTATATATTTGGGCTCACTATGGTAGCCCAAATTTTTACTTAGTGCAATATGAGGAAATTTCTTTAAAAATCTTCTTCAGATCCACAAGTCGGAATGCTTTTATATTTGGTATACAACATCTCTAGGGGGGTCAGATTCCAGGTTGTTCAATTCGAGTGCCTAGGTTAATATTTGGGCTCCATATGGGAACATGAAATTTAACTTAGTACAATATGAGGGAATTTCTTCAAAAATCTTCTTCTTCAGATTCACTTGTCAGAATGCTTTCACATTTGGGATACAACATCTCTGGGGGGTCAGATTCAAGTTTGTTCAAATCGGATCCATAGGTTAATATTTGGGCTCGCTATGGTAGCCCAAATTTGAACTTAGTGCAATTCGAAGAAATTTCTTTACAATTTCTCTTCTTCAGATCCAACAGTCAGAATGCTTTCATATTCGGTACACAACATCTCTAGGGAAGTCAGATTTAACTGTGTTCAAATCAAGAGCCTGGGTTAATATTTGGGCTCTCAATGGGGGCCGGAATTGGCCATTTTGCTGAAGAATTAAAAATTTTGTATTCAGTACCCTCTAGAGGTACTAAGATTAATCCACATAGGTTGTATCAAGGGGCTTCATAGGGGAGCTCTACATTTTACTTATGATCAACTGAAGAAAAGGCATGATGCCCAGATTATTTTTGTCACTCCTGAGGGACTCAAGGATTGACAGTGTAGCCTATGGAGATGGCTTGCTTAATGTAGACTCATTCTTGTTTAAATTGTGTTCTGTACAAGATGAGCGCTTCAGGCCCCATGGGGCCTCTTGTTTTTTTTAGATCCACTGGTCAGAATCTTTGGATATTTGGTATAAGCTTTTCTTTGGAGGAGCAGATGCAACTTGTTGAAATCAATTCTCTGGGTTGATATTTAGGCTACCATGTCAGGTGAGCACCCTCAGGCCCCTTGGGGCCTCTTGTTTATCAACAAATCTCCCAAACACATGCATAAAATAAAACCCTAAAATACTTAACTGGTAGAGTGCTGGAAGCCCATATTTGGGCTTTTTTCTGAAGTGCAGATGCCACAACTTAATGGCTTCGAATTCTGTGAGTGTGCTTCACATTATTTTTGAAGTAAAATTATTTAATCTGTGGAGATTTGCCTTGTTACAAATTGTAACAAGGCAAAGAGATGTGGACAAATTTGGATGACCAAAAATAATTTAGCACTCTACCAGTTAAATACTAATAAATACCATACATTGTAATGTACACATTCTTTTTAAAGTAAATTTTCCCCATATTTGGTGAGAAGAAGAATTTTCGTCTTGTTGGGATTTGTCTTGTTGGGATTGTCTTGTTGGATCATCTTGTTGGGATATTTTACCAATTTGTCTTGTTGGGATTCCTCTTGTTGGGATGACACTTTTTTAAGGTGCTATATAAGTAAGCGGAATTTATTTACTTTGAAATTTGCACCTCTGATATTTCATAAATTCAAATTAAATAAACACAAATTATACTCCAAAATGAAGGTTGTGGTATATAGAACATGAAAAATATATGCAATCAACTCACAAATTTGACAGCAGGCAACAATGGTTCCTGGAAGTCTGCTACCAAATTCGTACCAGAACTGATAAAAAAAATAGTATTTCAGGAAAACAACTCATTGCCAAATGTGCTTTAGATATCCAACACACCTCAAAATTGTTGACCGTGGGAACCCCTGTAAAGTGAAGCAGTGCTGGACTGCTGGTTCCCTGTGCCAAACAAGCTCTCTTCTACTGGTAACATAGGAGCAAGTCAGCAGTGCTTATTTCCCTAAAATGGGCAACATGGGTATGAACGATTGACTAAACATGACTTTATCTCCATATTATGGTCATTAAATCTGATTTCCGGCCCTAGTACCTATTTATTCTATATGACTCCAGCTAGAAGTATAATGAATGGTTAAAAAACTTTTAATTTTCTGTTATAAATGGTAACAGTCACAAATAAAATGCCATGAAATCCACTAACATAGCCACTGGGCAAGAAAATTTCCCACTGTTGGCAGTTTGAGGCTTACAGTTGATGATTTTTGCCAGGATTAGAGGTGGGGGTGGGGGGGGGGGGGGAATTTGGGGCAAGACCATTTGAAATCAGACGTCAAGACAAATTTCAAGTACTTTTGAAAATAAATGATTAAAAATTGATAAAGAATCAATTTTGTGTAATGTTATTTTGATATACTTTTCAGAATCCAAGTCAAAATGGATGTGAAAGACTTTGCTAAAACTACAAAATTTTCCTTGGATGGTTTCAAGAACTATAATGGTCATTACATGAAAATTGAGGATACAAAGGCTCAAATATACTTTCCTTGTTTCTCATACAGTGATTATGATAGAACAGGTAACTATTTTTAATTATATAACCTTTGGAAGTTTTTCTGGGAGGTATGCAGATTTGGGCACTGTGAATCAGTTTTTCTATCCTCAAATCGAAATGGGGGTCCAGTGTTGACACCAACATCGAATTGGAAACAGAAACCCTGTCAATTTGCATTGACAGTCGACAGTACCGGGGCAAAAGTTCAAGATAAATAAATTTTCTAGGTAATAAAAGTGCAGACGAAAAAAAAAAAAATCATCATAGCTGTTAACCCTTTACCCAATGTAGTGGATAAAGCATTTCCTCAGTCTGAGGCTCAGTATTGTTATGGTATTATAGTGTCAGACATAGAGCAATGGCCCTTTAGTGAATTAACAAACTTCACTTGTGCTGTCTGGGTCCTGCCCATATTTTTTTCCATTGCTGAACAATAACAGACCAGAGGCCTCCTCTGTGATTGGCACTGTGAAGAATTAGTTGTGGTCAAAACAGCATTTTTCAACCGAAATAGTGGTCAGAATTGAAAAAGTGTCAGATTCACCTGACCAGCACTGACTGACTACTGTAGGCTTACCCCTGGTTGATCCCCATTTGGTGATCTCGAGGTATTCCCTTAGTGATTATGTTGCAAATGCTTCATTAGAAGCAACTGAATCACAAAATGAATACCTGAATCTAAAATGCTAATTCAAAACTGCAGAAGCAAAAGGTGATTTTGCCAAAGCACGGTCATTTTACCACAGGAATTGTTTTACCGATTCACATTTGTTCAGTTGCCAGGCCTGAAACAGCATGAAATAATTTTGAAGAAATCACCGAATCTCATTCAAATCCTTGTGCCTTGCACGTTCCACGGGTAGAATAATTTTCTGAGTGGAGAGATCACAAGTTACATTGTCTCAACAGTATTTATAAAGTGCAGTGTAAGATTCCTGCGCTCCACTTGGTAATTACTGTTGCAACCGACAATCATGCCCATCAGCCGATTGAACTGAAAACGCAACAGGAAACCATTCTTTCAATTTTTGAAGCATGATTCTGCTGAAAGAAGACATTTGCAATTGCCCCTCTTGATAAAAAAACATGAGTTACCCAATTTGAAAATATATGAATCAGGAAGCAGATTTGATGTTGATATCAAATCTTCACAGGTCGCTAATGGTGATAGGGCTTTTGATGGACCCTCTCGATGCTATCACAGTTTTGACATTATTGCCAAAGAATCTATCGGTGTCTCTTGTGCGGTTGATTTCTCCTTAAATTTAGGATTTAATCTAGAGGTGGGCCGTAGTGTAATTTCAAGTTTGGTATCAGTTTCGGTATTTTTAAGGGGTATACTTCAGTATCGGTTCGCTTTTTGGTATCTGGCTTGACTGAAATCTGCGGATAGTACCAAAGGGGAATTTACATAAGGAAAATACAGAATAAGTTGTTCATGATTCATTCTACAAGGAGCTCAACTTTGGCATTCTTTAACCAACACAAATCATAGTAATTTTGTGAATTGTTCCAAACACACCTAAACCTGTAAAGGCTTTTGCGATCTCAGAGCATGTAATCTTAACATTCCATCATTAAAAGGCCCTACTTACAATAGGCAAATCACTTAGGTAGTGATTTCTAGTCAAGTTTTGGCTGCCTTAATAGGCAGCCAAGACTTGACTAAAAATCATTGCTAAGCAACTGGACATGTGCAGATTGTAGTCTGGTGGGAACCCAGGACAATTGCCCAGTCTTTTAAGGGTTAACAAAACTGAAAAGAAAATCTTTCATGAAAATAAAACCCTTCAGCTGCTATCAAGCTTTAACAAGGTCTTATAAATAGCAAACATAGGAAAATTTGAAAATACAGATGGTTTTGGTACACAATGATTGGCTGTTTGTTTTTTCGGTATCCCTATGATATCGGTATCAGTTTGGTTTTTCAGTATATTGCCCATCTCTAATTTAATCCATGTTCTGTGAGGGGAAAAAATGTCTGCCCCATTCCCAACGTGAAGTACGCAGTAAAATTCTCTTGGTCAAAGCATGTTTTTCCTTACTTACCACTAACCAGTCTTCCAATCCAATCAGCATTAGAGTTCAAATCACATGCCAGGGTATAAAAATTACATACATAAAAAATGATCTTCAGCATATGATCAAACAAGAATGAACATGTAAAGTATTTTTTTACGACAACCAATGGCCCAGACTAGCTTTTGCTAACTCAAATTAATCCAGGGCCAAACACAAATTTTGCCGCTCACTACCCAAAATGTGCATGCAAAACCGAAAAAATAAAGTCCTAGATTGCCCTCCATACTTTTGAGATGTGCGCAAGCACAGCATCCAGGAAGGTACCGAAATTGATGCCAGCCATCATTCTGTTTTTGTTTGGCCCTAAAGTCAGCAACAATGAACTGACATCTGTGCTTTTAAATCTCCATTTTAGCTTAACTTGACAAAGTCAAGATAAGCTATTGTCATCACGTGTGCGGAAGTCTGTTTGTCTGTGAGTCTGTTCACATTTTCGTTTAGCACAGGCTACACCCCATAGTTCTTGTCTGATCATCACGAAACTTCATATGCAGGTTTGGGGTCATGTCTAGATGAGTACGTCCCCTTTGGGTCGTGATCGGTCAACCGGTATGGCTGCCCGAGCCCAAAACCCAAAACCCCAAAACCATTAGCACAGTCTACAGGTCATATTTATGAAGGGATGTCATTGTAACTTGGTAGGATGCCTCTGTATAATGCCCAGATGAGAACGTCCCCTTTTGGGCATGATCTGTCAACCATGATGGCTGCCCAAGCCTGAAACCCACAAACTTTTAGCACAGTCTTCAGGTCATGTTTAATATGAAGGGATTTCATTGTAACTTGGTCGGATGACTCCGTATGATGTCTAGATAAGAATTTCCCCATTTGGGCGTGATCTGTCAACCGTGGCGAATGCCCGAGCCAAAAACCCGAAAACCTTTAGCTCAGTCTACACGTCATATTCATGGAGAGATTTCATTGTAACTTCGTAGGTTGACTTCATATAATGTCTAGATGAGAAAGTTCCTTTTTGGACGTGATTGGGCAACTGTGACGGCTAGAGGGGCCCGAAGCCCTAAAACCTTTAGCACAGTCTACAGGTCATATTTATGAAGGGATTTCATTGTAACTTGGTAGGATGACTCCAAATAATATCTAGATGAGAATGTCCCCTTTTGGTCACGATCATTCAGCCTTGATGGCTGTCCGAGCCCAAAAACCTTTAGCATAGCCTATAGGTCATATTTATGGAAGGATTTCATTGTAACATGCTAGGTTGACTCCATATAATGCCTAGATGATGACATCCCCTTTTGGTCATGATTGGTCAACTGTGATGGCTACAGGTGCCCGAAGCCCGAAAACCCTGAGCACAGTATACAGGTCATATCTATGAAGGGATTTCATTGTAACTTCATTGGATCACTTCAGATGATGCCCAGATGAGAATGTCCCCTTTGGTTGTGATCATTCAACCATAATGGCTGCCCGAGCACGAAGCCCAAAAACCTTTGGCACAGTCTACAGGTCATATTTATGAAGGGACTTCATTGTAACTTGGTAGGTTGACTTCATATAATGTCTACATGAGAATGTCTCCATTTGGACACGATTGGGCAACTGTGATGGCTACAGGGGCCCAAACACCTTTAGCACAGTCTACAGGTCATAATTATGAAGGAATTTCATTGTAGCTCGGTAGGATGACTCCAGATAATGTCTAGATGAGAACCTCCCCTTTTGGTCGCGATCATTCAGCCTTGACGGCTGCCCGAGCCCAAAAACCTTAAGCATAGTCTGTAAGTAGTATTTATGGAAGAATTTCATTGTAACTTGTTAGGTTGACTCCATATAATGCCTAGATGATGACATCCCCTTTTGGTCGTGCTTGGTTAACTGTGACAGCTACAGGGGCCTGAAGCCCAAAAACTTTGACCACAGTCTACAGGTCATATTTATGAAGGGATTTCATTGTAACTTCACAGGATCACTCCAGATGAGAATGTCTCCTTTTGGTTGCGATCATTCAGCCATGAAGGCTGCCCAAGCCACAAGCCCGAAAACCTTTAGCACAGTCTACAGGTCATATTTATAAGGGATTTCATTGTAACCTGGTAGTTTGACTTCATATAATGTCTAGATGAGAATGTCTCCTTTTGGTTGTGATCATTCAGCCTTGATGGCTGCTCGAGCCCAAAAACCGTTAGCATAGTCTATAAGTTGTATTTATGGAAGGATTTCATTGTAACTTGTTAGGTTGACTCCATATAATGCCTAAATGATGACATCCCCTTTTGGTCATGATTGGTCATCCGTGACTGCTACAGGAGCCCGAAGCCCGAAAACCTTGAGCACAGTCTACAGGTCATATTTATGAAGGGATTTCACTGTAACTTCATATGATCAATCTAGATGATTCCCAGATGAAAATGTCCCCTTTTGGTTGTGATTATTCAACCATGATGGCTGCCTGAGCCCAAAACCCGAAAACCTTTAGCACAGTCTACAGGTCATATTTATGAAGGGATTTCATTGTAACCTGGTAGTTTGACCTCATATAATATCTAGATGAGAACGTCCGCTTTTGGACGAAATTGGGCAACTGTGATGGCTACAAGGGCTCGAAGCCCGAAACCCTTTAGCACTGTCTAGAGGTCATATTTATGAAGGGATTTCATTGTAACTTGGTAGGATGACTCTAAATAATGTCTAGATGAGAATGTCCCCGTTTGGTCGCGATCATTCAGCCTTGATGGCTGCCCGAGCCTGAAACCCAAAAACCTTTAGCATAGTCTCTAGATGGTATTTATGGAAGCATTTCATTGTAACTTGTTAGGTTGACTCCATATAATGTCTAGATGATGACATGGTCGTGTTTGGTCAATTGTGGTGGCTTCAGGGGCCTGAAGCCCGAAAACATTGAGCACAGTCTACAGGTCATATATATGATGGGATTTCATTGTAACTTCATAGGATCACTCAAGATTATGCCCAGATGACAACGCCCACTTTTGGTCGCGATCATTCAACCATGATGGCTTCCCGAGCCCAAAACCCGAAAAACTTTAGTACAGACTACAGGTCATATTTGTGAAGGGATTTCATTGTAACTTAGCAGAATGACTCAGTATAATGTCTAGATGAGGACGTCCCCTTTTAGTTGCAATCGGTCTACCATCATGGCTACACAGGCCTGTAGCCCAAAAACTTTTAGCACAGTCTACAGGCCATATTTATGAAGGGATTTCAGTGTAACCTAATAGGATGACTCATTTTGATAATTTCACTGTAACTTGGTAACTTTCGTTGACACACGTTAACTGGAGGGCCACATACATTAACTGCGAGGTCATATTAACCCACCCCTCCGCCCTTTAGTACAGTGTACACCTCATATTATTTTTATTAAAAACAAAGCATACAGGGAACAGAAATTAACATATTCCCAATTATCACAATTCTTGTCTTATTTCATAATCCTTTCATAAACATTGAACATTATCCTTTTCATCAAACCCAACACACAGACAAGTTAAGCCACAGTGTCATTGACACTTTCATGCCAGACACAAATCAATGGAAAAATTGATGGATCCAAGGCTGTAAATGGAAGGAAACAACAGAGGTTGGAAACTTTCAGGGCTGTAACTTTATAATAAGTATAAAAATTATTTCATGTTTCCCAATTTCATGACATACACCTGTCATCATCATTCTTGCTGAAGATTTATCTACTGTTTGTTAAGTGTTCCTTCCCTATCCCTCCTTGAAGCCCTCCTGTCAAACTCCCAAGCTTTTTTGCTATTATTATTGAAATTTTTTATTAAATTTCTTGGGAGTTTAACGTGTATTACAGAATGTTTATTCCGTTTATCCCCATGGTTACATCCTCACCCTAGGGGTGTTGGGTCGTTTTTGTCTTGCAACTTCTATCCTATGTATCGTTTTTTCTCCTAGCTTTACATCTGGTAGCATTAAAATTTGTTACTGACTTTGGGCCTTTTTGTGTGCCTGATTTCTTGTTTCCAGTTTTTTCCTTGATGTTGTTTACATTGACAACGTCTTCAATATATGTAGTATTTAGTATTATATTTCTGTAGGATTATTTTAAAATACATGTATTATGATTGCGGTAGTGTAGCAAATAAAATTTGGATTTTATCCACACTTAGGCTCTATCGGGATGCCCTTGGGCTCATCATGTTCCCTTTGGAAACTTAGGCTTTTTCAAAAGATTTTTGAAAAATTTTTTTGATTTAATTTTTCGAATTTGATTACAATTATTCATGTATCTCTTTTATATATACTACTCAAAGTTTGCTAAGCACCAAGTATATCCAACTACCTGTTTTACGTTTTAGTTGAAATATTGTTATGAAAAGTGTATATATTTTTTATTTAATTATATCTTTAATGGTTTAAGTACAGAAATTAAGATTTTGTTTGTGTTTGACATTATTTTTTAACTTTTGAATACGATAACCATGGAAATGGATATTATTGCTAAAAGAGGAAATTTTTCTAATTTGCCAAAAAGTTGATGGTGCGAACTGGTATGGGTTCAATATTGAGTATGAGACCCTTGTTGTTAATTACAGCTTGGCAACGCCTTCTCATGTTCCCATTCAGGTTCCAGATGGTCCTTCGTGGGATTTTGTTCCATTCTTGGACCAGCATGGCACCAAGCTTCTGGACACTTCTTGGTTGGACTGAACAGACTGAACTTGCAAGCTAGAACTCATTCCAGACATGTTCCATTGGATTGAGGTCAGAGGATCTTGCTGGCCAGTTCATACGCTCAATTCCCTCTCTCTGTCGGTACTCCCGGACAGCATGGGCAACATGAGGCATTATCGTCCATCAGAATGAATCTATCACCCACTACACCTGCATACAATCTGACGTGGGCATCCAGGATCTAATCAATATATCGCTGTGCAGTCAATGGTCCATGGTCAAGACACAGAGCTCTGTACGTCCATCCCAGCTGATGCCGCCCCAGACCATGATTGACCCTTCACCATGCTCAGCAATGGTGGCTGCATGGAATTGCTTTCCTGGTCTTCTCCGTATCCTAGAACGCCTATCTGTGTTGTCTAGGCAGTACCGTGACTCATCTGTCAAAAGGACAGGTTGCCAATCTTCTCTGGTCCATCCAACGTGATCCATGGCTCATTCATATCATGCCTGGTGGTGGATCTGGGACAGCTGAATGCAACTACATGGTCTTCTCGATCAGAGATATCTTCGTGCAACCTTGCGCGAATAGTCTGCGTCGAGACATTTACCCTGGATGAATTCTGAAGGTCACTGCAAAGCTGGGTTGCTGTGTCAAAGCGGTTCCTATGGGCCTGAATGATCAAAAACCGGTCTTCAGCTGCAGATGTTTCCCTGTCTCTGCCACCACCATGTCGTATGACTGGTGTGCCATACTGCTGAAATCTTGCCCAGACTCTGGTGATCACTATATGGTGCACACCAAGGGCTTCATCAACCTGACGATGGGTAGCCCCTTGTTCCCCCATCCCTACAGCCCGCCACATTTCAGTTTCAGACAAATGTCTTCTTACATTTGCATTTGACCTATTCAGTCATTAAATCACAAGGGTTTGTGTTCAGATGAAGACTGAATACCCTACACATCTCATGTACATGTAGACAGTACATGAAAACATCATAAAAATCAAGGGGTACATGCTTTCCATGACTGTCACGAAAAGTCTACTTGTAAAGAGAGCTAATGTAAACACTGGGAACCATCTCAATACATTCCTCAATCATATCCCTCAAAAATATTGCAAATATGTCACAAGCAAATTTCACAGTGATGTGTCAAATATGTGGTGCTTACCAAACTTTGAGTAGTATATTATATTGTGGATTTTCTAGGAGTGCTATCGACTTTGTATTGTGACTGAATCATGAAAGCTTACTGCTCTAAATGCAATCCAAGGAAGTCTTCCTCGGATTTACAAGCTTGTTACCTTGCCTGTAGTCGATGCACTCCTACGGATTCGTGTCCTACATGTGTAAATTGGGATGACAAACATTGGAGATGGGTGTCAGAGTACATAGTTGGCAGTGAGATTCCTATGCCGGAACTCTCACTACAAGATAACTCAAGTTTTTCAGTTTCTTTTTCAGAGGAACAAGAACATAGTGATGGTATTGTGAAACCCACCAAAAGTGTGCTACCGCCGTCAAGCTCTGATGAGCAAACAGAGCTAGCTGCAAAAGTTCTCATGAAGAGTAAGCAAGGGATAAGGCCTCTAGTTAGTGTTCTTAATCCCTTGCAAGCAGTTAGCTCGACCGGTGAAGCGGTTACACCGTCCGTGGGGGCCGTGACACCAGGTAAGCGAGCACCTTAAAATCAAAAGCTCTCTCAGGGATGATGGAAATAGGGAGGAAGTCAGCAGGTTTCTTTTTGGGAGGCTCGACGAGGTCTGATAAGGCCGCGAGCAGGAGAGGTCCCTCTCTAACCCAACAACATTTAGGGCCAAATGTTGTTTTGAGAAACCTACACCGACCAGAGCATACGTTCATACCTGCCGCTCGGAATGCTCCATCTAGATTGCAGCCAACCTCGTCTACAGTCACGGCTTTCTCCGCTACAATTCAAAAGCACACGTGAACGCATTCTAGCTACCCGACTTTGGATATCCAGCCAGCTGCGCGAAGGCAGAGCTAGTCTTTGCCTGTGAAGTCGAACCATCCGGTAGCTAGGGAACCGAGGGTTCAATCATTGGGATGTTCGGAGAAGAGATCCGTCATTGGAACTGCATCCCAGGAATTGCAGGCAGCTAAAAAACAAAACTGCTGCTCCTCAAGCCTTGGTAACAGACTTGATGTCGCAGATTGCGCAGCTGATCGCAGCATCCCAGCAAGTACAAGAGCAGCCTCCCGCAGACTCCAGTAGTGAGCTGTCAGATGGTGCTGGATCAGTCCAGTCATCTGCACACGCAGATGCGATGGACCAAACGTCACAGCTGATTCAGTCAGATGGTGAAAGGGACAAGGAAGAGAATTACCCTTCCCTTTCGGAAGAACATATGGTAGTGATGAATTTATCCATCAATACTATCCGGAATTTGTTCCACCTAATCAGAAAGCGGCGACAATTAGGGAGAAACTGCTGTCATCTTTAGACGCAGACTTCGTGCAGAGAATTCTTTTCTTCCCGATACAGTCGAGACAGGTATCGCAGGCCTTCAGCCATGTAGACGACACCATATTTAACGTCTCTAGTAGTAAGAGGAAAGGTGGTTTCCTATTGACGTTCTCCATAAATATACTGTTCCTTAGACTACGTTCATTTAAAACTGTTGGAGAGGAGTCCAGAGAGCTCCTCTGCATTTGGATGAGCAGGCCGAGGATTCAGACATATCCCTACCTGCTTCATTCAATATATCCTCGGACGTGATGGAATGTGCTATTTCATCAAATAGAGTGAATCTGGATGTGATGTCCTATGCAGATCCCCTTACCAGAGCTATGGTGCAACATCTTAAATCTGTCCATCCATCTATCATGAACTTTACATCATGGATTTCTTCTCATAAACTACTGGGCTGAATTGAACCAAATTTGATATCTATGTTCCTCATTATATGTCAGTTCAAGTTTGCATAAATAAAGTGGCCAAATCCACAAGGAGCATCACAAGCGGCATAACTCTGTTTGTACCTCCCAAAATTGAAAAAAAATCAGAACCACAAATCATATTCTTTTGATATTTGGTATGCAGCATCCTTAGAAGGGTCAGATTCAAGATTGTTCAAATCGAACCCTGGGTTTATTTGGGTTCCCCATGGGAACCTGAATTTTGACTTAGTGCAATGTGAGAAAAATTCATTAAAAATCTTCTTCTTCAGATTCCCAAGTCAGAATCTAGATATTTGTTATACTTATATAACATTCTTACTGGGGCCAGATTCAAATTTGTTCAAAGCAAGACCCTGAGTTAAGGTTTCGGCTCCCTATTGGCACCCAAATTTTAACTTAATGCAATATGAAGAATATTCTGTAAAAGCTTTCTTCTTCAGATTCGCCCATTTGAATCATCTGATATTTGGTATTTGGTATGTATCATTCTTATTGCCTGTGGGGGTCAGATTCAAGTTTGTTCAAAGCAAGTCTCTGGATTCTTATTTGGGTTTCTTCTGTGAGCCCTCATTTTAACCCTTTACCTAACATAGCGGCAAAAAACGGCCTGGAAATTGACCAAAAGAAGCCTACCACAGCCTAAAATATCTTACAAATTCCTTGATAAAATCATATAAATATAGATATAATTAAAACTGGCTCATTGAGCCAGTTCTAATGATATCCACATTTGTATGGTTTCATCGAAAAATTGTCAGAATTTTGGGGGAAAATGTGACATTTAATTTATTTTTTAAAAAAGCTGTGTTAGGTAAAGGGTGAACTTGGAGTAATATGAGGAATATTCTTAAAACATCTTCTTCATCAGAATCAAACTTTGCAAACATTAATTTTAAGTCATTTCTTTACTACCAGTAGGTATGTACATGCCAGGCTTTGGCTTGAGTGTCCACAGGCACCCATTGCCAATCTGAGTTCAGGTATGTTTTTCCCAATTTTAAGATGAAAATTCCAAATTTCTTCCCATTCTTTCTTCCCTAGTTTCAGCTTATTCTGTGTAAAGCAGACCAGATTTATACAGTCACAAGTTCAGAGATCGAGGGGAAAGTCCAGATATCAGAAAATGTTGTAACTGTGACAAGTGCTGGCAGTATTGAGGAATATAATGCTGCAGTTTTGGTATTTATTTTGACATCTGAATTAGCTATTGACATATGGAGTTATTTGTATTCCAAAACAGTAACTCAGTACCTGACCAACTTCAAATAGGGATTGAACACGTCACCAGCAGCTGTCAGAACCTTTGTGACCTTGTCCCATGACTAGAAAAATGCTATCTCTATTATTCCACCAACAAGGCCTACTAAGGTTAAAAATCATGGTCATTAATTTTTGGCTGCTACCTGCTCTCTTTTTAAAACCAATGCAAACATAAAAAAAATTCAAATGGTTTATGTCTGATATTTTACCCAAGTTAATAAAATTAACAAATTTGTCCCTTGAGTGCAACAAGGCTTTATAATGCTTTAGCATTCCAAAGCTTTCTTGCACTCAAGGGGCAAAATGCACCACCACCTACGCTATTCTGTAGATTATGAGGTCTAAAACATAAAACAAACCAAGAACATGTTAACACTCATAACGTTGAAATTTCAAGTAGGAAATTTTTCCCATTATGCAAGCACGAATTTAGCAACTCATTGAGCTCTGTCAAACAAACTTAACCCTTTACCTAACATGAAAAGCAGGCGACACTTGCAAACAAAATTCTTGAATAACTAATTTTTTTCATTTTTAGCTCAACTTTGGCAAAGCCAGATTGGAGGTATTGTCATGGCCCGTCATCCATCTGTCTGTCTGTCTGCCTGTCATGTTGAACACACGGCTCGGGCTAGAGGCCGTATTTATGAACTGATCTTTACGAAACTTCTTGGGTACCTTTGTTATCACCGTTAGACCAGAACAAGTGTTTTTGGGTCCGGTCCGAAATTTAAAACGGTCACTGGCAGCCATTTTATACCAAAATTAGGTGCAATCAGATTTTTGCACAGAATTTCCATGTGAAAGCTCTGATTTTAATAATTTTTTTGTATGAATGTTTAGTACCATGGGATACATCACATATAATGCAGGTTTTTTTCTCGTGCATAAATTATGCAAATTAGACTAACTTTGATTTATTTAGTGATACTTTCAGCACTGTAAGTATAAATGCCAATACGGCTCGGGCTAGAGGCCGTATTTATGAAGCGATCTTTACAAAACTTCTTGGGTACCTTTGTTATCACCGTGGGACGAGAACAAGTGTTTTGGGGTCTGGTCTGAAATTCAAGATGGCCACTGGCAGCCATTTTGTACAAAATTAGGTGCAATCAGATTTTTGCGTAGAACTTACATATGAAAGTTCTGATTTGAATAATTTTCTGTGTGAATGTTTAGTACCATAGGATACATCACGTATAATACTGTATAATACGGGTTTTTTTCTCGTTCATAAATTATGCCAATTAGACAAACTTTGATCTATTTAATGTTACTTTCAGCACTGTAACTGCAAATGCCAATACGGCTCGGGCTAGAGGCTGTATTTATGAACCGATCTTTACGAAACTTCTTGGGTACCTTTGTTATCACCTTAGGACGAGAACGAGTGTTTTGGGGTGCAGTCCAAAATTCAAGATGGCTGCCGGCGGCCATTTTGTACCAAAATTAGTGCAATCAGTTTTTTGTACAGAACTTCTGTATGAAAGTTCTGATTTAAATAAATTTCTGCATAAGCAGGCGACACTTGCAAACAAAATTCTTGAATAACTAATTTTTTTCATTTTTAGCTCAACTTTGGCGAAGCCAGATTGGAGGTATTGTCATGGCCCGTCGATCATCTGTCTCTGTCTGCCTGTCATGTTGAACACACGGCTCGGGCTAGAGGCCGTATTTATGAACCGATCTTTACGAAACTTCTTGGGTACCTTTGTTATCACCGTCAGACCAGAACAAGTGTTTTTGGGTCCGGTCCGAAATTTAAGACGGTCACTGGCAGCCATTTTGTACCAAAATTAGGTGCAATCAGATTTTTGCGCAGAATTTCCATGTGAAAGCTCTGATTTTAATAATTTTTTTGTATGAATGTTTAGTACCATGGGATACATCACATATAATGCGGGTTTTTTTCTCGTGCGTAAATTATGCAAATTAGACTAACTTTGATTTATTTAATGTTACTTTCAGCACTGTAAGTATAAATGCCAATACGGCTCGGGCTAGAGGCTGTATTTATGAACCGATCTTTACGAAACTTCTTGGGTACCTTTGTTATCACCTTAGGACGAGAACGAGTGTTTTGGGGTGCAGTCCAAAATTCAAGATGGCTGCCGGCAGCCATTTTGAACCAAAATTAGTGCAATCAGTTTTTTGTACAGAACTTCTGTATGAAAGTTCTTATTTAAATAAATTTCTGTATGAATGTTTAGTAACATGGAATACATCACATATAATACGTGTTTTTTTCTCATGCAAAAATTATGCAAATTAGATGAACATTGATTTATTCAGTGCTACTTATACACAGTAAGTGCACATGTCAATATGGCTCAGGCTAGAGTCTGTATTTATGAACCGATCTTCACGAAACTTCTTGGGTACCTTTGTTATCACCTTGGGATGGGAACGAGTGTTTCTAGGTTCGGTCCAAAATTCAAGATGTGTTGCCAGTGGCCATTTTGTACCGAAATTAGGTCCAATCAGTTTTTTGTACACAACTTCTATACGGCTCAGGCTAGAGGCCGTATTTATGAACCGTTCTTTACGAAACTTCTTGGGAACCTTTGTTATCACCGTGGGATGAGTGTTTTTGGGGGCGGTCCAAAAATTCAAGATGGCCGCCAGCAGCCTTTTTGTACCAAAATTAGTTCAATCAGTTTTTTGTACAGAACTTCTGTATGAAAGTTTTGATTTGAATAAATTTGTGTAGGAATGTTTAGTAACATGGAATACATCACATATAATACAGGTTTTTATCTCGTGCAGAAATTATGCAAATTAGATGAACTTTGATTTGTTCAGTGCTACTTCTGCACAGTATGTGCACATGTCAATATGGCTCGGGGTAGAGTCTGTATTTATGAACTGATCTTCACGAAACTTCTTGGGGTACCTTTGTTATCACCTTGTGACAGGAACGAGTGCTTTTGGGTGCCTTTGTTATCACTGTGCTATGAGAACAAATATTTTTGGGTTCAGTCAGACCCACTCTGGGACTCAAAGATTTCTTTTCTAGTTTAGCATCTAACTGTCACCCCACTTTTACAAAACTTTACCTATATATTTGTTACAGGCTACGGTCAGTATTTATGTACAGACCATTACAATACTTTACATGTACCTTTGTTATCAGGTCATTACCTAGATGTTTGTCATTGCTGTGTCACATACTATACATGTACATGTCTTAAACAAGTTGAGCTACAGTGTCATTGACTCTTTCATTTGTCTCAAAAACATAGGTTACGACCCCCTCATTGGAACGAGCTTGACGAGCGAATTCCAAAGAGGGTCATAACCTATGTTTTTGAGACAAAAAATAATGAAAATTAATTGGCGATTTTTGTGAATATTGCTGGCCGGTTTTGGCCATTACGTTGGGTAACGGATTAATTGGTTACATTCCTACATGCACTTGCATTATGGGAAAGATTTGTTGCATGAAATTTTGATATTTCAACATCAGTGTGTAGAGGGTTAGGCCCAGTTTAGATGTCAAACATTCCATGGGTCGAACCAATAAGAGGAACATACATTTGGTATCGACTGTCATGGCTCATGTAAAGTACAATGTATAAATCAACTCGGTTCGACAAACATTTCAAAGCTCGAGCCAATGTGTTGCAAGTCTTGTACTGATGTACCACACATCCAAAGTCTGTGTTAGGTTTATTTGTCGCACCTTCGACGAGACATGCTTAGGGTATAAGGCACGACCAGCTGAAAATTCAGCAATTGTATGCATGATTTTGCAATTCTTTTGTCATTTTCTTTGTGAAGGACGTGCAAAGAAATCTTGAATGTTGCACAGTTTGAATGTTTTGTTCTCAGTTTCCCGATTAACAATGATCGAGAGAGAGATGAATGACACCAAGTACATAGATTGATAACAATATTTTTAATCTTTATTGTATTTGGTGTCCACAGTGCACTTTCTCATTGAATAACATAAGTCAACATGCTGCTGCATGCAGACCTATCATTTAGGCCTCTGTCAAGAAGGTGAGGTAAAAACTTTAGATCCCACCAATACCTCCTCACATACATACACACATAAGAAGAATGTATGCTGTGAACAAAGCAACAGGGTGAAGGGTCTTTGAAAGTTTGAATTTACCAAAATTGCAGGTTTTGGGAAGATATCTTCAATTGCGATTAAAGAAATTAAATGATTTATCCCGCACCGATGATGTTGGAAGGGGATATTGAAGTGGTGGTCAGTCCGTCTGGCCATCACAAACTTTGTACACTTGCCTCAGCTGCTTGCCTCCTACAGTTTTCAGTGGATTTTTATGAAACTTTGTCTGAAGTATCAGTATGAAGTGTAGGTGTGCATGTGGTCAGGAATTTTCGACTCGACGAATTTTGCCTGGTTACAGCCCTTCGAAATAGAAAGATTTCCAACACAAAGGCTTGTCCACTGAACTCCTACATTTTCTTAGCTCAACCTGATAAAGTCAGCAGAGCATTTCTGATATAGAGTTGTCCGTCGTCCATCTGTCTGGCATCAACATTTTGTTATTACGTAATTTCTTTACCACTGGATATTTTTTAACAAAACTTAAAAACAGTATGTATTGTCAATAGGCAGTGTGCCATGAATCACAGTGAGGTCTGTATCCGTCATGGTCAAGGTCACAGACCTCATAGTAAAGGTAACACTTAGGAAAACTTCAGCATTTTGTTTGTTCGAGCCATAATTTCTTTACCACTGGATATTTTTTAACAAAACTTTATAACAGTGTGTATTGTCACTAGGCAGTGTGCCATCAGTCATAATAAGGTCTGTATCCATCAAGGTCAAGGTCACATGGTAAAGGTAACACTCAGGAAAATGTCAACATTTTGTTTGTCCAAGCCATAATTTCTTCACCATAATTATGTATTGTCACTAGGCAGTGTGCCATCAATCATAATAAGGTCTGTATCATTTGTCCATCCGTCATCCAGATTCAACATTTTGTTTTTCCGAGCCATAATTTCTTTACCACTGGATATTTTTTAACAAAACTTTATAACAGTATGTATTGTCAATAGGCAGTGTGCCATCAATCACAATAAGGTCTGTATCCATCAGGGTCCAGGTCACAGGCGACATGGTAAAGGCAACACTCAGGAAAACATCAATATTTTGTTTGTCCGAGCCATTATTTCATTACCACTGGATATTTTTTAACAAAACTTTATAACAGTATGTATTGTCAATAGACAGTGTGCCATCAATCACAATAAGGTCTGTATTCATGAGCATTAAGGTCACAGACTACCTGCTCAAAGTAACGCCAATGTATTTGCCAAATTTTATTATGTTTTCAATTTTTGTTTAATAAACAAAGCTAATGAGCCTTCATTGAACAAGCTCAACAAACTTGTTCCAATGAGAGGCCATAAGCTATGTTTTTGAGACAAAAAATGATGATGTTTGCTATCTGCATTGGGTGAAGGGTTATCAGAATCAGAGATTGAGGACCAAATGTTACCCTGTATATGGCTGCCTCTGAAAGTAGTTGCCCCGGGCGGAGCTATCTTGGCTGAGTGGCCTCTTGTATTGGATTTTTACGAAACTTGGTCTGAAGTATCAGTATCAAGGGTAGATGTGCATGTGGAATTTTCGATGTGACGAAGTTTGCATGGTTACTGTCCTTGGAAATAGTAAAAGTTCCACCACAAATGCTTGTCCGCTTAACACCTCCTTCATTTTTTATCGGATTTTTACGAAACTTGCTGTGCAGTATGAGAATGATGTGTACATATGCATATGGAAAGGAAATTTCGATTCATATAATTTTTTCAGAGTTATAGCCCTTGTCGACTTTGAATTTACCAAAATAGAAGGAGTTTGGTAGATATCTTCAGTTGTGATTAAATAAATTAAATGATATTTGGTGAGTGACATTATTGGGTATGAGTACATGTCCAGGTCGATATTGAGATTATACCTATGATAACATAAAAGTCGGCGGGGGATATGGATGTCGTTAGACTCTCTTGTTTAGTTACCATCTTACATGTATGCAAAAGTGAAATGAGTATGGAAAATTGCATGATTTTCTTCCGTCTAACACTTTCATAAAATATTTTTGAGATTGACATGATTCTCATGTTTACAAAGGCAATATTTATGAGCAGTATGCATGCTGTGACATAATCGACACATAAATATGCCACTGAAAAGACGTGCTGCAGAACACCAAGTATATATCAAAGATGCACCGATGTTATACCACTTCCAGTTGGCACAACACATCTGTGGTGCATCATATAAACTGAGCCTTAAAGTGCCTGACATGATTTTCAGGCCATCTTTTTTGTAATTATAGTTAGCTCCCTTGATAAATTTTATAACACACTGTCACCTTTCCTTACACCTTCACACAGTCTCTAGTCTGTAGTTAACCCTTTACCTAACATGAAAAGCAGACGACACTTGCAAAAAAATTCTTGAATAACTAATTTTTTTCATTTTTTGTCTCAAAAACATAGGTTATGACCCCTCATTGGAACGAGCTCGACGAGCTCGTTCCAATGAGGGGTCATAACCTATGTTTTTGAGACAAAAAATGAAAAAAATAATGAAAATTAATTGGCGATTTTTGAGAATAGCGCTGGCCGGTTTTGGCCGTTACGTTGGGTAAAGGGTTAAATTAAAATGTTCTTTTACTATAAAAGAAGAACGTGTCATTTGCCTTTGAATTAAGAGACTTTGTATAGCAAACAATTTAAATTTAATGTACAATTGCTGACCTGAACTTAGTGGTATTGGTGTTCTGAGGCCTTATGACTACCCAATACAGAGCACCAGTTCAGTTGTGCATTAAATTTTTGTTTGATTGGGAACTGAGTTTGGGAAATTTGGGGTTAATAATTGGGAAAAATCATCACAAATGTCACTGGGAAAGGGTCCCTTTCACAGCGCCTGTAGATACCCAAAAGAATTCCTGACAATGTAGGGCTTGCCATGTGTTATCTGGGTGATTTTAGGGAATATTAGTGGACTATTAGCACTGGTTTGGTGCTGATGATCTACTGAATTAAATCCCTTAAAAAAATTACCCAGATCACCTCTTCACTAGATCACAATATTTTTATTATTTCTGGCGGAAGAATCCCAAAATCCCTATCTACTTTCAAAGTGAATCTGTGGCCTCTGGGGCATAACTTGTCAAAATCTTAAAGAATTTCATACATTTTCAGTGAATGGTGTGTTGATTATCACAAAACACTCAAAGAGTGTAGTTTTCATCCCGGCAACAGTTCTAAATTCTGTGAAAAAAAGTCATGCGGCACAAGCAGATTTTCAGCTGATGGACCTCTAGGTTAAACCCAGAGGTCCACTGGCTGATACTTCCGTGTTTCCATGATAATCCACTCTCTTCTAATTTTTTAATTTTTATTCGCACAAATGGGCTTTGATTCATGTGCTAACACAATATTTTAATTCTTGTAAACGTAGTGAATATTAACTGTTTATGGGCTAGATTATTTTTGGTGGTCTGAATTTGTTATTCAAAATTTGCTTTATTACAAATTATTGGAGAGTGCCTCTAGGCTCTCTCCAATAATTTGTAATAGAACAAATTTATATAAAAAATATTTATTTCGTTTGACTGAAATTGAATATGAAACATGAGCAATGAAAATGTTTACTTTTGCTCTAGTACCCTCACATTTTTTAAAGCCCTGATAGTGGCTTCTAGCATTCAACCATTGAAAGCCTGTGATGGGTATGCAAAGAAGGTTGCAGTGTATTGATAGACAGAGTGGTTGCCTGAGATTATTTTTAAACTTGTTTGATGAACTGAGTTTCTGTATCCTTACACACTGTTTTGCTCATTCTTTCTTTAACGATAATGACTGAAGCAAGGCTTACAGAAGTTGATAACAAAACACCTAATCCTCCACCCCTTGTATCACCAAATGAACTTCTAATTTTCATGACTATTCTATGTAATTAGTTGATATCATCAGGTCTTATCACTGTATTTGTCTTTGAGAGAAACTTCTCACAAGAGATAAATTTAAATAATTTAAAGTTGGTTGTAACAGTTTTGTTAGCTTCATCTTTTGTTGATACATATAATCAGAAAGATGAAAAAATATACAAAACAGTGTAGTTCGCGAACATTTTTATGTTTTCTTTAAAGAAACTGGGTGTTTTTTTGTTTTGTTTTGTTTTCTGGTTTGATTTAGGGTTGCATGATATTCAAAACTGAATACCGGTATTGGTATTTAAAAAAAAATAACGCAGTATACAGGTATATCGAAAACTGTTCAGGTATCTGAACATAAGTACCACAGTCGAGACTTGAGACTTCACATTCGGAACGAATCAGCATGCTTTGATGATGCGGTTCAAAACACTTTTACCCAACGCAGACGATTTCAAAATTTATTATTTTAAATAATAGTTTATCAGATTTCTCAAAAAATTTCTACAAAAACAATATCATGGGACCCCTCATTGGAACTGGCTCAGCGAGCTCGTTCCAATGAGGGGGTCACTATGATATAGTTTTGTTGATATTTTTGAAAATTATTTTTTCAACTGCTGAATTTGTATATTACGTGGGCACATGTGGACGATTCCTTGGGTAAAAGGAAAATATTATTCATTCGGAGTTACAGTTAAAACTCAAGACATCTTGAAAATTAAATTGTGGATAAATAAATTATGACGATAAACCAGTATTTTTGTAATTACACTGTTCTTCAATTGATATTGGTTTGAATACCGGTATATATTGGTTTATCGATATATCATGCAGCCATAATTTGGTTCTGGTTTTAACGGCAAACCAGAAAAGAGTGCTTTCACATTAAGGGTTGCTTTTCACCTGAATGAAGTTCCCTTTACACAGTGTAGACCATGTCCATATGAATGCTGGATTCTCATCTAATTGATAGTTTGGTGCCTAGGAAAGTTACAGAAATTATATTGGCCAGCTGCTCTTTACCATTTTTCGACATTTCCTCATTCATCCCTGATTGTAAGCATTTTTTGAAGGACATTCCATTTTTCTAAATTTTCATTTTAGGACTAAACGGATTTTCCAAGAATGTTTGTCATTTCTGATATTTATGTTCAGATACATGACCAGACTACCATGTGGAAACATTTCAGATGCCTAACTTGATCAGTCGCTGAGATACTGAGCGCCGTGAGAAGGGTGATTTCCGTCCAAACAAAATCAGGACCACGTCATCAAAATAAAAGGCTAATTAGCTTAACTTGACAAAGTCAAAATAAGCTATTGCCATCACGCGTACGGAAGTCTGTGAGTCTGTTCACATTTTCCTTTAGCACAGGCTACACCTCATAGTTCTTATCCGATCGTCACGAAATTTCATATACAGGTTTGAGGTCATGTCTAGATGAGAATGTCCCCTTTTGGTCACGATCGGTTAACTGTGATGGCTGCCCGATCCCAAAACCCCAAAACCACTAGCACAGTCTACAGGTGATATTTATGAAGGAATTCCATTGTAACATGTTAGGATGCCCCTATATAATATCTAGATGAGAACGTCCCCTTGTTCATGATCTGTCAACCGTGATAGCTGCCCAAGCCTGAAACCCAAAACCTTTAGGCACAGTCTACAGGTCATATTTAATATGGAGGGATTTCATTATAACTTGGTAGGATAACTTTGTATGATGTCTAGATGAGACCTTCCCCATTTGGTCGCGATCTGTCAACCATGATGACTGCCCAAGCCCAAAACCCCAAAACCTTTAGCATAGACTACAGGTCGTATTTATGGAGGGATTTCATTGTAACTTGGTTGGTTGACACTATATAATGTCTAGAGGAGAACGTCCCCTTTTGGTCGCGATTGGTCAGCTGTTATGGCTACAGGGGCCTGAAAACCTTTAGCACAGTCTATTCTATAGGTCATATTTATGAAGGGATTTCATTGTAACTTGGTAGAATGACTCCAGATAATGTCTAGATGAGAACGTCCCCTTTTGGACACAATCTTTCTGCCATGACAGCTGCCCAAGCCCAAAACCTGAAAACCTTTAGCACAAGTCTACAGGTTATATTTATGGAAGAATTTCATTGTAACTTAGTGGGTTGATTCCATATAATGTCTAGATGATAATGTCCCCTTTTGGTCGCAATTGGTCAACTGTGATGGCTACAGGGGCCCGAAGCCCAAAAACCTTTAGCACAGTGTATAGGTCATATTTATGAATGGATTTCATTGTAACTTGGTAGGATGACTCCAGATAATGGCTAAATAAGAACATCCCCTTTTGGTCACGATCATTCAACCATGACGGCTGCCCGAGCCAAAAACCCAAACAACTTTAGCACAGACTACAGGTCATATTTATGAAGGGATTTCTTTGTAACTTGGTAGGATGACTCAGTATATTGTCTAGATGAGGACGTCCCCTTTTGGTTGTTATCGGTCAACCGTGATAGCCACACAGGTCCAAAGCCCAAAAACCTTTAGCACAGTGTACAGGCTGTATTCATAAAGGGATTTCATTGTAATTTGATAGGATGACTCGTTTTAGAATAATTTCATTGTAAATTGGTAACTTTCGTTGATATACATTAACTGTGAGGGCCACATACAGAAATTAACATATTCCCAATTATCACAATTCTTGTCTTATTTCATAATCCTTTCATAAATATTGAACATTATCCTTTTCATCAAACATAACACACAGACAAGTTAAGCTACAGTGTCACTGACACTTTCATTTTATGAATATTATGAAGGTACATCATCCAATTTGATACTCTTCAATAAAGTACATTGCAGTAAGAAAAAGAAGTAATCCTCCATCAAAGGGTTCACGTTCAGCCATCCTGGATTCTCAAATATTAGCTTCAAATTTTCTGTCCAAAACTGTCCTCTCCAGGATCATAGAATATTTCCAAAACTAGAGACGTCTCATTGAAAATTAATCCCTCAACTCTTCAACTACCACCAAATGATGTGTTTAAATAAGATTTGAAAGTATTTTTTATGTGGCATGATGTAAACTTTGTCCAAAGAAGTGTCCAAAATGCATCTCCTCTCCAGGACCAGTTTATGGACATAAATGCCATGGGCCATTATGATGGGAGTTTTCAGAACACACTGTTCCTGTTCATATTTTTTGCAAGAATAGGCAAGGCACCCTTTGTTGCTGTCTTATTGGATCAAATTGGTCAACATATTTCAAACATTTTATCAAAACGTAAAATTTCGATAATTTGAGTCCGAATTTGACATGCATTTACATGCTCAGCCTCAGTTGCCTTTCAGTTTTTAGTTCTATATAATTCAGATATGGTTCAAATCCTTGGGGGACATTATTTTGGACAATCCTTTAACTGGTAAAGTGCTAAATTATTTTTGGTCATCCAAATTTGTCCACGTCTGTTTGCCTTGTTACAATTTATGGGAGAGTGCCCATTGGCACTCTCCCATAAATTGTAACAAGGCAAATCTCTACAGATTAAATAATTTTACTTCAAAAATAATGTGAAGCACATTCACAGAATAGGAAGCCATTAAGTTGTGGTACCTGCACTTCAGAATAAAGCCCAAATATGGGCTTCCAGCACTCTACCAGTTAAGTGGCCATAAATCACCTTATATTGTACAATCACTTCCTGTTCTCTTTGTTTCAGGTGAAGTGTGGGGATTGGGGGGGGGGGGGGGTGGGTGGTAACTCTACTCTCTTTATCCCTTTAACACTGAGAAAGTCTGTGAGTGGAAAGTGAACTGTTTAGGTAAGAACAATGTGGAAATGCAATTAGTAAATGCAGATAAACCACCAATCTCTGGTTACGCTGATAAGCCAATTACATTCACCCTTGATCATTTTTTGCCCGGTCCAAACTGTTGAGTTGCTGCAATTTCTGAAGGTAACTGGTTCATAGATAAAGAAGAGTCAAAGGACGAAGAGCAGTAGGACCTACATGTATTTGTCAACTTTATGATCAATGTTGAACTCAGTACATTTGTGTGACTTTCAAAACCAGACCCATTCCACATTATGGCAACTGACATTCTCTCTATAATAACTGTTCCTTCTCTGGAATCCAGTTGTGACCTGAATTATGTACTTGACAAGAACGACTATAATAATGTGAAAGTGGCATATATAAAACGCATGTCATCTCTATAGTGAAATTACTCTGTTATTCAAAATCACATGATGACTTGAGAGGTTTGAATGAGTGAAGATTCCCAAAAATATTCCATTATAAGATTCCTTTAAAATATTTGGAAGTTATGCCAAAGATTATAACAAATATTCATTTGCATCTTGGAGAGTTCTGGAGAGGACACATTTTGGACAGTTTTATTAGAATGTATTGGAATATCAACACACATCAAGATGAATAAAGGAAGAATGTTAATCTATAAGCAATATTGTGCTGAGAAAATGATCTGGAAGAGCTAGTGGTTCGATATATACTGGGTTCTTTATCACTTGAAGTCACACACCTCAAAATGCGTGGCATATCGGAAGTTTAACGACACAGATAGTTCAAGATCATTTTCTCAGTTATATATTGCCTACAGATTAATATTCTTGTTGCGTTTTTCTTGACTGTTATTGTTATCCAGATAAAATCAATTAAATTGACTGTCCAAAATTTGTACTCTCCTGGACACCAGCATTGTGACTTGCCATTTTTGTAAAACTGACTGCCCATGACCAGAAAAGTGACACCTTGACTTCAAAGTTTTCTTGCATGTTCCATATTCTCTAAATTCTTGTTTTGATTGGCTCATAGTATACCAATATCTTCACTCTGTCAAATAATGTGGACTTTGATTGGTGTTGTTTACCGTAACCCTTTACCCAATGTAATGGTCAAAACAGGCCAGTTTTATTCTAAAAAATCGCCAGTTAATATTTTTATACTGTACCAATGACCCAGACTTAGCTGGTGCTAACTCCAACAAAAACCAGGGCCAAACACAAATTTTGCCCCCCAATCCCCAAAATTTGCATCCAAAACAAAAAGAAATCATGTCCTAAAGGACCTCCATAGTACGCCTCTACTAGGGCTGGGCGGTTTATCAGTTTTTCGGTTCGGTTTGGGTTTTTTTTTAAACCGAAACCGAACCGCCGCCTTAACAAAAAACCGAGACTTTCGGTTTCAACAAATTTCCCAGAATTGGTTAAGTTTATGACCACTCAATCACTTGCTTTCAGCACGCCAAAGGCTTAAATGTCAGGCAAAGGTAAATGCTGTGCCATTTATGCTTACTTCGAGAGGACTGACAACAAATCCCCCCACCCTCCCCCCACAAATAGTGGTAGCAAATTTCTTGTATCTTAAACAATATCTACAGAACCACCAGCAGATGGAATATGAAAAATTAAAAAGTAGTACGTAAAAATCCACACATGCAATTCAAGAATTGTTAAGTAAATTTACTGAACCGGGCATATTCGACCAAAGAGGTATTGCAAGTTACCTGACAATATGTGGTGTAAAAGTATTATAAATTACCTTTGACCTAAAATCATCTGCGTACAGCACGTTGTAAATTAGATTGGTGGTAAACATAAAATTTATTGAGTTTTAAAACCTCAAAGTTCACATGGGAAAAATGACGAGTAAATTATGTTAATTAACCGACCACTGGCACGTTCTCTGAAGTCACATGCTCAGAGATAACGCTGCGCATTGGCAGTTATGTTTTTTGTCAACAATAAAATGGTTAAATTAAAATAGAACACATCCAATTAAATGGATGGCAGGTAACTATTGAAAGTTTTTTTAAAACTTATTGGGAATTGTTTGTATACTATTTGAACTTACTTTAAGGAATCGCGCAGTACTGCAGGTCTGTCAGGTACACACGCTGCATTCCCAATACGAAGATGTTATAATCAACACGTGTCATGACCATGTGTATTTTGTAAACACAACAAACCGCAAGATGCAATATTGCAAACTTTCTTTCAACCCCCATTATGCAGCAGTCTCCCCTCCCTTCAAAATCATCAATCGCCTGTCTTGAATAAGATGAAATCAACGCAGGGATAAGCCAAGAGGGCAAAGTAAAGTTGGTAATATCTTTGCCTTGGCACCGCCTATTTCGCCCAATTTCTATGTTTGGGCAGAATCAAAGTAAAAAACGAACATCTACAGTCGAAATTAAGAGAGATATTGTGAAAGCATTGGAGTGAGTTACCAATAAAACTGATTCGTATATCACGACTTACTTCAACAATAGTTATCAAAATCAGAAAAAATATTATTTGTGTTCCTCTTATTCCACTGTCATTTGAAGCAGGAACCATCAAGAAACACGGGGCACGTCTATTTTCAAGCGATGTGATAATTACCGAAATGAGCACAACAATTGCACATTATCCACCAAAACCAGGGTGAGAGCATTGCGACTCCATAAAAAATAAGGAAATGTTGATTTTTGCTAAAATGTAGCTTTTCTTGTGAATTTCTGCATCTTGTCTTGACAAGGTCCCAAATCTCACTGACAGAACAAGGCAGCTCCCACCAGTGGTGGAGCCATGGTTTGAAATCCTGTGGACCATGCTAGTGGAGATTTTTTGGGGTGGGGGGGGGGGGGGTGGGGGGGGGGGGAATCTCAGGACTGAGGGTACTGTACTTGTACTGAGGACAGGAAATCAAAAATAATTTTTTCAAATTTGGGGATGGGAGAAGCAAGTGGGATTTTGAGTGGAGGGTGGGGGGGGGGGGGCTGGTCTCCCTAGATAGTAGATACCTCATGGCTCCACCGCTCCACCACTGTTGCCCACTACAGCAGCCCAACACATTATGTCCATTTGCTGAGAAGAGTGGTGAACACTGATTAACCCGAATGACTCAACTCGCTATATGAGCCTCATGACTTTGATGACAAATACAGACAGATTTTATGTGTACATTACCCTCTAAAATGTGGATTTCTACAATATATTATGAAAAACCGAAAACCGAACCGAAAACCGAGTTTTTGTACAAAACCGAAACCGAACCGAAATGCAAATTTCAAAACCGCCCAGCCCTAGCCTCTACTGCGCATGCGCAGTGACGCAGTCGTCCCGAAATTGGCGCCAATTATCATTCTCTGTTTGGCCCTTCATCAGTCAACATCTCACTGATCTTTGTGCTTGTAAATCTCAGTTTAAAGGATGCCAGACACGTAATTTTTGGAGAAAATGTGATTCTAAGGAGGATAGAAGGAGGAGAGGAAAAAGAAGTGACAAAAAATAATCAGGGCTGTACTTAAAATTTTTTGATGAAATTATGTTAAGTTGCCTATTTTCGAGGCATGGGCCTCTTGTTGTCATTCTTGCTAATTGTTGCACTGCTTATTCAGTGTTTCCTCTTCCCTAGCCTTCTAAAGTCCCCCCTTGCAATTCTCCCATGCTTTTGGCATATTTTTGAGAAATTTCATTTCCAAAATTTCCTGGGAGAGTTGCTTGGTTACAGAATGTTTTCTGTTATTTTCCCCATAGTTACGTTTTCACCCATGGGTGTATAACGTTTGTGTTCTGCATCTTCCATCTGATGTAAAACAGATTGTCCCCTGGGAGTCTCTGTTTTGCATCAGATAGAGTGTAATTGATGACTGATTCCGGGCCAGTTTTTTCAGTGCCTGGAGTCATGTTTTCTGGTGTTTTTACACTGTTTGTTTTCATTGGCAACAGCCTTTTTTGAGGGGGGCTGTTTGCCTTTGCTGTAGTTTATCTCACTATAAGATACATTTATATTATCCGAAAGTGTCTCATTAATTATTTAATATAAATTTAAAATTTTTGACCACACTTTGCCATCGGATCCATTGGGGCTCAACGTTACTTTTCAGCAACTTGGGCTTCGCTGAAAAAATATTTTTTCAAAATTATTTTGTTTTGCAATTGTTTTTTCATTTATTAATGGATCATGTTATTATGTATCTTTGTGTCAGGGGTTTTTGCGAGTAACTAGGACTTATTGTTGTTCTTTCACAATGAAGGGACATTGTTCAAATTGTAATAGGAAGAAATCTTCCTCTGACTTTCATGATCATTGTATTAATTGTAGTCAGTGTTCTCGCATTAATCCCTGTCCTATATGTGAACATTGGGATGAGAAACATTGGAAACGTGTGTCACGATATGTTGTTTCTGGAGAAAGGGCGATGCCGGCTCTTTCTCCACAAGGTCACTCTACTCTCTCAGTTTCTATTTCAGAGGAACCAGAACAGGGTGATGTTTCCATGTTATCTTCTTCAAGTGTGCGTCCGTCGTCACAAATGAATTCAGAGCTAGCGGCAAAAGTGCTCATGGAGATTAGACAAATGTCGTCCGCTAGCTCGCCCGGTGTAGCGTCCATTCACCGAATGGTTCGGCAGCCGGGTTCGTCCGATGCGGTCCAAGAGGAAATTTTGGGTGATGCGAGCACTATAAAAATAATAGATGCACACCCAGTGACGGCGGATAGTAAACGAGAACGGAGGAAGCCTTTTAGTCCGGTTCCTAGCTCGTCCAGGTCCAGCCGGGCCGCGAGCGAGAGAGGCCCCTCTCTCGTACAACAACATCTGGGACCAGATGTTGTGGTACAAAATGTGTCTTTAGCGGAGCATACGTCCGTCGCTCGGGACGCTCCGTTGTATAAGCAGTCCGCAGAGACTGTTAAGGCTTCCTCTTCTCGTCGGCGCACACGACCGCACCTTGGCTGCGTGACCTCCGATATTTTGCCAGCTTCACCGATGAAGGATTCTTCGGCGACCAGGTCACACCATCCGGCAGCCAGGGATTCGAGACCGATGGACTCCGGACGTTCGCATAGGAAAAGTATGCGGGAGCCATCTGATGCGGAGCTGCCCTCGGCGAAGCAGCGAAAGACCGCGCCTCCGCAGGTCTCGACGTCGGACATTCTAGTGCAGATAGCACAGCTTATCGCAGCATCCCAGCAGCCGACAGAAACGGTGTCGGATCGAGAATTATCCGACGGCGCTGGGTCGGTACGCTCCGCCGAAGCATCGGGGGCAGACGACCGGGAACATCGGGAGGTCCGACCGGATGGTGAAAGGGATACGGATGAATTGGAGCTATCCCTTTCGGAACAACATAAAGCTGCCGTGGACTTCATCCGGCACTTTCTCCCTCAAGTTGTTCCGTCGGGCCAGACTGCTGCGCTTCCGGACAAGAGAATTATAGCGTCATTGGACTCTGAATTTTTTGAGCGGTTCAGGGACATCGCTCCCGAGTTTCCGTCGCAGTCCAATAATGTTGCAAGAACATTTGAATTATTGAACGACGCTATATTTAAACTTGCTTCCAGGACGGGGAAAGCAGGTTTCTTGTCCGCTAATACTCTTAACCTGCCTTTCATTAATGCAAGGAATAAATTCGACACGGCAGGACAGGGTATACCGAGAGTTCCTCTGCGTATGGACGACGAGGCGGAAGACTTAGAGCTATCATTACCGTCGTCAGCTTCTATTCCAACCGCGGTGTTGGAAACAGCTATTGCGTCTAACAGAGCCAATTTAGATGCCTTATCTTACGCAGATCACCTTACTAAGGCGTTATCACTGCGCCTTCAAGGGGAAGAGTTTCAGGATATACAATCCTCTTTAAGACTTCTTTCAAGGGCAGTAGCTTATTCCACGTGTAACTCCGCCCTTTCAGTGGCAAATCTGGAGTTGGTTAGACGTGACGCAGCCCTAGCTACATCCACACTAGTGGATTCTAAGGTGAAGAACTCTCTTAGAGTCGCTTCGGTCTCAGGAGAACTTCTCTTTGACGGCAAGCTTTCCGCTATTTATGATAATATTAAAAAGAAAGCTAATGATTCTCTGTTGTTCAGATCCGCTCCTAAAAGGTCGGATACAGCAGACACGAATAAGGCAGGCACTTCTGGGTCTAATGCGCCCAAGAGAGGTTCCTATAGAGGTTCCGGTGCGTCCTCTTGGTCTTATTCGAGAGACCGTCAGGATAGCGACTCTCGTTCGGGACGTCCTTCAGGCCGGGACAATCGGTCGGACGCCCCGAGGTCGACGAGGCGAGGTGCGGGTCGTGGAAGACGTGGTTTCTCCTACCGCAGGCCTCGCAGGTCCAGGAGGTGATGGCTTAAACCTCTATCGCGTTCCGGTTGGCGGAAGGTTGTCGAGTTTTTCACAAGAGTGGGCGTCGATTACGGACGACCCGTGGGTGAGAGGAGTGACTTCGGAAGGTCTAAAGATATCCTTCAAACGAAAGCCTCCATTAACTCAAAGTCCAAAGTGGACTCATCTTCCGTCAAATCCACAGAAAAGAGACGCTCTGTTATCAGAGGTGCAGTCTCTTTTAATGAAGAGATCTCAAAGATGCGTACTTTCACGTCATGGTACATCCGACATTCCGAAAGTATCTACGCTTCGCAGTCCTAGGAGTGGTGTATCAGTTCCGGGCCATGTGCTTCGGATTGAATCTAGCACCCTGGGCTTTCACTCGGGTAATGAACTCGGTAATGATCTACTTCCGAGCTCATTCGTCTGCGGTAACGTCGGCCTACCTGGACGACATTCTTCAGAGGTACGGCAACGAGTTAACGCTTCAGAACGATGTTCAGAATCTTCTTCTATTGCTCCGACGTCTCGGTTTCATAGTAAACGAGGAGAAGTCGGATCTGGTGCCGTCCAAGTCATTCACTCATCTGGGAATCAGCTTCGAGACGCGCAACAATCTCGTTCGTCTGCCGTTAACCAGAGCGAAATTAGTCAGTTGTTACGCTCGCTATTGTCTGCATGCAGACAAAGTCACGGCGAGAGAATTTATGAGACTGATAGGTCTGTGCGGAGCCGCCGCGGATCTCATTCCGATGGGGCGGCTACGCACACGTCCTCTTCAAATTTTCCTGACTCAGAATTGGAGTGTGAAAATTCATTCGCTCGATGTAGACGTTCTCTTGTCAGATCAAGTGAAACAAGAGATTCAGACTTGGGCAAACATTCAGTGGTTAACTCAAGGAGTTCCGCTGCAGTTGCCGGATCCGAGTTTTACCATTATGACGGATGCTAGTCAAACAGGTTGGGGTGCATCATTAATCCCAACGGATTCGAGATGCCAGGGTCTTTGGGATCCGCAATTCCTGTGCAAGCACATAAACATCAAGGAAATGATGTCAATTTGGCTTGCGTTACGTCACTGGATGGACATTATTCACGATGCTCATGTCCAAATCCTATCCGACAATACGACAGTAGTGGCGTATATACGGAATCAGGGAGGCACTCATTCAGTTCCGTTGTTCAATCTAACGGAAAGAATCCTTCTGTTTGCGTTGGAACATCACGTTCTTCTTTCGGTCCGTCACATACCGGGTCGTCTGAATGTGCTAGCAGACTCCCTTTCACGAAAGGGTCGCTTGTTGCCGTCGGAGTGGACTCTCAACAAACAAGTATTCAATCAGATTTGCTACCAATGGGAACGGCCAATGATAGACTTATTTGCGACACATCTCAACAATCAGTTGCAGACGTATGTGTCCCCGTGTCCGGATCCAAGAGCATTTGCAGTAGACGCTCTGTCGATCCCTTGGGACGGAATGATAGGATATGCGTATCCTCCAGCGCCGTTAATTCAACAAGTATTGCTAAAGATAAAACAATCTCAATGCAAGATTCTGTTGGTAGCATCTCTGTCGCCACAGAGACCGTGGATAAATCTACTCAGGTGTCTGTTGTGGGACCTACCGCGGAAGCTTCCTCCACGAGAGGATCTTCTTTCGCAGGGGAAATCGCGCCAACTCCATCACAACCCGCAAGGTCTCAACCTTCACGTTTTTCCGTTGTGCGGTCCTTCTTGCATGGCAAGCACTTTACAGGACGAGCAGTGGACGCGATTTCTAACTGTAGGAGGACCTCCTCTTCGCTAAACTATGCGGCTAAGTGGAAGGTTTTTCGTCGTTGGTGTAGGGATCATTCTGTAGATATATTTGATCCCTCTATACCAGACATTGCAAACTTTCTAGTATACTTGTTTGACGAAATCAAACTGCAGCCTGTTACTATAAAGGGTTATAGATCTATGTTATCTGATACCTATGCACATCATGATAGTTTACAAATTGGATCTAATGTCTCTTTATCGAAATTGGTTAGAAACTTTTCGATAAATAGACCCAGAACTCTTAGATTAATTCCTAAGTGGAATTTAGCTTGGGTTCTCCTTAAATTGAAGGAAAAGCCATTTGAACCTCTTGGGACAGTAGATTTCAAATTCTTATCTTATAAGACAGCTTTTCTCTTAGCTTTCTCTTCTGCCAGAAGAGTCAGTGAGCTTCATGCACTATCGGTGGATGATTCTCATTATCGTAGTGTTGGGAACACTATCACCTTCACTACTAATGTGGGTTTTTTAGCTAAGAATCAGGCTCCTAATAAATATCCGGAACCTATTGTTATTAAGGCTCTTCCGTCTTCAGACGGGCGTAGGCCTTTACTCTGTCCTGTTAGAGCACTACGTATCTATAAACAGAGATCTCAGTTCATCAGAAAGGGACGGAAATGTTTCTTTCTGTCTTTGATGCCTAATAGAAAGGACATTTCAGTCCATTCTATTGCTAGATGGATTCAGTTAACTATCCGTACTGCTTATGAAGATTTATCTTCTTCTCAGCAGTCTGTGCTTAAGATTTCTGCTCATGGAGTAAGAGCTCTTTCTACTTCCTGGGCTTATGCTAATAGTGTTGCTATTACAGATTTAATGAAGGCTGCTTATTGGTCTCAGCCATCCACATTTACTAATTTTTATCTCAGAAATATTGAGTCCATTTCTGGAGACCTGCATTGTTTAGGTCCGTTATCTGTTGCTCAGAATGTCGTCCACTAAACAGTTGCAACTATAGTTATGCAGGCTTTCTGTTCCGGCAGTGACTCCGTCCGGCTGCCCTCTTCACTCTGGGCTATTTGACCCAGGGCAAGGGGAAGGGGGGGGGGGGGGCGGGTGTTCCCTTAGGTCACCTGCTTTATAGTGAAAAGCAAGGGAATGCCTCCTCCAAGACAGTATTTCTGAGTCGCTTCCGGGATGGTTTTAAAGTGTAATATTAATGTTTAATTTCATTCATGTCTTATTTTTAAAGTGTAGCTCGGTGTGAAGCATTTGTATATGTCAAGTGTCAAACGGGCTTTAATATACAATACTCGGACACTTTTAAATGATTATAAAGAGTCTCAATTCTCTGGACTACTTTATTTATTGGCTTGCTCATTAAGCTCGTTCCAGTGAGGGGTCTCAATCTATGTTTTTGAAACAAAAAATGAAAAAAAATTAGTTATTTAAGAATTTTTTTTACAAGTGTCATTTTCATGTTAGGTAAAGGGTTAAAAAAATAGAAATTTTAATTTGGGGCTAAATTCTTTCACTTTTCCCCAAAAATACTTCTATTGTTTATTCATATTTTGTTTTCTTAATGTCAAGTCTTGACATATTTTATTTTATCCAAGATGGAGATGATGTTTCTTGATGCCTTTTATTTGGTTAAATCAAACATGGTTGATATTAAAAATAACTTCATTTTATTTGAAAAGTGGTCCAGCAAAAAAACTTGGGTATACTTGTAGGTCAGTCATATCTTAAATCTCATTCTGTGACATTCTGATTATAAGAAAATCAAGAAAATATTCTCAATATCAGATATTTATTTTTCACCCTCTGTGTCCCAAAACAGGCAACCCTTAACGTTAAAACACCCAAAACATAACCGCAAGACTCTACAAAAAACGGCTGAATGATTTTACTCTGGTTGTGCATAAACTGAGAAAACTATCTTTCAGGACGGGAACTGGACTAATGACCTCTATGTACTCTTGTCTTAAGTCTATACAGCAAAGGGGCGAATACATCATGTTCTGATTGTCACATTTTCTCCCTTATTGACTCATCGGATGGATGAGTGATTAAGGTAGAAAATATGACAATAAGAACACATACACATTATATGAAGTTTATTCCTTTCAACCATCAAACTTTTCCAGTGATTATCTTACAACTTATTTCCGCTGGTATTGTAGTCTCGATTTTTATTCAATAACCTTGAAAAACCTTGAATTTTTCTTCTAAGAAGCCTTGAAACACCTTAAGTATGACATGGAAATGGTTTTGAAAAGCCTGGAATCCACTTACTATTTGTTGCAGGAACCCTGCCTTTCTTACCCTAATTTATGCATCTTTCTGACTCAATTGGTTCCCCAACTGATTCCTCAGAAACTTCAAGAATGATCAAAGGAAAGTTTGCCTGAACCCAATGGAGATACTTACAGAGCATTTTGTGGCAAAGGTTTGGTACAAATTGGGATTTTTTTTCCATGTTAAGGAACCTGAAGTATTATTTTGAGGCAAGCTGTCACTCTTGCAGGCCATCACGCCTGTAATTTTTACTTTTTGCAAGTAGACAACAGTGTGCTTGGTTACCAAAGTGAGCGATTAACCCATAACCTAACAAATTGCCTGCATCTTTAGCATAATATACAAATTGTAAGGTAGAAAATTCTATTTAAAAATTCAACAAAACCATATCATGTGACCCCCTCCCTCCCCCCCCCCCCCCCCCCCCCCCCCCCCCCCACCGGCTCATTGGAACAAACTCGTTCCAATGATGTATCTCATGATATTGTTACCCTTTACCTAACATGAAAAGCAGACGACACTTGCAAAAAAAATTTGTGAATAGCAAATTTTTTGTCTCAAAAACATAGGTTATGACCCCTCGTTGGAATGAGCCCGATGAGCTCGTTCCAACGGGGGGTCATAACCAGTGTTTTTGAGATAAAAAAATGAAAAAATAATGAAAATTAATAAGCGATTTTTTATAATTGTGCTGGCCGGTTTTGGCCGTTACATTGGGTAAAGGGTTGAAAGAACAAATTTTGATATCATGTGTTTTCTGTGAAGGGTTAAAATACATTTGTTTGGAAATAGGCCAAATAATACAATGCGGGCACAAAATTGTGAACAATACACCATGAATTATAAGCTGTAGCATTCCAAGACTTCAAACTAAAGAAACTTTACTTTCCGAGAATTGGTTCATAAACAACATCAATTCAACAGACGTCAAAGGCCAGTAATGCTGCTCACCGTCTTTTCACTCATGCATGCTGTGGAGAATCACCTGATTGACTAATCATTACATTTGCATTTCATTTTTTACACTGAACACAAATAAATTTGATTATTGCTTCAAAAAGCTTATTTGAAAAATCGGGTAATATTTTTGGAATCCCTAAACCAGTGGAGTGAACAGTGTGCAGATGTTCATTGATGTTTTTCTGGAAAACATTTTCCTGACGCCAGATTCAAAATAGCTTGCTTCACTTAACCTTTTACCCAACATAATGGCCAAAACTGTGCAGCGCTATTTACAAAATTCACCATTCAATTTTCATTATTATTTATTATTTGTTGTTTCACAAACATAGCTTATGACCCCTCATTGGAACGAGCTTGATGAGCTTGTTCCAATGAGGGGTCATAAGCTATATATTTGAGACAAAAAAGAAAAATATTTAGTTATTCAGGAATTGTGTTTGCAGGTGTTGTCTGCTTTTCGTGTTACGTAAAGGGTTAAAATGGTAGCAAGCAGTATGCAGCTTGCCTCCCATTTTCAAAATCGAAACACTATTTACCACACGTTCTTAACACATAGAAAAACTAAACCCAAACCGATGTTTTTTTCCTGAAACCAAACCGAAACTGGATCTGTAAAATCAAAACCCAGCTCCAGCCGTTCCCTTTTCACTTCGATTTGTATTTCCTGGACGATCTTTTCCTATTTCCTCTATGAGTCATTAAAGATGTGCGAGTTATTTCCTTTTGTGTAGTAGAATGACTGCAAAACTCTCTTTCTCTAACTGATCACAATCTGGTCCTGACACACTAACACTAATGGGTCAAGATTTCACAAATAAAGTATTTATTTATTGAAGTTTAATGACTCTTACTTTCAACTGCCAGGGTCACCTCATGTCGGGCAGTTTTACAGGAGGAGGAAGCTGGTGTACTGTACCCAGAGAGAACCACTGAGCAGTGGTGAGTAACTGTCGGACTCCCCAACATACTAACTCCACCCAAGCAGATTTTGTATTGGTTGAAGACAAGTGCACCATTGACGTGCAGTATTCCTTTGTTTGCAGTGCCACTGTGCCCCCAGGTGGGCACACAGGATTAAGAGCCTTTACTAAGGACACAATGAAAGTTACCCCTGGCGGGGATCAAACCAATTGTACCTTTTGAAGTCCTATGTCATAACCAATGAGCCACCTCACTCCCCAAAAAGGTATTGGGGAAAACCAAGCTGAATGAAGAAAAACAAACAAAAATATCTTATGTGTACAATTCAGTGTTCTTGCAATTTCTTTTTTCGACAAATTTTTCAATGTTGTGGGATGGATAGCAGACACAGATTTTGACTAGAATGTGACTCAGTCACCATCTGGTCGAAATTACTTGTACACATTAGTATTCACACATGGGCCGCGGAACTGGAAGGGATAGGGGGGAGGAAGGGGCTTTAGCCCTCCCCACACTTTTTGCCTGACCATGTGTTTTTGTATGCATATATTTTTATGCAACCAATGACTGGTGAAACAAGGGGCGGATCCAGAGCCTCCCCCATATTTTCGCAGCTATGTTTCTCTCGTACTGTTCAGTTTTGATGGATTTCGGATCATTTTTTGCAGTAAGTGGCAGCAGACGCTAAAATGTATACAGTCTGTTAAAAAATCGGTTTACTGAAATAGATCGTAATCTTATAGACATACAAGCACCAAATCCACCCCCAGACCAGATAATCGACAGACAGTATAATTGCTGTTAATGTCTGGTAAAGCGTATAGGTGAGGTCTATTTATCAGCTTTGGTCGTTACGACCAAAGCTGATAAATAGACCTCACCTGTATGCTTTACCAACATTTTTTAACAGCTCTCAAACTGTGAAATCTTTCAAATACATCTGAAAAATCTCAAAATATCCGCTTAGATGCACGGAAATGGGGGTTTTGGGAACCTGGAATTTAAAATTTCCTTCCGTACGGTGGGCCGAACCATGATCGACCCGACATACCGACGACCATCCATCGCCCGATCCGGCCCCCCAACTTTGAAAATCGTTGCGTCGCCCCTGTTCACATACTTTAGCTGTGCTTCTCTTGAAAATAGAAGCACAAGTTTATGCCATAACACCACAGATCTCTTTACAACTGGTTTGCTGGAATGTGCATTGGTCAAATATAGAAATTTATTACACACCCATCAAGAATAAACATTTGTTCAAAACATTCAAGAATGTTTGATACAAAAAAGTTGTATGACACGTGTGTGATACAAGATTCGGCACTTTTTCTGCATCAGAATGGAACCAGCCGTACTTCTGGGGAGACATGGACCATTCCGATACAATGCAATTTGTATTTTGATATAACGTTTTTGTTGTAGGACTATAGTACGTGAGTTTGAGTTATTTCTGTTAAACTAAGGTACTTAATACCTTGGCATCAGAATAAACTTTATAATTTTATTTTGCCAAACAACATTCTAAATATTTACTGAATGAATAAGTGTAGTGGGTTAAAATATGTTATATGGCGCTGGCAGACATGCAGTTCAAACTAGGAACAATGTAGAGTCTATATTGTAGACAAAATCTAAAAACATGTCCTTTGAGTGACGCCACTTTGGACGAATAACGTCACACAAACAAGTTATTAAATCACGAAAATACAGCTACGAAAAAGTGTGTCGAACGATTGCATGTTGATATTCATTGGAATTTGTATGGATTCTGTACTGTTGTTAAACTTTATAACATGCACTACAACCTATGACATCATATTATTAGTGAATAATACCTTCATTAGTGTTCAACTGATTACCAAAAATGGCCACTGACCGATTACAGGTTATTTGAGCTCACAAGCAGCCGTTTACGATGTCGATTAAGATTGTAATACCATGCACTACTAGACAGGTCATTGATTAAGATTGTAATACTGCACAGTACAAGACACGAAAAAATTATATTAAATTGAACTTACTTTAAGGGTTTACAGTCCGTTCATTACTAGATAAGTCCAGACTCTGGGGCGCAGTGGCTCTGTTGGTAGAGGTGCAGGCTGCAAGCCGAGAGGTCCTCGGTTCGAATGCCACCTGCAGCAACCGCGTTGTGTCCTTGGGCAAGACACTTCACCCCTATTGCCCACGTGGGGGCACGGTGACGCTGTGTACTAAGGCATACTGCACGTCGATGGTGCACCTGTCTTCAACCAATGCTGACCCTGCTTGTGTGGCGTTAGTATGTTGGGGAGCTGACAGTTGCTCGATATTGCTTGGTGGTTCTCTCCGAGTACTCCAGTTTCCTCTATCCGTAAAACTGCCAGACACGAGTTGACCCTGGCTGTCGAAAGTGTTGTTAAACTCCAATAAATAAATATTAAGCATTAACTGATTCAGAGTACTGTGATTGTAATTGAGCAGTCGCTTTCCTTGGGGGGGGGGGGGGGGGGGGGGGAAGGCTCAAAAGAACTACATTAAATTGGTCATATTTCACAGTGTTAAACTGCGTTGACTCAGGTCCAGTAAAATTACCAGTTGCACGCACTTGGGCGGAAAACTTGGCTCTCAGAGCCATGTTTACCACCCAAGTGTGCACAACTGGGAATTTTTACTGTGACCTGAGTCAATGGAGTGCAACCTTCACTTTTTCAGTATGAATTGGCGATTGCCCTAAGTATGCTCAATTGTAAGCTTTCCATGTCGTTTAACTTGTATATTCTGTAAAGGGACATCTAGAGAGGTTAAGAATACACATTTATTGAATGGTATCATTGACATCATTTTACATTAACAACCATAATCCGAACTAAAGCTTACATGTAACTTGTCAGTTAGTTGAAAAACAACAGCTGCACAGCAGTCAGGAAAACATTTCAGTTTTGATTATTTCTCATTAAAGTATTTTACTCAATTGATTGTTTGTTGTGAAAGTATGGTGACTTTTTAGTGGGGAACAATGTTAACCACTTACAATTGGTGTTATAAAAGTGAGACACAATAATAATATTTGAGGATGTACTTGCAGTTATATTTCGGTTTTGACTATATTTTATCAATCAAAGTGGTGACACATTGAAATTTATGAATGAAAGTTCAATCATAGTAAGAAGTAACATTAAGATTGATACCCTATTTGTGATAATCATTTGTGATTATTTTTTTTTAATTTTAACCTCTCCAAAAGACTAGTTAATTCTTACTTTGTGTCACAGTAAATTATCTGCTAAAGAATATTGCGAATGTGTGTAATAAATACAGAACCGCACAAGCTTTTGAATAGGTTCATGTTTATTGCATTTGTTTTGGTTTGGCACAGAATGCTTGTGCCCAATCAAACTCATATGATAAAAATAAAATGCTTGTTTGGTTCTGTATATGTCTCAACTGCAGCCATCTTGGGAGGGAGGGGAAGGGGAGGGGAGGAATGGCAGATTTTGCTATAAATAAACAATGCTCAGCCAAAAAAGCCCCAAAAGCCAAAAAAGATTTCTCAAAGATTTTCAATTTTCTTGTAATTAACCCTTTACCTAACATGAAAAGCAGACGACACTTGCAAACTAAATTCTTGAATGACTAATTTTTTTATTTTTTGTCTTAAAAACATAGGTTATGATGCCTCCAAAGAGGGGTCATAACCTATGTTTTTGAGACAAAAAATAATGAAAATTAGTTGGCGTTTTATGTGAATAGCGCTGGCCGGTTTTGAACGTTTCGTTGGGTAAAGGGTTAAATGCTAATAGTTTTTTTAAAGAACATACTTTGATCTCTGTGAAAAATAAATATGCTCATGATGTGCACATTTTATGTGACAATACAAATTGATAATTTACAAACTATTTTTTGTTCTGGTTGATAAAAAAGAGCTGAGATTGGAAAGTTGACACTGTGTACCATGATTTCGTGCTAGGTAAACACTATGTCATTTGGTGAAATGAAAGCTGTTATGCTGTTACTACAGTCACAGCTTTCATGTTATCAAATGTCATCGATAGGAGGAGTTACTGCATTGATTGACATGAGGTGGGGGCAGATAATGAAATTGAGTTGCGATGGTTTTTGCTGATGTTCCTGCAATTCATTTGTATAGAATCAGGGATTCTTCTGACCTCTTTGGAAAAGGTCCGAGGCACATGCCATTGGGAAAAGTTGTGTCATGGGGGCTCCATTTGGAAATTTGTTTTAGAGGGGAAAAACATACAAAGACTAAGAAATTTTTCATTTCAATTGAGCAGAGAACATTAACACAGATACCTAAGCAATTGCATGTGTACTACAAGTATGTTGTCCTTGTATTGGTTAATTTGCCAATGCTATGTTAGGTAAAGGGTTAAATTGACTGAATTCTTGTCATGTGAATACTAGCAGAGGTGCAGCGAGAATCTATATAGATTCTTGCTGGTGTTGTTGGACAAATCTTTGTGTGAATCGATTCTTGGATTCTCGTCAAAAAATATAAGCCTTGACTTGAATTTTAAGTCTGAAGGTCTGCTAATAAGGTGGAGGGCTGTTAAATCATTTCTGTCAGGCAGATAATAAACTTTGGTATTAGCAGGTCTTTGTTTAGTGAATTATGCTTTTGTATTGTTAATTAAATAGCCACTTTGACGGGAAAAAATATTCAATTTACAGGAGCATTCTGGTCTATTCAATATTAACAATCACATGATTTTGGAGGGCATTGCAGTTAATTAATGGCCAAAAAGAAATGATTAACAGCCTTACAGCTTATAAGCGACCTGTGATGCAGTCATGGTCTGCTAATAAGGTGGAGGGCTGTTAATAATTTCAGGCAGGCAGATAATACACCACAGTACCTGACAAAGTTATGTTATTACTATTATTATACCCCCGCTTCGAAGAAGTGGGGGCTATATAGGAATCGCCCTGTACGTCCGTACGTCCGTACATCCATCCGTCCGTCCGTCCGTACGTCCGTCCGTCCGTACGTCTTTCCGGACATGAAATTCTTGTGTGCGCAACTCCTCCTACATTTATCAATCAATTTGGACAAAACTTTTCAGACATCATCACTACTAAGTGAACATGCGCATATTCCAAGATTTTTGATCTGCGACAATTTTAACCAGGTTTTCTCCCTTTGACTTAGATTTATTGTGTCTTTCCATCCGAACAAATTCTTGTGTGTGCAACTCCTCCTACATTAATGAACCGATTTTGATGAAACCTTTCAAACATCATCTCTACTAAGTGAACATGTGCATATTCCAAACTTTTTAATCTGCGACAATTTTAACCAGGTTATCTCTCTTGAACTTTGATTTAATATGGGTTTCTACATGAAATTCTTGTGTGCGCAACTCCTCCTACATTTATCAATCAATTTGGACAAAACTTTTCAGACATCATCACTACTAAGTGAACATGCGCATATTCCAAGATTTTTGATCTGCGACAATTTTAACCAGGTTATCTCCCTTTGACTTAGATTTATTATGTCTTTCCGTTCGAACAAATTCTTGTGTGCGCAACTCCTCCTACATTAATGAACCAATTTTGATGAAACCTTTCAAACATCATCTCTACTAAGTGAACATGTGCATATTCCAAACTTTTTGATCTGCGACAATTTTAACCAGGTTATCTCTCTTGAACTTTGATTTAATATGGGTTTCTGCATGAAATTCTTGTGTGCGCAACTCCTCCTACATTTATCAATCAATTTGGACGAAAGTTTACAGACATCATCACTACTAAGTGAACATGCGCATATTCCAAAATTTTCGAGCTGTGGCAATTTTAACTAAGTTATCTCCCTTTAACTTAGATTTATTATGGGTTTCTACATGAAATTCTTGTGCATGCAACTCCTCGTACATTTATCAATCAATTTGGACAAAACTTTTCAGACATCATCACTACTAAGTGAACATGCGCATATTCCAAGATTTTTGATCTGCGACAATTTTAACCAGGTTATCTCCCTTTGACTTAGATTTATTATGTCTTTCCGTTCGAACAAATTCTTGTGTGCGCAACTCCTCCTACATTAATGAACCGATTTTGATGAAACCTTTCAAACATCATCTCTACTAAGTGAACATGTGCATATTCCAAACTTTTTGATCTGCAACAATTTTAACCAGGTTATCTCTCTTGAACTTTGATTTAATATGGGTTTCTGCATGAAATTCTTGTGTGCGCAACTCCTCCTACATTTATCAATCAATTTGGACAAAAGTTTACAGACATCATCACTACTAAGTAAACATGCGCATATTCCAAAATTTTTGAGCTGTGGCAATTTTAACTAGGTTATCTCCCTTTAACTTAGATTTATTATGGGTTTCTACATGAAATTCTTGTGCGTGCAACTCCTCCTACATTTATCAATCAATTTTGACAAAACCTTTCAAACATTATCACAACTAAGTGAACATACGCATATTCCCAAATTTTTGATCTGCGACAATTTTAACCAGGTTATCTCCCTTTAACTTGGATTTATTATGGGTTTTCAAATGGGATTCTTGTGTGTGCAACTCCTCCTACATTAATGAACCGATTTTGAATACATGTTGCACATTGTAAATGTGTTTTTCCAAATGTAAACCATATATGTGTGGGCTCTTTAAGTATTCAGTGCTGTTCTGTGGAAGGCCACATGCAAATACAAATTTCAACAACAAAAAATGATCTTTATGTATACATTTCCTTATGGCCTTCGTCTACATGATCAGAAGTGTATTCCTCTAAAAACCCAAAGCGGGGGTATTAATCACCTTCAGTGATAGTTCTAGTTATGACTGTTTATCCTGAGAATAGACCAAAGTATGTAAAGGTGTGACGAGGAATGAGAAAGATATATTTGAAGTTAGTAATCCTGATTGCCAAAGTCGCAGGACATGCTGGGCTGTTATTGAAATCGTTAAACCATTAACGACACAACACGTCATTTACTTTGTTCTGTTGAGTATTACAGAGTTTCCTTGTCCTGCTAAACTCTGTTAATAAACTAGAGAACATCTGCTGAAGTGGTAATAACAGAAGTTTGGTCATGTACTGATTTCCTGTATTCTAGTGACAAACTGCATTTATTCAATTGTATCAATAACAAGATATTTCCCTGTGAGATGCTTGGTAGTGCTTGTTCTCTCGAACCACTCCCCTGTCAGTGAAATCAATGGGCCTTTGTCACATGAGTGCTTCAGTCTCCTTGGGTCCTTTTGTATTACCTTTACAGCTGCACATATACAGTTAAAACTAGAAGTCCTGTCATGAAATGCGCACAAATAGCACATCGATCTGCGCGTTAATCTACATGTTATGACCATAGTAAGGCTATCAAATTCTGTACATGTGACCTGTGCGCAAGCAATGTTTCAGCCGATGGACCTTCAGGATAACCCCGAGGTCCGTTGGCGGAAACATTGCCTGTATTTGCAATGAGTAACCAGGAGAACCTGCCATGCTTTGGATGCCATTCGATATGGCAATTGCAATTCCTACGCACAATTAAGCCTAGATAAGCGCACAGTTCGTGACAGGACTTCTTGTTTGAACTGTATTTTAAGCCTAGGAGTTGAAGGGGTAATTTTATCCAATATCTTTGCTATGCGATGCTCGTTCTTGTTTTAATCAAGAATTATTTTTAGATTCTAGTGTTACAAAGCAAAATAAATTGAATCAAATTTTTCTTGCAGTCATCCTACAATTCATCTTGTCTCCTTGTTTTGTCAGATTATAGGTACATGCAAAATTTAGTGACTGTTTCTGTTTTACCTTTACAGGCACAGTCAATGTATGGCAACTTTTACTGTACTTGGAAGCAGGCCGAACTTTATCGATCGAGGGTGGTTTTTCACAGTTGGTTGCTCTGAGGCAGACAGGACTTGCTCGCATTTTAATGAGTTCGCATTATGAATTTAACCCCAAACTTTTTTCCATGCAGTATTCTCTTTTCCCACCTTTACAACAATTAGAAGTATACAATGTTGGTGATAAGTCTTTTACAATAAAAGAAACACTGATTGATCCACCCACTATGAATATAGTGGCCACTGTGTTCATTAAATATGTTTGTTTTGATCTTACTGTTAGAAAGTCAAAATCACTTCCAAATGTGATAAAAGATCGATATTGGCAGTTTGTGAACAAAAATCCAAGAAAAATAGTAGAATATCCTGACTGTCCGGAATATGCGTACAGTTGTGATTTTCAAACAGTTCCAAGTCTTGAAGATGAGTTGGGACACGTCACTCAAAAACATTATTGTCGTTTTTGTATGGATTGTGCAATAAATGCTTCTCTGGGAGGGTATTATCAGTACTTTGTGGAGGACATGCGTAAATACCCAGTTGAACAAATTGAACAGTCCTTCATAGGTGAATGTTTTCGAAATGAAGTTTTAACTGTGAAAACGTGGCAGAGCTTACACAATCCATCAGATATTTACTTTGTTATACTGCGATTTAAAAAGGTCATCCATAAAGCAAGATTTCATTTCCATTTAGGACTTAAGAAAAAAGCATCTTTGTAAGATTTAAGCCTGAAGCAGTTTGGAGTTCCAGATATAGTATAAACGACATGTGGGTGGAGTATATCTTAGTTTAATGCTTTACCCAACTTGTTATTGGAATTATGTTTTGTCAAAGTTTTCAAAAATTCATAACAAAACCATGTCATGTGGCACCCTCATCAGAATGAGCTCCATGAGCTCATTCTGATGATGGGCACATGATATGATTTTGTTGAAACTTTTTTAAAAAAGCTTTTTTCAACTGATTCATGATGCTTTTGTAAATTACGTGGGCAGATGCAGCCGCATCAATAAAGGGTTAAAAAAAACTCATGAAGGCTAAGTGAATAACTTTAAACCTTAACTGGGAACACAGTGGCTCAGTAGTTATGGCATTGAACTTCGAATTGAGAGGACCATGGTTTGATCTCATCCGGTGGTAACTGCATTGTGTCCTTGGACAAGGCACTTAATCCCGATTGTCCACGTGGGTGCACGGTGGTGTTGTGTACTGAGACATAATGCACGTCGATGGTGCACCTGTCTTCAACCAATGCTAACCCTGCTTGTATGGAGTTAGTATGTTGGGAAGTCTGACAGTTGCTTGTCATTGCTTGGTGGTTCTCTCCGAGTACTCCAGTTTCCTCTATCCGTAAAACTGCCAGACACGAGTTGACCCTGGCTGTCGAAAGTGTTGTTAAACTCCAATAAATAAATATTAAGCATTAACTGATTCAGAGTACTGTGATTGTAATTGAGCAGTCGCTTTCCTTGGGGGGGAGGGGTCACCCCAGAAAGTGGAGTAGCAAGGGCACTGGAAACATCCAAGTTCAAGGTGGTCAAGAGTGTCAAAAAGTCTCTTGAATAATCTGGGTATGAGGTAATTAAGACTGGGAGTTTACAACGTATCATGAATCATAATATGACACTCAATAGTAATGACATTATATATCACCCATTTAGTGGAACAAGGTTCCATTTGCAGTGCGAAAGCCCTCAACATGGCATCTTGTTCCACTCAAGGGTCGGTACATATAGAGTATGTATAGAGCTTAAGAACTCACCTTACCTACTGTAAAGCTTTTTTGTTCAGTGTTTATCGACCAGCCTTTTTCATTATACCTGATGCACACACACCCCTCCTCCACACCCCATTCATCCTGTTAGCGTTGGCACATGTAAAGTGCGTCAGAAGCGAATACTTGATGCTTTCTTATCTACAGTTCTCTGAAAGTAAAGTCTTTTCCCACAGTGTGCTTCTGGCTGCCCCCTTCTTGTCTTACCTATTCTTAGGGCAAGGGGTGTGGCTGCCCCTTCCCACTTCCAGCACCCTTGTGAAACTGTACTTGTTTTCTATGGTAGGCGAGTGTCAAGGCGCACCTGCCATCCCAATAACCTTCTGCATTCATTTTTCTGGAATGTGGAATTGATCACTTACATGAATAAGCTACCAGCTTACAATCATATTCACCAATTTTTAGCTCAACTTTGACATAGTCAAATTTGAGGTTATGTCATGGCCCGTCGTCCGTCTGTCCGTCCATCAGCAATTCAATACGGCTCGGGCTAGAGGCTGTATTTATGAACCGATGTTTACGAAACTTCTTGGGTACCTTTGTTATCACCGAGGGACGAGAACGAGTGTTTTTGGGTGTGGTCCAAAGTTCAAGATGACCGTTGGCAGCTATTTTGTACTGAAATTAGTGCAATCCATTTTTTGTACTGAACTCCTGTATGAAAGTTTTGATTTGAATAAATTTTTGTATGAATGTTTAGTAATATGGAGTACATCACATATAATACAGGTTTTTTTTCTTGTGCAGAAATTATGCAAATTAGATGAACTTTGATTTATTCAGAGCCACTTATACACAGTAAGTACACATGTCAATAAGGCTAGGGCTAGGGGCTGTATTTATGAACCGATCTTCGCGAAACTTCTTGGGTACCTTTGTTATCACCTTGAGACAAGAAGGAGTGTTTTTGGGTGCTGTCCCAAGATGGCTGCCAGTGGCATTTTGTACTGAAATTTGGCACAATCAGTTTTTTGTACAGAACTTCCATATGAAGGTTCTGATTTGAATAAATTCTGGAATGAATGTTTAATAACATGGAATACATCACATATAATACAGGTTTTTTCTCGTGCAGAAATTATGCAAATTAGATGAAATTTGATTTAATGAGTGCTACTTATACACAGTGAGTGCACATGTCAATACAGCTCTGGTTAGAGGCTGTATTTATGAACCAATCTTCATGAAACTTCTTGGGTACCTTCGTTATCACCTTGGGATGAGAACGAGTGTATTTGGGTGCAGTCCAAAATTTCAAAATGGCCGGCAGCGGCCAATTAGGCAAACTTTGATTTATTCAGTGCTAGTAGTTGTACACAGTAAGTGCACATTTCAATACAGCTCTCGCAAGAGGCATCTAACTGCCACCCACCTTTACAACACTTTACCTGTACATTTGTTACAGGCTACGATCAGTATTTATGTACAGACCTTTACAATACTTTACATGTACCTTTGTTATCAGGTCATTACCTAGATGTGTGTAATTGCAGTGTCACATACTATACATGTGCATGTCTTATACAAGTTGAGCTACAGTGTCATTGACACTTTCATTGTACTTATACAATTCTTTTGCTTATTTTTGAAAATAAATATTGTTTAAACTAAACAAGTTCTGTTTTACTGGTTAAAAAGAGCCTGATAACCAGCATGTGGGGTGGAAGTCTTTTAAAGTGGGCAACATTGGTTTTAACAGTGGTTTAACTCTTAACCTGCTGAGTATTTTCTAGATATTTTTCACCAAATCTAGTCATGGCTGCTTTAAAGCAGCCATGACTAGATTTGATGAAAAATTAATATAAGTGTAACACAAGAAATCATTGGTGAAAAAATTCATTCAATTTACACGGGGCAAATATGATTAAATGTGCCCAACATATACTTATTTCAGTAACAAGAGAAACACTGTGCTGGGCAGAAATACCCGCCAGCAGCATGCAAAGAGTTAACTCTTTACCCAAAGTAATGGCCAAATGCTTTTCACAAAAATCACTATTAACTTTCATTTTTTTTTTCATTTTTTGTCTGAAAAACATAGCTTATAACCCCTCATTGAAATGAGCTTGTTGATCTCATTCCAATGAGGGGTCATAAGCTATGTATTTGGTGCAAAAAAATGAAAAAAAGTAGTTATTCAAGAATTTTATTTGCAAGTGTTGTCTGCCGTTCATGTTAAGTAAATGTTTGAACTTGACTTCTTATTTGTACTGCAATTATACCTGAAATTGAAACCCAAACCCAATCTGAAAAATCAAAACCTTCTAGATCTATTCACAATCCAGTCACAATTCTTGGTATTTTGTAACCTCAGTACTGTAGCGCCATATTCCCTTCCAGATTGCATACAGTATCTCTGCCTATCTTTGTTTACGCCGAAGAAATGCCATTACAGTGGATCCTGCTTAACAAGATATCTCTCAGTTGAAAATCCCTAATTGAATACAATGTCCAAGCACAAAACCATTTTACCATACCTTCAGTACAAATTTGTCTGGGTAAAGCCTAAAAAAGTAAAAATTCTGTTTATCAGGCCTTCCTTTTGACCCAAAAGAAATGATAAACAGCCTGACTGCTTATAAGCATCCTGAGACACAGTCATGGTCCACTAATAAGGTACAGTAAGGTAATATCCACGCATGCATTTACCAGGTAATAAAATATCATCAGCAAAATTTTAATTAATGAAGCACCAGGTTGTACCCAGTGCCTCATTAATTCAATTTTGGATGATTATTCTTATAACCAGCATTTGGAATCTAACATTAAAGTGTCCATGGAAATATTGCCAATGCGTGGAAAGTGACCAGTCCACGGCAGCCATACTGTAGAGGGCTGTTAATCATTTCTGGCCGGCTGTTGATAAACCACAATGCCTGACAAAGTTATGTTATTACTATTATTACCACAGTTTGTCCAGAGGCAAGTCTGTAAGTTAAGAGGTGATGAGGAATGAGAAAGATTGTTGATGTTATTGATCCTGTTTGTCAAAGTCATGGGATTTGGGCTGTTATTGAAATTGTTAATCCATTAATTGTCCAACATGTCATGTACTTTGTTCTGTTGAGCATTACAGAGTTTTAATGTTCTGTTAAACTCTGTTAATATACTAGAGAACATTTGCTAAAGTGGTAATAATTAACAGGAAATTTGGTCATATTCCTGTATTCTTGTGATAAACTGTGCATTTATCCTGTTATATCTTTATGAGCTCTGTCAAACAAGATATATCCCGCATGGAAACTCCAGGAAGTGAAGCAGCCCTTGTAGTAAACAAGCTTTGTTTTAGTGCAGAATAGGACCTGATGGCCAATGCCTGGGCTGAAAGTCCTCTAAAATGCGCAACATGGGAATAAGCAACTGACTGGACTTGAATTTATATCTATGTCCCAATACCAACCGCAATACCTTGCAGTGATTGGTCAGTGCCTTGTTGATTTTATTTTATGTCGCCCGGGCATGTGCATATGTCTACTGTCAGCGATTCTTATTTCCACTGTCAAGGAAAGCGTCTCATTGCCATGAGCAATGGTTCATCGCAATGTCTTTTTTCACTTGAAATCAACTGAGACAAATACATTTAACTGAAGTAAAATACACACAAATGTACCGTTATTACGTACAAAAAAATTAGTTATGTAAACATGGGTAATTATTTATGAAACTGATTAGATTATAAGGTCTCTTTTCATTCATTCACTGTAACATAAACTGAAATGAATCGAGAGCATCTCACCCTGTTGATTGCGTACGTAAACATTGAATAAAGGGAAATCTCTCCAGTGTGTTATGATAAAAGTTAACACCTTACCGAAACAACGTCTGCTTTCAAAATAAAAGATTTTTTTTTCCAATTCAATTTTACTTGTGTAAGAATGGGACATATACGTTATTATCCCCCCCAAAAAAATTTCGGGGGATATAGTCGTCACGTGTTTTTTTTTGTCTGTCCGTCCGTACGTCCATCCATCCGTCCGTCCGTCTGTTTACATTTTGTTTCCGGATGATAACTTCCCTTGAAATAGTTTGATTGTAACCAAACTTGATATGTGGCTTAAACATATAAAAATACAGGTCAAGTTCGAATCCGGGTTCATCCTGATTAATATTACCAGAGTAATATTAGAAAATCTTATGATTTTTGGTTTCCGGATGGTAACTTCCCTCAAGATAGTTTGATTGTAACCAAACTTGATATGTGGTGCAAACATATCAAAATATGGGTCAAGTTCGAAAATGGGTTTGTCCTGATTAATTTTACCAGAGTTATGCCCCTTTTCAACTTAGAAAATCTTATGATTTTTGGTTTCCGGATGATAACTTCCCTTAAGATAGTTTGATTGTGACCAAACTTGATATGTTGTAATAGGGCTAATTTTCATTTTATTTGCATCATATTTCTTTATTGTTACACTATAAAATCTGTGATTTCTTGTTTTTTGCTTGATAACTTCAGTTGAATAATTTGAAAGCAAACTTGATATGTGGATCATCATACCAAATACAGGTTATGTAAGAATTAACCCTTTACCCCAAAAAAAATTTTCGAGAAAAATGAGGAAATTTTATCTCCCCTTCTCTAAAATCACACCAGTATGGATGTCATTGTAACCAGCTCATCAAGCCAGTTACAATGACATCTATATCGTGTGTTTTTAGTGAAACTGTTGCGACATATTGTGGTCTGATTTAGCCCGATTCAGGCTATTTTTTTTTGCTGTTTTTTGTCAGTTTGCTAGGTAAAGGGTTAAAGTGTGGTCTGGTCAATTTTTTCAGAGTTATGCCAAATTCAATGTACTTTTAAGTTTCTGGATGATGACCACACTTTTTTCGGGGGGATAAGCTGCCCCGTGGATGTGGCAGCCCTCTAGTTCTGTTTGTTGACAGGGGACATGGTCTCACGTTCCCTGCATGAAACATATATTCAACGCCTCGGGCGAATATAAATTTCATGCAGGGAACGTGAGACCATGTCCCCTGTCAACAAAAGGAATAACTTATAATGTTGCAGCCCTGATTAGCCATTGTGCAGAAATATGTGATCTTAAACACCAATAAATAAATAAATAAATAAGATATATTAGAGTAATTGTTGAACCCTCTGCACACTGATCTCAAAATATCAAAATTTAAATCTTCAGGGTTTTTTTCCCCATTATGTAACTAGGAATTTAACCAAATGGACTTCATTTCTTTTTAGCATATGTCTCTATAGCAATAATGTCTATGTCAAGTTCAGAAACCACCCCTATCTGATGAAAATTATGGGAGTTATTGTCCTTTGTTAAAAAAAAAATTGTGTTAAACTTGTTTATGGCATAACATTAACAATAGAAAGCGGATTTCAATTCTTATTAGCATATGTTTCTGTTGCAACAATATCTACATCAAGTTCAGTAACAACTGCTATCTGATGAAAATTATGTGAGTTATCGCCCTTTGTTATAAAAATAACAAGTTAAGCTTGTTTATGAAATAACTTGAACAATATTAACCAGATTTAAATCCTGCCAGATTTTGAATATTTTGGGTTTGGAGCTGTACAGATTTGTCAAATTATCTGTCATAAAACATCATCCCCGTAAATTTTTATGGGGCTGATTGTGATTTGATTCGAATATATTTGTTGGCAGGGAGATTGGAATCAATTTTGGAGAAACATTTTGTTCAACACTTATTTGGTAAATAAGATATCGAGTGAAAATGCCATCACTATTATAAGTTATTGTGATGAATTGACGGTAACATATTTATTTATTGGTGTTTAAGGTCACATACTTATGCACAATGGCTAATCGTTATCATGACAGTTTTATGGGTGGAGGAAGCCGGAGTACCCAGAGAGAACCACTGAGCATCGACAAGCAAATGTCAGCTCCTCAACATTTCAACTGTTCAAGCTCCGCTCAAGCAGGGTTACAGCAGTTGAAGACATGTGCACCATCGATGTGCAGTTCGCCTTAGTACACAGCGTCATCGTGCCCCCATGTAGGCAACCGGGATAAAGTGCCTTGCCCAAGGACACAACGCGGGTCGTCCTGGACAGGAGTCGAACTAGGGACCTCTAGCATAGAAGTCCAACAGTCTACCACTGAGCCACCGCGCTGCTATTGATGGTAACATGGTCTGAGGTTTGTGGCTTGGAGCTTGTGTTCAACTGACATGCGAAGACAGTGAAGTGTTGAGGTTGAACATATGCTCTGAGCCACAATCCTCAAACCATTTTATCATCAATTCATCACAATAATGTATATGTTCCAATGAGACCCCTGCCCATAGCCAAAACTCACATTGTGAAATAAACAAGGCAACTTTTAAGGACAGCAAGTTCAGTAAATCCACCTCTAACATACCCCACTAATCACTATATCTCTGGACAGAAAATGAATGAATAAGATGAAGGTCAATGTCTCTCCCTCCTAATTCAAATCATAAACTGATTGGTAATTTAAACAACTCTTAATCCGAAATAATTTTCGATGTGACAAATTTTTGCATGGTTATGGCCCTTGGAAATAGCAGAATTTTCATCAGAAAGGCTTGTCCACTTAACTTCTCCTACATTTTTTATTGGATTTTAATGAAACTTGGTCTGAAGTATTGGTATCAAGAGTAGATGTGCATGTGGTCAGGAATTTATGATGCGGCAAATTTTATGTGGTTACAGCCCTTGGTAATAGCAAAATTTCCATCACAAATGCTTGTCCACTTAACTCCTCCTGCATTTTCAATTGGAATTTTACGCGAAACTTGGTGTGCAGTATGAGTATGATGTGTACATGTACATGTGCATATGGAAAGGAAATTTTGATTCGAATAATTTTACTAAAGTTATATTCCTTGTTGGCTTTGAATTTACCAACATTGTAGGTTTTTGGAAGATATCTTCAGTTGTGATTAAAGAAATTAAATGATATTTGGTGAGTGACATTATTGGGTATGAATACATGTCCAGGTTGATAATGAGATTATTCCTATCATAACATAAAAGTTGGCAGGGGATATGGATGTCGTTAGACTGTCATGTTTCTATTATTTTGAATGTGCGGTGTATATAAGGTGCATTGAAGATGACCAAAATGCATCCCATGTTACTTCCATCAAAAAATTACCTCTTAAGTTGCTAAATTTGAACTCAGTATATTCAAATAATGGTGAAATACACACAATAGTGTGATATGGTCTCTTTGAGACTCTATTTCGACTGAATTACAGTTTGGTTGCGAGTATTGCGACACAACAGTGGGTCAAGATTTCAATGACAAAATATTGCAAGTGCAAAACCAGAATCAAGAATAACAAATGCAAATTTGTATCTGAGATTCAATGTTCTCACATTTCATGTTTGACAGGTGAAATTCTACACTGTTATGGTCGAGGAAAGTGGACAGCAGTTGTTGACAAGTATAGATTGTTGCCCAGGGGCCAACCTTTTTGCTGCCACCTTTATGCCTTAGTATTTATATTGATATTGTTTATTTACGGTATATAAAACATTACAATTGTAATATATTTCTAATCACAGTGATACAATTGAATATATACCGCAGGGAGATAACATAGCCAGATTGGCTGTCTGCCTGTTATCTCCCGTTTCAAAAATATTTCATCGCTGTAACCGACTGCAAGTGTACATCTAGAGATTTTAGTCTTTTTCTTTCATGTGAAGTAACAATGGTAGGGAGGGTGAGGTAGGTGGTAGGGAGGTTGTTGTGTTTGGTGGATATCAGTGCTTTTGTGCGTCTGAAGACCTGGCAGTAAGCCAAACTCATTTATGGATGAGATAACCAGTCAAGATAACGAAAGTAATGTAAGGTGCTCACAAGGCCTAAATTTGCTATTTATGCATATCATTTCACGGGTATCGCAACATACATTATTAGTTTACAGCTGGGATCGTTTCTTATGTCCCCTAGTATTTCACATTAGTAGAACAAGGATAAGGTCAAGTATAGCTGGTTAATTATATATCTAAACTGCCCACATTTGGCGAACTTTATCCCGTACATTGTTTGTCAAGTCACTTCTTAGAGTAGAGCAGTGAACAAAGCAAAGCAGGTGGCTACTGAGGTGATGGTCTAGTCAACCCACTGAGAGACATTAGGTCAACTAGACAATCACCTCAGTAGGTTCTAATCTGACAATCTGGGCAATATGGATTGTTACATTTGACATTAACTAGATATGAAGATAAAAGCTTTGATGTTAATTTTTTTTCAAACTGGTTCCTATTATTAGTGGCACGTAGTTCGAGTTCCAGCTTGTTCCATATTTTGGGGAAGTTGAAGATGGGTAACTAATCTATAGATTTTGTTCTTGTTCTACTGATATTGAGTAGTCCCGACTGTCTCGTGGTCATTGTTAGCAAGTTTTGCTCTGTGTTAAAAAAATGTTTGAAGGCAGCCGGGAGTTTGTTTTTTTCCCAATCGAATACGAAGAGACAAGCCTGGAGCTTAACCCTTTACCCAACGCAGACGATATCAAAATTTATTATTTTAAATATATTTTTTTTAAATTTTTCAAAAAATTTCAATAAAACCATATCATGTGACCCCTCGTTGGAACGAGCTCGACGAGCTCGTTCCAACGAGGGGTCACATGATATGGTTTTGTTGAAATTTTTTGAAAAATAATATTTTTCCAACTGCTGAATTTGCATATTACGCGGGCGGATGCGGGCGATTCGTTGGGTAAAGGGTTAAACAAATCGTTCACTTTCAGTATATTATTTTTTGCAAAAAGTGGATCTGTGTGGGCATTATATCTTTTGTTATTATGTCTCCCCTTCCCAGAAGGGAGATGTATTGTTTTGTGCATATTCTTCTTCTTCTTCTTTTCTTCTTCTTCTTCTTCTTCTTCTTCTTCTTCTCCTCATACAAACTTGGTCCGGGCCATAACATTTTTGCCTTTGACCTACACCTTAGATACTTGGCATGTGGATGTATCACCATGAGTCGGTGTGCAGTGTACCATAGTGACCTTCATGTGACCATGACCTTTGACCTGAAGGTCAGATTTATGTGTTTTTTTTTAAGGGAAACATCACACAAACTTTGTCCGGGCCATAACTTTTTTGTCTTTTGACCTACACCTTAGATACTTGGCATGTGGATGCATCACCATGAACCGGTGTGCAGTGTACCATAGTGACCTTCATGTGACCTTGACCTTTGACCTGAAGGTCAGATTTATGCGCTTTTTAAGGTAAACTGTCTGGACCAGAACTTTTTTGTATTTCGAGTCAGGCTTTAGATATTTGGCATGTGGATGTATCACCATGAGCCAGTGTGTAGCGTACCATTTTGACCATCATGTGACCTTGACCTTTCATCTGAAGGTCAGATTTGTGTTTTTTTCAAGGAAACTTTGTCCGGACCAAAACTTGTTTGTCTTTTGAGCCAGGCCTTAAGCGGGCCATCCACACTCGATATGATTGTCAATATAATTGTCAATAATTTATATTGACAATCTTATTGATCATGAATGGGCGATATTGAAGACTTGATCAATGTATTGAAGAATATCAGAGAGCTCAAATATTTATTGACGTATTGTCAATAATATTGATGTGCATTTTTGTCACATCAATTGTATTGATCAATATTTCATTCTTGTCAAAAACACAGAGCCATCAACATGGCAAAATCAATCAAAGATTGATCAATCAATCCTATGATTGTCGAATCAGAAATGAAAGAAATATTGATCAAAATGATAGTGCAGTTGAGGGCAAACATTATATTGTCAATAATATTGAGTCAATAATATTGACAATTATATTGACTGTGGATGGGCCGCTTTATGTACTTCAAATAGGGAGTAATTGTCCAGACCAGAATTTTTTCATTTTTTGACCTAGGACTTGGTTATTTGACATGTGGATGTGTCACCATGAGACCGCATGTTGTGACCTTCATGTGACCTCAAGGTCAAATTTATGGACTTCAAATAGGGCATAATTGTCCAGACCAGAATTTTTTTGTTTTTTGACCTAGGACTTGGTTATTTGACATGTGGATGTGTCACCATGAGACTGCATGTCGTCTACCTCGATGACCTTCATGTGACCTTGTCCTCTGACCTTAAGGTCAAATTTATGTACTTCAAATAGGGAATAATTATCCAGACCAGAACATTTTTGTTTTTTGACCTAGGACTTAGATATTTGACATGTGGATGTATCGCAATTAGACCGCATGTCACATGTAATCATGACCTTCATGTGACCTTGACCTCAAGGTCAAATTTATGTACTTTAAATAGGGAGTAATTGTCCAGACCAGATTTTTTTTTTTTTGGACATGTAGATGTGTCACCATGAAACCACATGTCCACTACCTTGATGAACTGCATGTGACCTTGACCTCTGACCTCAAGGTCAAATTTATGTACTTCAAATAGGGAATAATTGTCCAGATCAGAACTTTTTTGTTTTTTGACTTAGGACTTAGATGATTGACATGTGGATGTATCACAATGAGACCACATGTTATCATGACCTTCATGTGACCTTGACCTCAAGGTCAAATTTATGTACTTTAAATAGGGAGTAATTGTCCAGACCAGAATTTTTTTTTTTGACATGTGGATGTGTCACTATGAAACCGCATGTCCGTTACCTTGATGAACTGCATGTGACCTTGACCTCTGACCTCAAAAGGAAGGGGAGACATATGTCTTAGTGTGCTAAAACACTTTCTAGTTAATAATTCGAAGAGGTCGTTTCTGCATTATTAATAGTTTCCTGGTTACTTTAGAATTACCCCATATATGAATTCCATATGCCAGGTGGCTGTGAATGAGTGCATAATATAGGGTTTTTATTGGCGAGTGCGGTAGTATGTTCTTTACTTTATTTAAAGCATAATCGGCTCATCCTATTTTCGAGCATATGTTTGAAATATGTGTTTTGCAGGACAAGTTTTGATCAAGTGTAATCCCTAAAAATTTTTAATGATTTTTCAGGTTGTGTTGCTCCTATTCAGCTTATTTGATGGTTATTTATGCTGATTTGTATGTCGTTGGGGCATATTTTGCTATGGGTCAGGTTAATGATCATATATTTAGTTTTATTAGCATTCAAGACTAACTGATTAGCAGAACACCAATCGGATATATTGGCAAGTTCATTATTTATGTGTCTAGCTAGTCCGGCAGTGTCCGCCGCAGAAGCATATCCTGTTGTATCATCTGCGAATGACAGCAGTTTCAAAGTTCTTGAGAGTCTGATGTCATTAACATACAAGAGGAATAAGATAGGCCCAAGTATAGATCCTTGAGGAACACCACAAGTTATTTTGACTGGGTTAGAGGATTGTTCACTGCATTTGACACACTGTGACCTATGTGTTAGGTAGCTTTTGAAACAGTTATTGCTAACACTCCTAAAGCCGTATTTGTCTAGTTTGGTTAATAATACATGATTTATTGTATCAAAGTCCTTAGAGAAGTCCAGAAAGAGAGCTAGTGTTATATCTTTACTTTGTTTGTTGTTTTCAACAGCTATATCCTTAAGAATTTGCATTACAGGATGTATAGTACTATGATTTTTTCTAAACCCATATTGATGCTGGTAAAGGATATCAAATCTGTCCAGATATTGTATAATTCTCTTTGACTTTAATTTTTCTAAGACTTTTGAGAAAGTCGGTAAGATGCTGATGGGCCAGAAGTTAGTGAACTTGTGCTCATCATTTGATTTATAGATTGGAATTACTTTGGCTATTTTCATCCACTCCGGAAATGTGCTGTTAGCGAATGAATTGTTAATAATATGTGAAAGTGGTTCGGCTATTACATCGATTGTACGTTTGAGGAGGTGATACCATCACAATCTTCACTGTGTTTCGATTTCATATGGTTAGTCACATTCACCACCTCAAAGGGCTTGTTGAGCTAAGAAAGAAACTGTGTTGAGAAGTAAAATCCATGAAATCCATGGGTGACTTATTTGTACTACTTGCTTGCTCTCTCGTTCGTTTTCCTATATTTGCAAAAAAATATGTTAAATTCCTGTGCTATTTTGGTTGAATCACTAATTTCTTTACTGTCATCCTTGACAAATGAGGTAGGCATTATTGTAGAGTTTGGGTTTTTTTATGGTTTCATTTAGTATCTGCCATGTTTTTCTTGGGTTGTCTTTATTTCTTATCAACCTACCTCAATTGTTTACAACAGGCTTGCACTACAGTGGAAGAACCTAACTCGGATAAAATACTCTCTATTTTAATCTTTCCCAAGATTTGGGAAAGAAAAGTGGTGTAAAAACACCACGAAAAAATAAGCCAAAACTGGGCCGAGCGCCATCGGCGCACACCCAGTATGGGACGCTCTTCCATAGTACAAATCCACGACTTCCATAATAGTGCGCAATGCATCAATTTGTCATTCTTTTTCTATCCGAAGCACGAGCAGGATGTGTTTCCGCCATATGCATTATGAAACAGTGATAATTCAACTCGTGGATAATGGTTTTCCTGTGACTGGAATTATGGATCTGAAGATCGTATAATAACAGGACTGTGTTTTATATATTCTCGTTTATATTTTCAACCACTTTCTCATTGTTTATTAATTACTATTCCGTTTTCGCGAATGTTTTGCGACATTGTGTCATCGCGATTCGACAATGAATTTTTTTCGGTTGATAAAGAAAAAAAAAAAAATTTATTGGAGTAGGTGTCGGCCTTCTGGGTTCTGCCACCTTCTCTCGTAGTTGAGGGTGTTCTTCTACTTTCTGTTTCCGTTGAGTTCACCTTTTTCTTCTACTGCTCTCACCTCTGTTCTTTCCAGTTTGGTTCCTTTAGGGCAATTCCTTTTGCCCTCGCCATTGGTGCGTTCTTGTGTCCGTTTCGTCCGCACTCGCGGGTGGTGTGGAATGCAGTCGTTTCGGGAGTCTCCCGACTCGACCACGTCTGATGTGAGTTTACCCCCTCCGTGGGGGATGTGCAGCTCCTCCCGTATCCGCAGGGGGGGGGGGGGGGACACTGTCGTTTCGGGGCCGCCCGACTCGACCACGTCTGGTGTGAGTTTGTCCCCCTCCGTGGGGGATGTGCAGCTCCTCCCGCTCCCGTGGGGGAGGGGGGGGGGTGAACGCTTTCGTTTTGGGTCGCCCAATTCGACCACGTCTGATGAGAATTGCTCCTCCTCTGTGGGGGATGTGCAGCTCCTCCCGCACCAGCGGGGGGTGGGGACCGCTGTCGTTTCGGGGCTTCCCGATTCTGGTGAGAGTTATTCCCCTTCCGTGGGGAATGTGCAGTGTTTTTACCGTGGTGGATACTGCGGGAGCTGTTGGTTTTCTGGTGTAGAGATGCCTGGTTCCGGGACTATGCGCCCTCTCCAGTCGACATCTGAGGCTGTCACTAGGGTTGTGACTCCTCCTTTGGAGGCCGAGCTTGGTGGCTCTCTCTGCTTTTCCGCCAGTTCCAACAGCTCCTGTCGTATCTGCTGCTACTGCTGTTCCGTCTACAACGTCATTTGGCACCATTTTTAGCCGGCCTCGGCTTCTCCCTGCCAGGGTCTGCAGGGATGTCTGTAGTGTGGTTGTGGGGTTTCGGCCTCAGCCTTCCCAGACTTCCACTCGGCGAAGTCAAATGGGGCTGCCGACTGAACCCCATACTGTGTCCTCTCAGCCATTGAGCGCAGTAGTTTTATACCTGCAGTGGTCTGCTGCGGTGTCTGGTTGTGTAGACGTGGGGGTATCGGCCTCAGCCTTCCCTGACTTCAACTCGGTGAAGTTGGAAGTGGCTGCCGGCCGTACCCTCTCCTGTGGTCTCTGCGCCGTCGAGCACCACAGTTGTCATTGGATTCGGTTGTTCTTAGTGGGACACTATGAACTCCGTGGCGTTTCCGTCCACTCATTCTGGCCACACGACCAGTTTTGGGGGTCCAACGTCTTTTGTGCAGCCTGGACCTTCTGCCCTGCAGAGGTCAGCGGTGACTCTCATGAGTTCCTGCTATGTTGATCCTCGGGGTGTGTCACACCCCTATACACGTCTGCCTTCAGACGTTTTCGGCTGCCACCCGTCGTCCCACGTCGGGTCTTTTGGAGGATCGTGACCCTTCGCTGGTTCAGAGGGTCAGAGGTGAAGCCACTTTGCCGGTTTGTTCCCCTGTCGAACCGGCCAGTACGGGCAGTGAGCTTAGGGAGGCCCTTTCCTTACTCACTCAGGTTCTGTCAACGAGCCTTCCTGTTGCTTTCAGCGAGGCAGCGAGTGGTTTCCAGGCGCCTCCTATGGCGCTGCCTCCCGGGATTGGAAACAGGCCGCTTTCTGATCCCTGGTGTTCCGACACCATGGGAGGCGTCGGCTGGTTTGCCCACGATGGGCTATGTGTCTTCCGACTCAGGGGAAGAGTCAGACATGCTTGATGTCGAGAGCCAGCAGTCTTTGGACTTGGGGGCAGCTCTTGATTTCGTGTTTGGGTTCCTTCCGGATCTCAAACCATCTAACCAGTCAACAGTGTCAGCCAGGCCGCGATCATCGGTCGTGCGCCAACAGTCTATGGAGCAACCTGCTTCTGGGCGTCTTCGACTGTGCCCTTCGGTACAGTTGGTTGAAGCATTTTCAGCCTTGGACTCCAAGCTAAGTTCCAAGGCTATGAAGGCTCCGTTCTTCACCAGGGTTGACACCTTTTTGCCTCCGGCGCGTTATCGTTCCTACGATTCCGCCAATCCGTCGGTCTACCAGACTTTGACGGTTTTGGATCAGGACTCCAATTCCCGCGGGCTTTCCAAGTCCAAGTCTGCCGTCATTCCAATGACGACTCTGGAGTCCACATTGGGCTTATCGAGAGAGATGCTTGGTATGCTTTCTCTCTCCGATCACGTCGTCTCAGCTTTTGCTGCTTAACTGCCTTCAGATAAGTTTGACGAGGTACAGGCTCCTTTGCGTGTGCTGTCCAAGGCGCTCATGCATCTTACGCATGTCTGTAACATGGCTAATCTGGAATTAGTTCAAAGGGACTCTGTGCGGGACACAGGCCGATTCCTTCCTGAGGAGCAGTACGCTACTCTTCGATCTGCTTTTTTGGCAGGTCCGCAACTTTTCCATGATTCTGTGTTGACGGTCCGGGATGACGTCCAACGTCATTCCAACGATCAGCTGCTGTTTTCTTCAGCTTGATCAGCCTTCTAGGGTAGGCACGGGCCGTTCCAAGCCTAACAAGTACCCTCTGCTTCCTCTGCGAAGCAAGAGGGGCTGATCCTTCTGCCACCGCTTCTACTTCTTACTCAAGGGGTAAGGGTAAGCGTCGGCAGTCTTGAGGGAACTCCCAGGATTCTTCATTCAGTAGAGGTGTTTTCTCCTCCAACGAGCCTCGTCAGGGTTCGCAATGAAGGTCCTCACCTCGACTCGTCCCAGGTTGGAGGAAGGATAGCACAGTTTGCAGACCGTGGGCCACCATCACATCTGATCCTTGGATGTTGGATGTTGTTTGGTCCGGGCTGCGAATATCTTTCCGACGGCACTCCACTCTGTCCGGGGTGCCTTTTTCCAACCACAGTTCCTTCAGACATTTTACGTCGGGAACTTTTGTCCACGGAGATAGACAAATCTCCTGACAAAGGGTGCGATTGAGGTCATCAAGAACATTAGGTCAGTGGGTTTCTATTCCCGCCTGTTCTTGGTGCCGAAGAAGGACGGCTGACTCCGACCGGTTCTCGATCTGAGTTTCCTGAACCAGTCTATCATTGCTCCCAAGTTCAGCATGGAGACTTTAATGTCGGTCCTCCGTTCCATTCACCAGGGAGATTTCGCTTCCAGCTTTGACCTGCGAGACGCTTACTTTCACGTTCCGATTCATTGGGCGTTACGGAAGTATCTCAGGTTCTTTTTTCTGGGGCGAGTTTACCAGTTCAAGGCCATGCCTTTCGGCCTCAACCTGGTTCCTTGGTCCTTCACCAGACTGATGTCGCATGTGATAGCTTTCCATCGCACACAGTCCAGGGTGACTACTTCAGCATATCTGGACGATATCCTCCAGGGGCATTCCAATGCTGCCTTCCTGGAGTCAGATGTCGCCACTCTGTTGAGCTTGCTCACGTCGCTACGTTTCAGAGTCAACGAGGAGAAGTCGGACCTGGTCCCTTCTCGGTCGTTTTATCATCTGGGGATGGCTTTCCGCACACACTTCAATTTGGTGGCGGTTCCCCAGGCCAAGGCTGTGATTCTCTCAGCTTTTGCTCCGACTCTGACCCAGTCCACTTCCGCGACGGCTCGGGAGTTTTTTCCGGCTAATCGGTCTCTGCTGTTCGGTGACGGATCTCATTCCTCTAGGTCGGCTGCGTGTCAGACCTCTCCAACACTTTCTGCTCAGTCGTTGGAGGCCGAATGTAGATTTTCTGGATCTGGTGCTTCAGTTTCCAGACTAACTTTATCCTCACCTTCTCCTCTGGGCGGATGTCCAGTGGCTTTCGCAGGGTATTCCGTTGGACTTACCCACGTCCGATCGCGTTCTGACGGCAGATGCCAGCGATCTCGGATGGGGTGCGACGTTGGATCCTCTAGGTCTTTCCATTCACGGGATGGTGGACCTGGATCATGCAGCTCTGCACGTCAACCAGAAGGAGCTTCTTGCTCTTCTGCGTTTCAGGCAGTGGATCCCTCACCTGTCGAATCGCCAGGTCCTTCTGTTGTCCGCCAATTCGACAGTGGTTGCTTACATTCGGAACCTGAGCGGCACGCACTCAGTTCCAATGTACGAATTGGCTTGGGATCTTATACTGCTTGCTCAGGATGTCCACGCCAGGGTGGCTGTTCGTCACATTCCCGGTCTCCTGAACGTCCTAGCCGACTCCCTGTCCCGTCGGGGCAGGGTCCTTTCCACCAGGTGGATGCTCCACATGGCGGGTTCCATCGATCTCTTGTGACTAGTTGGAACCATCCGGTGGACACTTTCGTGTCCCCGTGTCCAGGTGCTCTGGCTTTTGCCGTGGACGCTCTGGCCCTCCTTTGGGATGGTCTTGTCGGCTACACCTTCCTGCCGGTTCCGATTCCGCCTCAGGTTCTCACCCAGATATGAACCAGCAGTCGTCGAATCCTTTCAATCACACCCGTCGCTTCGGTGGGTGTGGATCAATCTGCTCCGCTCTCTGTTAGCGGCGGTTCCGGCATGTCTCCCTCTACCTCGCGACTTTCTTTGCCAAAGTCGCCCGGGAGGTTTTCAAGTTGACCCGACTTCATTGTGCCTTCGCACATGTCTTTTATCGGGTCCTGTCTCCTCCGTAGTGGTTTTTCGAGACACGCAGTGGAGTTGCTTTTCTTCAAGGAGGCACTCACTCCACTCTGTGGCTAAGTGGAAGGTTCTTCTGTCGATGGTGCGCGATCACTCTGTTGCTTCTGTCACTCCTTCGATCACACTGCTTGCAGAGTTTTCTGGTATATGTTTGTTTCTGGGGGTCTCCAGCAATGTGTACTTGTCCATGCTTCGGAGACATTTTTTCCTATGTGATACCGCATTGTTTCGACACTCATCCTTGCCTCTCCAAGCTTGTTCCGCTCTTTTCCTTGAAAAGGCCTAGGACTTTGCAGTTTACTCCAAGATGGTCAATTTCTTGGGTGCTGCTCTGCTTGGGGGGTGGGGGGTGTTCACGCCTTTATCCTGGATGAATATGCGTTTTCCCACATGCCAGATCTCTCCTGCATCCATTTCTTGATGGACTTGTCTTGCTATTCGTGCAGCTTCCGCTCGTCTAGCTACTGGTGATTGTATTACCAATTGTTTTTTCTGCCACGAGGTGCGTGCATTGTCTTCCTCTTTTAATAACTCTGTCATGTTGTCGGATGACTGATGTTATACTGGCAGCCTTCTGGAGAAATGCTACATTCTCCTTTTCTCTGCGACAGTTGCAGGAGCCGACAGGGACCCTTGGGGCCCTCTTTCTTTGGCTCAGGATGTTGTCAATCCAAGCTTTTCAGCTTTTTTCAGGGTCGGTTCCAGCTTTGTGCTGTTACTGCCCTTTCTGTCTGTGCGTCGCACTTCACCATACTCCTCATCTTTCATTGGCTTTTCTAATGTTTGTGATGCTATGGTTTGATAGGCCTAGGGATCTCTTCCTCTGTCCACGGTCCCAGTGCTCTTGAGTTATGTGTGGGTTGGTTATGTGATTCCCTCCAGCCTTTTGTCTATTCAGCCTGTTGTAAACAATTGAGGTAGGTTGATAAGAAGTATAAATTTTATAGTAAATTTCCTTTCTTATTATACCTACCAAAATTGTTTACATGGAGGCTTTCCCGTCTTCTTATTCGGGTAAGAATCCTTCCTCCCCGCTGATCACATAACTCCTGTGTTGTTCGGAATCAAAAGAATGACAAATTGATGCATTGCGCACTATTACGGAAGTCGTGGATTTGTACTATGGAAGAGCGTCCCATACTGGGTGTGCGCCGATGGCGCTCGGCCCAGTTTTGGCTTATTTTTTTGTGGTGTTTTTACACCACTTTTCTTTCCCAAATCTTGGGAAAGATTAAAATAGAGAGTATTTTATCCGAGTTAGGTTCTTCCACTGTAGTGCAAGCCTGTTGTAAACAATTTCGGTAGGTATAATAAGAAAGGAAATTTACTATAAAATTTATACTTTCTGACAATATTCTTCTAAAATACATAGACTTACTTTGTTTTTTAATCTTCTCAAATAATCTACAATAATTTTTGTAGTTCTTTATATTTTGTTCTGTTGGGGATTTTAGTTTTTTACTATAAAATTTGGCTTTATTAATGGATGATGTTAAAAGTCCCTTAGACATCCATGGTTGTTTCCTAATAAATTTCTTCTTCTTTGTCAAAGGCCGACAGATATATATTGCTAAAAATTTTGTATGCTGTATTTGGGAAACTCAGTTCAAAACCTGGTGAGAAATCACTTTCTGATAGAAGGATTTTAAAGGTAGCCAAGTTATCTTCGTTTATGAAGCGTTTCTCAATGGTTATTGGTTTGTGTCTAGGTTTAATATTTACTTCTGTGTGAAATGTACCAAAATGATCCAAAACATCAGTGATAATTATTCCTGATGAGGATGAGGATGGAACATTGTTTGAGAAAATGTGATCTATCAAGGTAGAAGAGTGAGTGGTCACTCGTGTAGGCTTGCTGATAGAGGGTAGAAAGCTTTGACTGAACATTATATCCAAATACATTTCGGTATTTGTGTGCGAACCAGATTTGAGTATATCAATATTGAAATCTCTCATATTATAGGCTTTTTTAGCTGCGACTAGCAGCTCTATAAGTGGCAATGTTGGTCTGTCGGTCGGTCTGTCTGTCGGTCTGTCTGTGACCAATGAGTTTCATGTCCGTCTGTCTGTGACCAACGAGTTTCAAAACTCAATAACTTTTGAAATACTTGATGGAATGACTTTATATTTGGCATGTAAGTGTATCTTATTGATGTCTAGCCACTGTTCAATGCACGTATTGTTCCAAATATTTTTCTTGGAGTTATGGCCCTTGATGAACTTAGAATTTTGTGAGATTGCACCACCCGTCACAGCTACGGTCCCAGTGTTTATTAAGGCTTTGACAGTTTAGGTGAAAGAGGGAGAAATGATCTGGTTGGTTTATGTAATTAAGGCGAAATTCACTAGGTAAGTAATATTTACAATCAACACCAAACTCTTTGAAAGGAGAATCCTCGTTATTGGGCATCTCACAGACCCTTGTATTGAAAATGTTCATAAAATCATATTCTGCGTTAGTCAGAATCTTGTCCAAGGTAATACTGCCCGCCATTATACTGAAGATATACGGTAAGTCCAGCAGATACACAACAATTTAAATTTATCACACCGTTATCCACATTTGGAATTTTATAGCTTACAGAGCCATTTAAGCTAAAGCCCCCAATCAGTACGGACCCACCCTTTCCAGGCTTATCGTCAGAAAGTCTACACTGCATGCCTAAAAAACAAGTAGCAGTCGGATACAGAATGAAACACTTTTGTCTGTTGATGCATGAGATGAACAAAAATGTAACAAAGAACTTATTTACAATTGTAGCCATTGGCTGGTAAATGGTTCGGATATCAAGAGTTGGCAGACACATCGTAGAATAAGCGTGATATGTGAAGAAAGGTGTCAGGCTCATAATAAATGCAGTGACCTTTTTGGTGGAGAAGTCAGGTTAATAAGCCCCCTTCAAAAACCTCCACCCAGCATCCCAATCCATGCAAGGCCACAGGTCAAAAGATGTAAGCATTGCCCAAAACCATTTTGAGAGCAATGGGAACTTGGTGACTGAAAACTTGTCAAACCCCTCGGAGTTTATTAAAACAAATTAGAAATGCTTTGGGTCTGTGAAATATCTGTTTATGGCAATGGTAATATTATACAAATACTATCATTATTACAAAATGGGTTATTATCACCTCAAATAACGTTGAGACTTCACCTCCCAAGCCGAGAAGCTGCGTGGAACACTTGTTGCCACTCTCCACAAGCCTTCGCCTCAGTAAGAAATGCTTTAAACTAGCGACACCCAGCCACATCCTGCTGTTTAAAATTGTCTTGATTTGTCTGCTCTGTGGATCCATTCATTCTAAACTCAAAAGGTGACGTCGAATTTGGACATTTAAAATGCAAATATTTTAAACAACGCCATGAGCAAGGAAATCGCTTTGTTTACACCCCCAAACCCTCGCCCCACACAGACCAAAGCACAACATGGCACCTTCGAACAGGACTTAATATGTATCGAAGGTGTAATTACTAAAACATCAGACTTTTATTCAAAGTGACCTATATTCACACTGAGTGGGGATGTAGGACCTAGGGCAGTGGGACAAACAAATATAAATATATAGATCTTCACATCAAACATATACAAAGTTATCACCTGATAAGTTCAATTGGGCCAGCTGTATGAGCCTGTGAGGATGTTACCTCACCTGTGGTCTATTGCAAAATCAGTACACGGAACAGACCCAAACCATAAGTTAGCAACGATGACCAGCCCATGGCTGCTGTCAGAAACCAATGATCGACAGAAGAATGACATATTTTGGAATTAATGAGATTAAATTCTTTTACACCAATATTACTGAGATGGAGACAGCTGTTGGAGTCACACATATAAATTACAAGGAGAGAGTGTGTGACTCCAGTGGTAAAAGTCATTCCCTGCCACGTCGGCAGCCAGATTAGTAGCCATGGCCAGTCAAAGTCACAGCATGACAGTTAGAGTTTTTGTAGGTTTGTGTAGGTTTACCTGGTAATATGACCTCTTATAAGTCAGCGGTTAATAACGCATTCGCGTGATAATAACAACGGATTACTCGTTCATAGACAAAAAACATAAGTGAATATTTATTTATTTGTAGATGTTTAAGGTAACTTTTGAGCTGACATAACCAAATTGTGACCACGTCAAGGGTATAGAGTCGCCATAATCTATACCCATGCTGCCCATTCCAGCAATCAGCAGTTAATAATGCCTTTGTGGACTAAGACAACTGATTATTCATTCAGAGACAAAAATCATTGGTGAATATTTATTTATTTGCTGATGTTTAAGGTAACTTTTAGCAAATATTTATTTGTTGATGTTTAAGGTAACTTTTAGCAAATATTTATTTGTTGATGTTTAAGGTAACATTTGGGCACCATGAATATTTGTGACCATATCAAGGGTGTGAAGTCACCCTTGGTGTGGTCACAACCAGCTATAACCTACACCCATGCTGCCCTTTCAAGAAGACGTTTGCTCCAGGCATTGGTGACTGGTTCCAATTCTATACCGTAAACAAACATTGCTTCACTTCCCAGTGTTCCCACAAGGGATTAACAGATAATGATCCTTCTAAGCCTCAGATAGACTTAACTAATAGGGTGCCTAATTCTTTTTCAAAGATGATCCGAGATGTTAGTTTTGTATCAGTAAAGGGAGTCTTATTTTGGCAAGAAATTGTTCTTAAACATTTATTCTACAATAAACCCATCCACGAGGGACTCTCAAATAAGTTGAAACAAAACAATTGTACATTAAACATGTATCAACTGACAGACTTATGACAAGGTATTTTTTCATGTTGTTGCAACAAACAGAACAGACCCCTGGTTGATAGTCTGCAGCCATGGCCTGATTCGGTTCCTGACATTATCTGTAGAGTTACAGTCGGTAAAGTGTTAAGTTGAATCCTGTCTCCTCAGGGCACTAACAAGAAGTTATTCTTCCAAACACGGCAATAACGTAAATTAACTCTACCACTCACAGTTCAGTTAAATATTGTAGTTAGGACCTTCAACCATTCCGTTAGTATACGCCGAGGGTGCTCTTCCATAAAAATCAGGATTCCGCAGGGATTCTGGCTTTAAGAGTAACAGGAATTATAGGTAGGTATGGGACATAATTTACAAATTGAACATTAACGCTTTCTGTTAATATAAGCCGAGGGTACTCTTTCATAAGCAAACGGGACTGAAACTGTAATGGTAACAGAAATTATAAGGAGGTATAGGGTGTAATTTAGAATTGTACCCTAACCCTTTCCGTGAATATAAGCTGAGCGTGCTCTTCCATAAACAAGCTTTAATGGTAACAGAATATATACGGAGGTTGCGGACTTGGTTTACAGTTGTACCTTAACTCTCCTCTCTGTTAGTATATAAGCTGAGGGAGCACTTATATAAACGAACATGACTGAAACTTTAATGATGATAGGAATTAACTGGTAGAGTGCTAAATTATTTTTGGTCATCAAAATTTTTACACAGGTCTTTGCCTTGTTAAAATTTATGGGAGAGTGCCAAAAGGCACTCTCCCATAAATTGTGACAAGGCAATTCCATACAGATGAAATAATTTCACTTCAAAGATAATATGAAGCACTTCTACTGAATATGAAGCCTTTAGATTGTGGAACCTGCACTTCACAACAAAGCCCAAATAAGGGCTTCCAGCACTCTACCAGTTAAGGAGTCTTATTTTAACAAAGGCATTAATTATACACAATTTTTCTGCAATAACCCATCGGAGATGCACCCTTAGATGAGTCTAAACAAAACAATTGTAAATAAAACAAGTATCTACTGACATACTAACCCCAAGGCAATTGTTTCATGTTGTTGCAATACAAAGTCAACAAGCAGAACAGACCCTGTCTGCTAATATAGAATACAAGGATTTCCCCAGTTTGCAGCACCATTTGGCCTCCGAACATACAATACAGGCATGTAATCCATTATAGCTTCCCCAACTGAGCTCTGTGGGCTTTGTCCCCAAGCATCGTTGGTATGTTGAAGTGGCTGGTTTCATAGAGATATTTGGGTTTCATGGCTTTATTGACAAATTGTGACCCAAGAGGTGTTGCCTCCCCCTCCACACACACACACACACCCTCTTTGACTGCCAGTGGCACACTGAAAATTTTGACTGGATTATGATTAGGCCACGATCAGTAAAATTTTTCTGTCTGTTTTTTATGATCACAGTACTAAAGGTGTTGAAGAGAGATCGAGATACAGTGGAGCCCACATGGATGTCTCTTAACCCTTTACCCAATGTAACGGCCAAAACCGGTCAGCACTATTCACAAAAATCGCCAATTTTTATTATTTTTTCATTTTTTGTCTCCAAAACATAGGTTATCACCCCTCTTTGGAACGAGCTCGTCAAGCACGTTCCAATAAAGGGTCATAATCTATGTTTTTGAGACAAAAAATGAAAAAAATTAGTTAATCAAGAATTTTGTTTGCAAGTGTCATCTGCTTTTCATGTTAGGTAAGGGGTTAATTGAATAACCCTAATAACCCTATAGCCAACACACAGGATATTAAATTTTATTGGGGGCGCGGTGGCATTGCGGTAACCATTTCTCGTCAGATCACCAAAGTTAAGCAACGTCGAGTCTGGTTAATCCTCAGATGGGTGACCATGCGAGCGATCGATTCGGACTCCCATGTTGTGTCCTTGGGCAAGTCGCTTAACCCCGATTGTCCACATGGGGACACGATGACGCTGTGTACTAAGGCATACTTCAACCAATCTAACCCTGCGTGTGCTCCAGTGCAGAGTTACGATGTTGGGGAGCTGGCAGTTGCTAGTCATTGCTCGGTGGTTCTCTCTGGGTACTCCGGCTTCCTCCACCCGTTAAAGTGTCACGGTCATGATTAGCCATTGTGCATAAGTATGTGACCTTAAACACCAATAAATAAATAAATAATTATTAAAATTTATTGTTTTAATTATTTTAAAAAAAATATTTTCCCAAAATTTTAACGAAACCATATCATGTGACCCCTCATTGGAACAAGCTCAATGAGCTTGTTCAGATGAGGGGGTCATTTGATATGGTTTTGTTGAAACGTGTTTAAAAAAACAAAATTTCAACTACTACATTTGAAAATTACTTGGGCAGATGCAGCCGATTCGTTAGGTAAAGGTTTAATGGGATATAAACTCCTGTTGAATGAATAAAAAATGTTGCGATAGGTCAACGAATTACAAAGATAATCACTAAATTTGTCTTGTTTAACTCTTTGCATGCTGCTGGGGGATATTCCTGCCCAGCACAAGGTTTCTTTTGTCACTGAAATAAGAAAAAAATGGACACATTTAATATGTCCCGATACCAACCGCAATACCTTGCAGTGATTGGTCAATGCCTCATTATTTTATGTCGCCGGGCACGCGCATATGTCTACTGTCAGCGATTCTTATTTCCACTGTCAAGGAAAGCATCTCGTTGCCATGAGCAACTGTTCATCGCAGTGTCTTTTTTCACTTGAAATCAACTGAGACAAATACATTCAACTGAAGTAAAATACACACAAAAGTATTGTGTACAAAAAGATTAGTTATGTAAACATGGGTAATTATTTATGAAACCGATTAGATTATAAGGTCTCTTTTCATTAATTTACTGTAACATAAACTGAAATCGCTTCATTTGAATCATCTTAAAATTTGTTGTTGTACAGCGAATATTAGAAAGCAGACGTTGTTTCGGTAAGGTGTTAACTTTTATCATTTTTTTTTAGCTCACCTGAGCGAAGCTCAAGGTGAGCTGTACTAATCGCTTTCCGTCCGGCGTCCATCCGGCGTCTGGCATCGTCCGGCGTAAACTTTACAAAACCAACTTCTCTGAAGAAACCACTGGCCCAATATTTTTCAAATGTTGGGTAAATGTTTATTACCTAATGTCAATTCAGATTTGTTCAAATGAAGTTGCCCCTCCTCCTGGATGGGGCCACGCCCCCAAGGGGCACCAAAATATTTGAAAATCTTCTTCTCATGAACCAGCAGTAGCAGAGACTTGATATTTGGTATGCAGCTTCCTTCTGAGGTGTAGAATCAAGTTTGTTCAAGAGAAGTTTGTCGGGCATTATTTGCCTTCGTTATGGGAGGGACAAAAATTTTGGCCACGCCTAAAATTTCTATTTTCTGAACCGTGAGGTCGATTTGAACCAAATTTGATATGAGATGATAATGGGTCATAAGTAGTTGATTGATGCAAACAATTTTTTTCTCATTGCCCCGTGGGAACCTTGGGAGCTAAAAATAGGAAAAACCTTAAAACTGCCATATCTCCAAAACTACATGCCACAGAGAATTCTTATTTTGTATAAAGCTTACTTTTATCCAGTAGAATAGAATGGTTAAAAAAAATCCCTATTGGTTTGATCACAAGGTACATTTTTCAGGACTTTGAAAAAGTGCTGAGTCAGCACTTTTTAACACTATAGGCAATGGGAAAAACATTAAAAAGTCTTCTTCTCCAGATCCAGCAGGCAGAATCTTTTGATATTTGGTATGCAACATTGTAGGGTGGATCTGATTCAAGTTTGTTCAAATCGGCCCCCTGGGTTCATATTTGGGCTCAGTATAGGAGCCCGATTTTGAACTTAGTACATTTCAGGCAAATTTCTTCAAAAATCTTCTTTTCCAGATCCAGCAGGCAGAATCTTTTCATATTTGGTATGCAACATTGTGGGGTGGATCTGATTCAAGTTTGTTCAAGTCGGCTCCCTAGATTCATATTTGGGCTCACTATAGAAGCTCGAATTTGAACTTAGTGCATTTCAGGCAAATTTCTTCAAAAATCTTCTTCTCCAGATCCAGCAGGCAGAAGCTTTTGATATTTGGTATGCAACATTATGGGGTGGATCTGATTCAAGTTTGTTCAAATCGGCTCCCTGCATTCATATTTAGGCTCACTATAGAAGCCTGAATTTGAACTTAGTGCATTTCAGGCAAATTTCTTAAAAAATCTTCTTCTCCAGATCCAGCAGGCAGAATCTTTTGATATTTGGTATGCAACATTGTGGGGTGGATCTGATTCAAGTTTGTTCAAATCGGCTCCCTAGATTCATATTTGGGCTCACTATAGAAGCTCGAATTCGAACTTAGTGCATTTCAGGTAAATTTCTTAAAAAATCTACTTCTCCAGATCCAGCAGGCAGAATCTTTTCATATTTGGTATGCAACATTGTGGGGTGGATCTGATTCAAGTTTGTTCAGATCAGCCCCCCCCCCCCCCCCCCCTGGGTTTATATTTGGGCTCAGTATAGGAGCCTAAATTTGAACTTAGTGCATTTCAGGCAAATTTCTTAAAAAATCTTCTTCTCCAAATCCAGCAGGCAGAATCTTTTGATATTTGGTATGCAACATTGTGGGGTGGATCTGATTCAAATATGTTCAAATCGGCTCCCTAGATTCATATTTGGGTTCACTATAGAAGCTCGAATTCGAACTTAGTGCATTTCAGGCAAATTTCTTAAAAAATCTTCTTCTCCAGATCCAGAAGTCAGAATCTTTTGATATTTGGTATGCAACATTGTGGGGTGGATCTGATTCAAGTTTGTTCAAATCGGCCCCCTGAGTTTATATTTGGGCTCAGTATAGGATTTCAGGCAAATTTCTTTGAAAATCTTCTCCAGATTCAGCAGGCAGAATCTTTTGATATTGGGTATGCACCATGCTTAGGGGGGGGGGTGGGGGGGGGGGAGATTCAAGTTTGTTCAAGCCAAGTCCCAGGGTTCATATTTGGGCTCACTGTGGTAGCCCGAATTATAACTTAGTTCAAAATGAGGAATTTTCTTTAAAAATCTTCTTCAGAATGTTTTAATATTTGGTATGCAGCATCCTTAGGGGGTGAGATTCAAGTTTGTTCAAGCCATGTCCCTAGGTCCATATTTGGACTCACTGTGGGAGCTCGAATTGTAACTTAGTTCAAAATGATGAATTTTCTTTAAAAAATCTTCTTCTTCAGATCCAGCAGTCGGAATGTTTGATATTTGGTGTGCAGCATCCTTAGGGGGGTGAGATTCAAGTTTGTTAAAGCCAAGTCCCTGAGTTCATATATGGGCTCCCTGTGGGAGCCTGAATTATAACTTAGTTCAATATGAGGAATATTCTTTAAAAATCTTTTTTCTTTAGATCCACTGGTTAGAATCTTTGGATATTTGGTATAAGCTTTCCTTAGGAGGAGCAGATGCAAATTGCTGAAATCAATTCTCTGGGTTGATATTTAGGCTACCATGTCAGATGAGCACCCTCAGGCCTCTTGGGGCCTCTTGTTCCAATTCAATTTTACTTGTGTAAGAACTGGTCATATATGTTATTCTGTTTGTTGACAGGGAACATGGTCTCACTTTCCCTGCATGAAACATATATTCAACCTCGGCTGACGCCTCGGTTGAATATAAATTTCATGCAGGGAATGTGAGACTGTTGACAGGGGACATGGTCTCACGTTCCCTGCATGAAACATATATTCAACCTCGGCTGACGCCTCGATTGAAGCCTCGGTTGAATATAAATTTCATGCAGGGAACGTGAGACCATGTCCCCTATTAACAAACAGAATAACTTATAATATTTACCCTGTGTAAATTGAATGGATTTTTTTTACCAATGATTACTTGTGTTACATTTATATTAATTTTTCATCAAAAATTTGGTGAAAAATATCTATGAAATACTCAGCAGGTTAAGAGTTAAAGACCTATAGTGCATGGTTGGCTAATTTTGGCATTTTATAATGGTACTGTTGTTCTCACCCTCATTGTGCATGAGGGTTAAATCTTGAGATTAAAAGTAAACAGTAACTTTCTTCTGCAATCATTGTTGCATTTATCCATACCAAAATAATTGCTACAACAACCTTGCAATTAGAGCAAATGAGTACAGATGTTTGCAAAATTCACTGAAAAACAAATTTTTTCGGACAGTACTGTTCTTTTAAGTGGCCAAAGCATATGTTGGGTTAAGCCCCAAAGCATTACTTACAGCAGCGGATTTGTTCATTAAGCATCTCTACCAATAGCAAAACAAAGTGTTTGAAATTAAACCTTTCCAATATTATAGGAAAAAGCAACCGAAGTTTGCTAATTTTGGCATTTTTGAATGGTACTCTTATGCTCACCCTCATTGTGCTTGAGGGTTAAAGGTGAGATTAAAAAAGCAAACAGTAACTTTCTTCTGCAATCATTGATGCATCTATGCATATGAAAATAATTGTTACAACAACTTCGCAATTAAAGAAATTTGCCCTTGAAGTTAGTCAATCTTGAAGATAAAATGCGATATTCATATCATTTGTGGCCAATAGGGGTTAATTTTTAAATATTTGTGTGGTGATTTTGGTGTATCATATTATGCTCTAAATTTGTGGACATCAATCACAGATTGAGTGCCTGATAAGAGACATGGAGGAATCTTGAATCTTGGTATTTGAATGAAAATGTGCAAGTTGAGGGTACTACAATTCAAGGCCTGAAAACTGGATGAGGGTTAAAACTTGGAATAAAACATATAACAACAAAATTGTTCTTGGATGAATGCCCTATCCTCTCATGGGATATGTTTTGAGAAAATATGGCTCCAGTTCTGAGAAATCGCAAGTAAATGTTGACAAAAATAACAATTATTCAGACAGTGCCCTTATGGGAAGTCTCAAATATGCCAAGGATTAAACTTTTAATTATAACATATAAAATAAAATTTGTCAGACTTTGACTGTTGCATACAGCCATGGAAAACATTCAGAGCTCAGTCATTCTGAAAAATGGGAGTTCCTTTTGGACGGTGCATACTTTTATGCAACCAGAATGGGCATAGGGTTAAACTTTACAACCAAACTTACAACAGTAAATATGCTTGGTAGTCAATTATGAATACGGACATGCAAAGTGTTTGAAATTAACCCTTTTCAAAATGATAGAAAAAAGCAACCGAATTTAGCAAATTTTGGCTTTTTGAATCAGCACTCTTTATTCTTGCCCTCGTTGTGCTTGGGGGTTAAACCCAAGATTAGAAAGTAAACAGTAACTGTCTTCTCAAATCATTGTTGCATCTATCCATACCAAAATAATTGTTACAACAACCTTGCAAGTAGAGAAATTTGCCCCTAATCCGTTGGGCAATTTTTAAGACAAATCTGCTATATTCATTTCATTTTTGGCCATTAGGGGTTAATTTTGAAATATTTGTGTGGTATTTAGGTGTATTGTATTATGCTCTAAATGTTTGGAAAGTTTGAGCAAGATAACTCTAAATAATTTTGAGATATTTGAAAAATGGGAAAATTTTGATGGTTTTGGCAGAAAATTTTGAAAATAACCGTTTTCAAGAATATGACGATACATCATTTTACTAGATGTTGTGACAGTACGTAAGTTTACCATATTTGGTTGAAATCGCACAGCTTGTTTTTGAGGTATGTTGAAAAATGATGAAATTTTGAAGGTTTTGGCAGAATATTTTGAAAATAAGCATTTTCACAGACATGCCGATACCTCATTTCACTAGATTTTATGGTATTCCATAAGTTTGCCAAATTTGGTTAAAATCGTACAGCTTGTTTTTGAGCAGTGCAACAGACAAAATTTTTGAAAAAGAAGGATAACAAGAGTCTTTTCCAAACTGGGTTTGGGAAAGCCTAATTAATTGGCGATTTTTAGCTCAACTTGACAAAGTCAAATTGAGCTATTGCCATCACTTCTCGTCCATCGGCGTACATACGTCCACAATTTCCTTTGGCACACCTCACAGGTCGCATTTACGTACGTCCACAATTTCCTTTGGCACACCTCATAGGTCATATGTATGATCAGATCGCTTTGAAACTTGGTATTCTTGTTTGGGGTGACCTCTAGATAGCATTCATTTCTGTGAAAAAAGTTGCCAATAGTTTACAATAACCTCTGAACATACTGCATTTGTGTGTCAACATTCTTCCTTTAGCCAGTCTTACAGTTTACATTTAAAAATGCATGGATTACTCTAATGTTGTGCACACACAATGCTGTTATGTTCAAATTTCATCAAATAACATTGGTACCAATGATCTTCAATTTTGCCATTTCATTTATAACTTACCAAGTTCAAGTTTGTCAAGTTGAGCTACAGTGTCATTGACACTTTCATTGTGAATAGCGCTGGCCAGTTTTGGCTGTTACGTTGGGTAAAGGGTTTTTCTGATTAATTTTCACTGGCAAAGTGGCTACCAGTGAAAGATACCTTTCCCCAACTCAAGACTTCGATCTTGAAATTTTTACTGCACATCAGTAACAGTTTGTTTCACCTAAATTTTCAGGAAACAATATTGGAGCAGCAAATCTTGCTACATTCTTTGAAACTGGTCGAAGAGCTGCAGTTTATAAGCTTATGGGAGAGATTGGTGAAGAGTTAGAAAGACAAAGTGTGATGCTGTTTGTTGTCAGTGTTCAGTATAATTTTTCCATGAAGCTGCATGGCCTGCTCTCAAGTCATAAAACAATTCCAGCCCTGCAACAAATTGAAATGCATAATATTGGGGTCACATCTATTACCTTTAAACAAACACTCATTAATCTGCTTGATATGGACATTCTTGCGACACATGTAATGAAGGCTGTGCTTGTGGATTCTATAAATAAAAAACCAAAACCTTTTTCTGAAGCTTTTAAAAATAAACATACATATCTGGAAGGGAATGAAAATATGACAAGGTGTGAATATCCTGATTGTCCAGAAAATGCATACAGTTATGAGATTCTAATGTTACCGAGTTTTGTGGATGTCAACAAGCACATAAACAATGCAAATTATGTTCGATTTTGTATGGACTGTGCAACTAGAGCTTCATTAGATGGATATTATGAGTATTACAAGCAGGACGTATGTAAATACCATGTTGAAGAAATTAGTCAGTCCTTCTTAGGAGAAAGTTTACTGAATGATGTTATCACTGTAAAAACCTGGCAGAATCCAAATAATTCTTGTATTTACTTTGCGATTTTGAGATCTGGAAACATAATACATAAGGCAAAATTTCACTTCACTCATAAATGTTTGACAAAAGCTTCTTTATAAAAAGGTTGATAGAACTACAAGATTAATAGTACAGTGGAACCCCATTAATTGAATAGCCACTTTGCCAATGAAAATTATTACATTAACAGGAGTATTCAATTAACAGGATTTTGTTGCTTTCCTGTATTCTAGAGATAAACTTAGCATTTATTCTATTCTATCTTGTTTGACAGAGGTCCATGAGCTCTGTCAAACAAGATATAATAGAATAAATGCCTGTATTGGATGTCCTGAGGCCACAAATAGGCCTATAAACAAAAGAAAACTGGGGAGAGTCCGGGTAATTTCTCGACAGGTTACAAGATTTTTTTTTTCAATTAACAGGAGTTTACTCTATAACCTATATTAATTAACATGTCAAATTTGTACTGGAGGTATGGTAAATGGTTTTGTGTTGGAAAATTATATTCAGTTAACAGGGTTATTCGGGTAAGAGATATTCAATTAAGCAGGCTCCACTGTATTTTGATCACAACACAAATCTCTCTCTCACTCAGATTATGATCTGGTTCCAATACTATAGAACTTTTACAATTGTATTTTCTTCAATTGTATTTTTGAGTTAAAACACGAATCTCTCTCAGATTACGATCCGGTGCCAATACTATAGAACTTTTACAATTGTATTTTCTACAATTGTATTTTTGAGTTAAAACACGAATCTCTCTCAGATTACGATCTGGTGCCAATACTATAGAACTTTTACAATTGTATTTTCTACAATTGTATTTTCAGGTTAAGGCTTTAAATGGGTTGAAATGAACCGTTAGCATTTTCAAAGATGTGGAAATTTGCCAGTTGGCAGATTAATTTTAGTCAGTTATATTAATAGGTAGAAAATACAATTCTATAACATAATACTGTTGTAAAAGTTTTACAGTATTCACTCCTGGTTAGTTTAAACATAAGCAGAGCCACAAGCAGTCCTCTTCACCTTTGACGAAGTTCACTATGGAACGAAACTGGTTAGGCTATAACTAGACACTACTGATGCGAGATACTTTCAGGCATAGGTTCCCTCGCACTCTGTTGAGTTGTATTTACTTAGTTTAAACAGTAACAAGTTAACTGTATACATGTGAACAAGTGTAAACAGTTTGAATGTTTTGTACATAACTTTCAGTGAATACAATTAACATGTAAAGTATCAAACTAAATTGTTTTATTATGCCTCACATCTGTGACATCAGCCGTGATTGGTTAATTTGGCACCTTCTAAAAGTCCTAGTACTGGAGTTTTGGGACAAAACACGGATACTAATGGAACGTTCTTCCATGGAGACATGAGAACAAAGAAAATGTAAGTTCCACTTCCATTGATCAGCATCAATTACGCAAGCTCTGATTGAAATTCTCAACACCAAATGCTGGCGCTGTGTCTGTTTAACTTTTTTCGTCACTGATAGACACAAACTTATCAACAAATATGTCATCTTCAGTGGGTGTGTTTTCAATTTTAACTGCAAACAATGAATTCAAAAGAATCAAAAATATTAAAAACTCACATGCTGTTCACCACTTTAGTGAATCATGAATGTGACTTCAATCAATTATATTTCCACAAGTTTATTACTCCCCGACCTTACTGAGTTTCTGCCTCAAGTTCAAAATAAATTGTTTCACTCCGCTTAATTCTGACAACTGTCGTCGTCCAAGAAACATGAATTTATATTCCATTATACCACTTATCACACAAGCATTAATAATGAATTTTAACATAAACAGCATGATGCAGTTGTAAACACTGACATTTCGTGATATAGAAACTCCCAAAGCGACGGCACTTGTAACAAATCATTTTCGAATTTGGTGGTATGGAAACTCCTAAAGAGTTGTCATTTGTTTGAAATGACCTCACTAAAAACATGTTTCTGGATTTGACTACATTGTTACAAGATTGATGGCATGTTGCAGTTAACGCTTAACAATGAAAGCTATTTTTTGTTCGGCATAATAAAATAATTAGAACATTTCTTTTCATGTTCTATCGGTCGACAGTACCTGAGTTTGTGTGATTTCTGAAATAAAACCTTCAGCAGCTTCACTTACTTAAGAAATCATTGGTTAAAAAATCCCTGCAATTTGCAAGGGGGGGGGGGGGGGGGGGGGGGGGGGAGAATTTGATGAAATGTGCATAAATTATACTTATTTCATTGACAAGAGTAATCCTGTCTGGGCAGTAATATCTGCCAGCAGCATGTAAAGAGTTAACACAAGTGGGTTGATAATTAGCCTGTGTGAAACACACAGACCATTGTTTTTGTATTGATTTTTTTTTTTATGCCCCCCCCCCTCCCCCACCATAAAATTGTGTGTTGAGTGGGGGGGGGGGGGGGGGGGGGCATATAGTGTTATCCTTGTCCATCCGTCATTCCATGCAACTTTCCACCTTTCCAAAATGACAGTTTTCCAAACTTTTTTCACCATATGTTGAGATAATTGGCTGTTTTCGGGTATTTGGCTTTGTCAGGGGTACCTACAAATGAAGTTCGAGTTCAGTCCCAGTCAGATGATTTTTTGTGGTGCAGGTGCATATGTGTCATACTGACACATCTGCTTTTTCTTCTTTTTTCTGCTCCTTAATGTGGGTCAAGGTCACAGGTCACCAGGGGTCATTGAGATCATTTTTCAGAATTGTTGAGATTTAAATTTTTCTGCGTTTTGAAGAATAGCTGGAAATATTTATCTTCCTGGCATGATTTAAATACTGTGCAGGTATTGGAAGGGTTTACGTGATATAGAGTGGTCAGTCATGTTCACAGTGATTTGTGCTGCCACTCTTTGTGTGTGTGGTTGTTTGTGATATGTGAGAGGTCAAGTGGAAAGTATTCATTCTGGCCATCATCTTCTCTTGGCATAGATGTTTTTAGCTCACCTGACTGAAAGTCAGTGGGAGCTATTGCCATCATTGGTGTCCATCATCCATTAACCTTTGAAACTTATCTTCTTTTTCAAAACCACTGGGCCAAATTCAAACATATATGGCACAGACCCTCTTTGGACTATACCCTTCTCACTTTGTTCAAATGAAGCTGCTTCCATCTTTGGGCTGGGGTTAATGCCCAAAAAGCCTAAAAATCTTTTAAAATCTTCCTCTCATGAATCATCTGAGAGAATGCTTTGATATTTGGTTTGGAACTTCCTTTGGTGGTGAAGATTAAAGTTTCATCAAGACACAAATGTGAGCTAAACCCCAGAGATTCTATTTTCCTAAGAATCCATACACCCAAATCCCCAAAAAGTTCTCTCAAACTGATATCAACTATATGCAGACTTTAAAAGTTAGGCATTGTTTTGTTTTCCAGTTTGGGTCCGTTTTTTGTGGCAAAACAGAGCTGCATGACTCAGCAAAAACTGGTCTGAAACTGTTTTACTATGTCTGTGCATAAATTGTATGATCAAACTATCTTACTGGGAGGAAACTGCACTAGTGGCCCCCTATAGACTCTCGTAACTAAGTATATTCAACAAAGTGGCAAATACGTCATTGTCACATTTTCTCCCTTATTGACACATCCACCATACAAGTCACTAAGGGAGAAAAAGTGACAATGAGAACTGAACTTGATTCTTTTGTTACCCTATTTTATGTTTTTTCCTGAAGTAATAGGCTTAGCAACTGATCCCTTAGTACCCCAAAGAATAATTAAATGGAAGTTAGGCTGAACCTAATGAAGATACTTGGGAGCATGGTGGCTCAGTAGGTAGAGGTGCAGGCTGCAAGCCGAGAGGTCCTGAGATCGAATCCCATCTGTGGCAACCATGTTGTGTCCTCAGGCAAGACACTTAATCCCAATTGCCCACAGGGGCACGATGGCATTGGGTACTAAGGCATTCTGCACGTCGATGGTGCACTTGTCTTCAACCAATGCTAACCCTGCTTGTGTGGTGTTAGTAAGTTGGGGAGTTTGACAGTTGCTCACCATTGCTCAGTGGTTCTCTCTGGGTACTCCTGCTTCCTACACTCGTAAAACTGTCCGACACGAGGTCACCCTGGCTGTCAAAAGTCTCATTAAACACCAATAAATAAATAAATAAATAAATAAATAATGAAGATACTTATACTTACAGACAGGGCTTTTTGTAGTGATGGGGGATGTTTTTCCAAGTTAATCCTTTACCCAACATAATGGCCCAAATCGGTCAGCGCAATTCACAAAAATCGGCAATTAATTTTCATTATTTTTTCATTTTTTGTCTCAAAAACATAGGTTATGACCCCTCTTTGGAACCTATGTTTTTGAGACAAAGGAGCGTGAAGTGTTATTTACTTATGTTCTTAATATAGAGAAAAACAGAACCAAAACTGAATCTGAAAAATCCAAATCTCCCAGCTGTAGTAGATTTTATGTATATTGACTACTGTAAATGTAACAGTTCTTCTCATCCACTTGTGTTCTATATCAAGCCTGCTGTTTTCAAAATTTTGCATAACCCATTTATCGTTCACCTTGTCTGAGCTTTGGTAACCTATCATTCGTTCCTCTGTACTTGATTCAGGTAACCCGTTTGGTAACCTAAATATATATGTATCGCAACTTTGCTGATATATGAACTGTTATGTCATAGCCAAGTTCTTGCTCCAATGAGCAATATCCTGATGAATAGAGATGAATCCTGAGGCACAATAATGAGGCAGCGTTTGCAACAATTCAGATACAAATTAGTTGCAATTATAGCCTAATCTTGGCATGGGCTATAGCATGCTGCAGAACAATATGGCATCCATAATCACTATTTGTGGCAGAGACATGAGTTATTGCCATTTCCTGATTTTGTACTTTTCACATCTTAAGATGATCAACATTTTAAAATGATGTTGAGCATCAAACACTAATGAGCATAGGTATTTGCATCTGCCTGAAGTATAGCTGTTCTGTTACCCAACAGAGCCGCTATACTTCACTCAGATGCAAACACCTGTGCAGCAGATGATTGGTTGATGCTCACCATTCATTCGTACTAGCTCATTTTTCGTTTGCATGTGTTTCATTTTAGGTAACCGTTCACCTGAAATCAACAGGCCTGATCTGATATGATAGATTGTTCTCCATAGCTTGTACACAATAAATAAATACAGTGGAATCATGCTAATTGAATATCCACTTTACCATTGAAAATTATTCAGTTACCATTGAAGATTATTCAGTTGACAGGAGTATTCAGTTTCTTCACATATATCTTACAAACTTTTTTATTTGACAATTAACAGGCGTTTAGTCTATAATTTATGTGCAGTTAGCAGGTTATATTTGTATTGGAGGTATGGTAAATGGTTTCGTGTTTGGAAGTTATAATCAGTTAACAAGATTATTCAGTCAAGTGATATCCAATTCAGTGGTCTTCAATGTATACAGAAGTTATCTTTTTTATCAAAAGTTATCCTACATTACGGTTAGATAAGAGGTTGATTCTTCATAGGGCTGCACGCTTTTTGAAACTGAATACTGGTATCGGTGTTAAAAAAAAATACTGCAGTATACCGGTATATCGAAAAACTGTTCAGATATTTTAACATATATACCATAATCTGGACTTGAGCCATCACAATCAGAACAAATCAGCATGCCTTGATGATACAGTGCAAATAACCCTTTACCCAATGCAGACGATATCACAATTTTATTTTTTTTAAATATTAGTTTATCGAATTTTTCAAAACATTTCAACAAAATCATATCAAGTGACGCCCTCATTGGAACAAGCTCGTTCCAGTGAGGGGTCCCATGATATGGTTTTGTTGAATTTTTTTGAAAAATAATACTTGTTCAACTGCACAATTTGTGTATTACCTCAATTTACCTGGGCAGATGCGGCCAGTTCGTTAGGTGGAGGGATAATATTATTTATTTGGGACTAGTAGACAGTTAAAAAAACTCAAGATATCTTAAAAATTAAATTGTAGTTAAATAAATAATGACGATAAAACGATATCTTTGCAATTACACCGGTATTCAATTGATACTGGTTTGAATACCAGTGTAGCAGGTTATCTTCCCCCCTGGACATCTTCCCCCTCCCCACCTAAATTTTTAAATGAATTCATCTAATTTTATTTCTTTTACTATTATTTCACAATATTTAATTACATTTGATATTAAACAGCTAATTAGTCTGTGTGAAACACACAGACTATTGTTTTTGCACGGTTTCTTTTTCTTTTCTTTTTTTTTTCTTCTTTTTTTTCTTCTTCTTCTTCTTCTTCTTCTTCCTCTTCTTCTTCTTCTTTCTTCTTCTTCTTCTTCTTCTTCTTCTTCTTCTTCTTCTTCTTCTTCTTCTTCTTCTTCTTCTTCTTCTTCTGTCTTCTGATCACTATTTTGTCCGCAAGATCACTCGAAAAGGAATTGCCCTATCTTGTTGATTTTTGGCATGCTGATAGACAGCCACAAGTTCTCGGCCATCTATGTTTTTCAGATTCCTGGGGTATCGGGGGTGTCTGTAGGGGTGATTTGAAAGTGGGTCATGCCCATATCTCAGGTGTGGTATGACCTTCAGACCTGGGACCGACACCAAATGAGTCGACACTCGATGGAGGTTCAAAATATGGGTCAAGCTCACGGAGGTCACCTAGGGGTCATTGAGTGCATTTTTCATAATTGCTGGAAATCACATTTTTTGACCCCCTAAAGCATTCCTGATGTACACACATGCATTTTGACGTAAAAAAGTGGGCGTGGCCCCAATTTTTTAAAAAGTGGGTCATGCTCATATCTCAAGCATGGTATGACGTACGGACATGGGACCAACACCAAATGAGTCGACACTCGATGGAGATTCAAAATATGGGTCAAGGTCACAGAGGTCACCTAGGGGACATTGAGTGCATTTTTCATAATTGCTGGAAATCACATTTCTTGACCCCTTAAAGCATTCCTGATGTACACATATACATTTTGACGTAAAAATAGTGAGCGTGGCCAAAGTTTTTGAATGTGGGTCATGCTCATATCTCAAGCATGGTATGACATATGGACCTGGGACCAACACCAAATGAGTCGACTCTTGATGGAGATTCAAAATATGGGTTAAGGTCACAGAGGTCACCTAGGGGTCATTGAGTGCATTTTTCAGAATTGCTGGAAATCACATTTTTTGACCCTTAAAGTATTCCTGACATACACACATGCATTTTTACGTAAAAAAGTGGGCGTGGCCAAAATTTTGAACGTGGGTCACTCCCATATCCCAGGCATGGTATGACCTACAGACCTGGGACCAACACCAAATGAGTCGATACTCGATGGAGGTTCAAAATATGGGTCAAGGTCACGGAGGTCAACTAGGGGTCATTGAGTGCATTTATCAGAATTGCTGGAAATCACATTTTTTTGAGTGTTGCCCAGTAGGCCACAGGGTTTTTACAGCCTCCAATTTCCTGATACAGTAAATTTTCCCCAAGCAATATGATGTTATGTTCACACTGGAGACTCACAAAACTGTCAGGGTGCCGGTAACAATGCAATACTGGCATGGTCGACTGTACTGTTAACTGTGTTAGTGCTATGACTGTTTAAAACTAATTTGTTAGAGGAGTTCTATAGTCTTTCACTGCGCTCATCTCGGCCTCACCGAGAGTGCAGAAACCTTTGGTGTCAAAGTGCCATTAATAGAATGTCTCTGATTTGTGCAGTTACATCCCTCCGGAGTGCAAAAGCAGGTACTGTCAGCTGAGAAACTTAATGTTTTTCGCTTTATTTTCATAACATTTAATTCTATGTGGAATGGGACACCTTTTCAGTGTGCCTTCCAAAGTAAGGGATTCTTAACCCTTTAGCGAACATAACAGAGAAAACCGGTCAACATTATTCACAGAAACGTCTATTCAGTTTTAACTACCTTTTCATTTTTGCTTGAAAAAACATAGCTTATGACCCTTTATTGGATTGAGCTCATTTTTTAAAGGATTATTTATTTATTGGCGTTTAATGTCACATATTTCTGCACAGTGGCTAATCATGACCACGACAGTTTTTTAGGTGGAGGAAGTCGGAGTACCCGGGAAGAACCACCGGGCAACAACGAGCAACTGTCAGATCCCCCACATACTAACTCCACACAAGCAGGGTTAGCATTGGTTGAAGACGGGTGCACAATCGATGTGCAGTACGCTTTAGAACACATCGCCACCATGCACCCACATGGGCAATGGGGTGAAGTGGCTTGCCCAAGGACAGAGTGAGTACCTCACGCCTTGCAGCCTGCATCTCTGCCAATTGAGCCACTGTGCCCCCATTTAAAGGATTGAAATGGAGTATTTAAAGGGAATATTTTAACCCTCTGAAGATCTTAATATGGGGGCATTATTCAGAAAGACTGGGAAATGCATTTTATTACACCTTAATGCATTTCTAAAGTTTATGAATGTATTTCATCACTCAAATTAGTGGGCAGAGACAAAAATATCCATTTCTGGTTCGTGTATCAAACCCTTTGAATGCTGGTCACATATATGCCATTTCTGGTTTCTTATAAAAATGTCTGATTCCTGTATGAATATTTTCTATCCCCTTCCTTTTGTCTTGACGATAACTCAAAAACAAATCATCTGTCCTGGGGGCGTGGTGGCTGAATTGGTAGAGGTGCAGGCTGCAAGCCGAGAGGTCCTCAGTTCGAATCCCACCTGCGGCAACCGCGTTGTGTCCTTGGGCAAGACAATTCTTCCCCATTGCCCACGTGGGGGCTCGGTGACACTGTGTATTAAGGCGTACTGCACGTCGATGGTGCACCTGTCTTCAACCAATGCTAACCCTGCTTGTGTGGAATTAGTATGTTGGGGAGCTGACAGTTGCTCGCCGTTGCATGGTGGTTCTCTCCGGGTATTACGGCTTCCTCCACCCGTAAAACTGTCGTGGTCATGATTAGCCATTATGCAGAAATATGTGATCTTACACACCAATAAATAAATAAATAATCTGTCCTGGGGCTGTTTGGCATACTGGTAGCCTGTCACAAGTACTGGCCCAGCTATGTTATCAGGGAACCTTTGGGAGTGGTCCATTGGGCCACAGAGTTTTATATACCCCCTAATTTCTTTGTAAAAGAAAAGCATCATAAAGAAATAGCTGTTTATATTTATATACACAAGAGAATAATGTAAACAATCAAATTAGAGAGAAGTTGCTATAGATGACAGCCTGACACATATTTACTCTTATCAGCTGTCAGATCAGAATTAAATTCCATCCCCAAACCAAGTTGAAAAAAAAACTTTAGGTGGCAAGAAAATTTGTTTATTATACAGAGCTATCTTACAACACTTGATTAATTGTAGTTGAATAAATAACCCTTCACCTTTCATTGCATTTTTAGCTCAACTTTGGCGAAGCCAAATTTGAGCTTATGCCATGGCCCATCGTCCGTCGTCCGTCTGGCCGTCTGTCCATCTGGCCGTCTGTCCGTCAACAATTGGATCGGGCTAGAGGTCATATTTATGAACCGATCTTTACGAAACTTCTTGGGTACCATTGTTATGGCTGTGGGACGAGAACGAGTGTTTTTGGGTGCGGTCCGAAATTGAAGATGGCTGCCAGCTGCCATTTTGTACCGACGATGCAGAAATCTGTTTTTTGTACAGAACTTCCATATGAAAGCTCTGATTTGAATAATTTTTTGTATGAATGTTTAGTACCATGGGATACATCACATATAATACGGGTTTTTTTCTCGTGCGTAAATTATGCAAATTAGACTAACTTTGATGTTTTTTGGTGTTACTTTCAGCACTGTAAGTGCAAATGCCAATCCAGCTCGGGCTAGAGGCCGTATTTATGAACCGATCTTTACAAAACTTCTTGGGTACCTTTGTTATCACCATGGGACGAGAACGAGTGTTTTGGGGTCTGGTCCGAAATTCAAGATGACCGATGGCAGCTATTTTGTACAAAATTTGGGTGCAATCAGATTTTTGCACAGAACTTCCATATGAAAGCGCTGATTTGAATAATTTTTTGTGTGAATCTTTAGTACCATGGGATACATCACATATAATACGGGTTTTTTTCTCGTGCAGAAATTATGCAAATTAGATGAACTTTGATTTTTCAATACCGCTCGGGCTAGAGTCTGTATTTATGAACCGATCTTCACGAAACGTCTTGGGTACCTTTGTTATCACCTTGGGACGAGAACGAGTGTTTCTGGGTGCGGTCCAAAATTCAAGATGGCTGCCAGTGGCCATTTTGTATCGAAATTAGGTCTAATCAGTTTTTTGTACACAACTTCTATACGGCTCAGGCTAGATGCCGTATTTATGAACCGATCTTTACGAAACTTCTTGGGTACCTTTGTTATTACCGTGGGATGAGAACGAGTGTTTTTGGGTGTGGTCCGAAATTCAAGATGGCCACCAGCAGCCATTTTGTACCAAAATTAGTGCAATCAGTCTTTTGTACAGAACTTCTGTACGAAAGTTCTGATTTGAATAAATTTTTGTTTGAATGTTTAGTAACATAGAATACATCACATATAGTACGGGGTTTTTTCTCGTGCAGAAATTATGCAAATTAGATGAACTTTGATTTATTCAGTGCCACTTATACTCTGTAAGTGCACATGTCAATACGGCTCGGGCTAGAGGCTGTATTTATGAACTGATCTTCACAAAACTTCTTGGGTACCTTTGTTATCACCTTGGGACGAGAACGAGTGTTTTTGGGTGCGGTCCAAAATTCAAGATGGCTGCCAGTGGCCATTTTGTATCGAAATTAGGTCCAATCAGTTTTTTGTCACAACTTCTACACAGCTCATATTTGTGAACTGATCTTCACGAAACTTCTTGGGTACCTTTGCTTTCACCTTGGGACAGGAATGAGTGTGTTTTGGGGTGCCTTTGTTATCACTGTGCTATGAGAACAAATATTTTGGGGTTCAGTCAGACCCACTCTGGGACTCAAAGATTTTTTCTAGTTTAGCATCTGACTGTCACCCACCTTTACAATACTTTACCTATACATTTGTTACATGCAACGCTCAGTATTTATGTACAGACCATTACAATACTTTATATGTACCTTTGTTATCAGGTCATTACCTAGATGTTTGTCATTGCTGTGTCACATACTATACATGTACATGTCTTTGTTTTGACAAGTTGAGCTACAGTGTCATTGACACTTTCATTTTTTTTTTTTTTTCATTCTCAATCATAACTCATGATCAACAGGTTTCGGGCCGAGTGGTAAGCGGCTCTCTCAAAACACTTATCACAATTATGAATTAATGAAATGGAATATTTAAATGGTCTGTCTTTAACCCTCTTCATACTTCACCGCCCTCTTCATACTTCACCGCGAAGATCAAACAACATCATTTAACTTATGACGGTAGAACCTTTTGCACGCTTCCTGCCATATTGCCACTCTTTACGCAAATGCCATGATTCAAGATTCCACCATCTTATTTTATGTATGCCTTGTTTAGGGCACTAGATGCTCTTAAGGTTAGGCCTTTAAACGAGCTCTTGGGGCTTTTAAGTTTTTTATGGCACTATCCCAATATAGAGTCTATGCACCCTTTGTAGGCTCGATAACTCAAACACAAATCGTCCTATCTCTATTCGTTTTGGCATGCTGGTTACCAACAACCAGTTTGCACTCATCTTTGTTTTTTCAGCTAGTTTGAGGCCTTGTGTGTGATACAGTAGGCTGACTGCCTTAGAGGCTTCTAAATCATAATAAATATTTGCTATCATCGCCCAAAAATGACAGATCTGTAGTTGGTGGAGCCATTTCTTTAAAGTAGGTGTATACATGGGACTATACCGACTGATCTAAAAACTGCTGGAGGTTCAAAATATGGTCCGCCTGAAAGAGGTCACCAAGGTCATCCAGTGCATATTATTCAGAAAGTCTGGGGAATGCATTTCATTACACCTTAATGCATTTCAAAAGTTCATGAACGTATTTCATCACTCAGCTTGATGGGCAGAGCCAAAAATGTCCACTTCTGATTCGTGTATCGAACCCTTTGAATGCTGGTCACATATATATATGCTTTTTCTGGTTTCTTATAAAAAAATGTTCTGATTGCTGTATGAATATCTGTAAATACTATTAACGAAAATCCATTTCTGATTTGTTTGAAAATAATTTACTCCTGAAAATAAGCCTCCATAAATTCTCCTTCTGTATAGTTTATTCCTGATACTTTAACCCTTTTCACACAGACTTGAATTTACTGGGTGCAGTAAATTCTGTTTCTCTAGTTTTTGTATAAAATTACTCAGGAACACATAACAAAATGTAGAATAAGTTAGGGAGAGAATTAATTTGAATGAATTTTAGAAACAATTTCCCCGTGGGAACCCGGGAAGTAAGCAGCACTTGTTTACTGTGGTAAACCAGTTCCGCTTTACTAGTAAAATAGGACCCAGTCACCAATGCTTGGGGTGAAAGTCCTCTAAAATGGGCAACATGTTGATCAACGATTGACTAAACTTGACTTCATCTCCATGTTGTGTCACGATTAGCCATGGTGCATAAATATGTGACGTTAACCACCACCAAGCAAGTTTAGAAACAATTCATGTTCCCCCCCCCCCCCCCCCCCACCCTGTCAAAATATCAAAAAAAAAGTTAAAGAGGATCTTCCCCTCCATCCTTTCCATTTTTGTCCAAAAAATTGCTGCAGGGTTCTAAGATTGTCTATTTCTGATTCACTGCTCTTGTTATTTAACAGTATACAGTTTGAAAAATATTTTTCTTCAAAGTTTTCTATATTATATTTTGACATGGGTTAGGGGGAAGATAACAAGGCCTGGATATCTCCCACCCCATTGCCCGTCACCTTGTCAAAGTCCTGTAGACATTCATATGACTTTTACAACCATTGTTTGGACTCTATTATGGTTGGGTGACAAATGATTACTACGGTTTTTGAATGGGTGAGGGGGAAGATAATCAGGCCTGGACATTTTCTCCTTCACCCTCTTCCATTTTTGTTCAAAAAATTCCTGCAAGGTTCTAAGATTGTCTATTTTTGACTCATTGCTCTTGTTATCTAACAGTATATGATTGGAAGAATTTTTTTTCTTCTAAGCTTTCTATATTATATTTTGACATGAGTGTGTGTGGGGAGGGGTGGGGGTGGTGGTGAGATAACCAGGCCTGGATATCTTTAACGACTTTTACAACCATAATGTTTGGACTTTGTTATGGTTGGGTGAGAGTGTAAATAAAACCTCTTTCTTTATGAATGGGTGAAGGGGAAGATAATCATACTTTGACATGAACATAAAAGGAAATTCATAAATGTATGTATTCAAGAGTTTGAACAACTTTTTCAATGTTAATGGGATGAAAATTCAGTAAATAAATGTTATGTTATTATAAGTATTTTTTTTTCTCTTGGTGGGAGGGAATATATCTGGGGGTGGGGGAGGGGAGGGATATCCTAGGATAACTTGGGGGGGGAAGATATCCTAAGACATCTTACTCCGGGGGAAGATGTACAGAGAGGAAGATATTATGGCACACTGGCCAATTACCAAAATACCAATTACCACTTTCCCAATGCTTTGTTTTTAACTATTTTGGGATAATAATTTGTGGTATTCCAAATTTTGTACATGATTTTTGTTTTATTTTTAGCTCACCTGACTGAAAGTCAGGATAATAGTGATCACTCACTATCTGTCGACCATTGTGTGTCGTGTGGCATCCCGCATCTGTCATCCATGAACATGATGTTTGCACCTGCTCCTCCGAAACTGCTGAGCCAATTTCAGTTAAATTTGAGGTGCTTGCTTGTTCTGAGATCACATATTATTTTTTCAAATCAATTTGCCAAGCCCCATGGGGGAAGGGAATGCTCCAAATTTTTTTTTAAATGTTCTTCCCATAACCCAGTATGTACAAATGTACAACGGCTTGATTTATGGTATGGAGCTTCCTTTTGAGGTATAGAATCAAGTTTGTTCAAATGAAGTTCATGGAGCAATATTTGCTTTTCTAATGGGAGAGGCAAGGATTTTGGCCATGCCCCAAAATTTCTATTTTATGAAATGGTGATCCAATTTGAATCAAATTTGGTCTGTGGTATTATTGAGAAATAAGTACTTGATTCCAGCAAAAAAAAAAAATTTCCTGTGTCCCTGTGAGAACCCCAGGAGCTAAAAATAGAAATACTTTCAAATGCTCATATGTCCGATACCACACAGAACAGAGAACTGTTATTTGGTTTGAAGCATCCTTAGGACAAAGAGAATGGAAAGGTAAAAAAAAAACTATGGTTGTGTCAGGGTGTTCTGTAGGGGGGGGTGGGGGGGGGGTGGAATCGTAAAAATGCTGAGTCAGCATATTTGCAAAAATTAAAAAAAAAAAAAATTCTTCTCCACAACCACTGATCAGAATCTTTTGATATTTGATTCACAGCATCCATAGGGGTTAGATACAAGTTTGTTAAAATTAAGCCCCGTGATACATTTTGGGCTTCAATATTAAAAAATTTTCTTCTTCCGTACCACCAGTCAGAATCTTTTAATGTTTGGTATACATCATTGTTATGAGGGTCAAATTCAGGATTGTTCAAATGAAGTCCCTCAGTTAATATTTGCGCTTCCTATAGGGGCTCAAATTTTAAGTTTAGTGCAATATGGGGGGTAATCTTTAAAAATCTTCTTCAGATCCACCAGTCATAATACTTTGATATTTGGGATACAACATCCTTAGGGCGGGAGGTTAGATCTCAGTTTGTTCAACCCAAGTCCCTGGGTTGATATTTTGGCTCCTTATTGGAGTCTGAATTTTAACTTAGTCCAATATGAGGAATAATTTTTAAAAATCTTCTTCTTGAGATACAATCAGAATCTTTTGATATTTGGTATACAGCATCCTTAGAGGAGGGTTCAGATTCATTTTGTTCAAATAAAGTCCCTGGGTCAATATTTGTGTTTGCTGGGGGGGGGGGGGGGGGGGGGGGGGGGGGGCTTGTGCAAATTTTAACATAGTGCAAAATTGATAATATTCTTGCTTGTGCAAATTTTAACATAGTGCAAAATTGATAATATTCTTAAAATCTTCTTCTCCAGAACCACCATTCAGAATCTTTTGATATTTGGTATACAACATCATACAACATCATTCAAGTTTGTTCAAGTTGAGTCCCTAGGTTGATATTTGGACTCCCTAGTTTTGCATTTCTGAAAATTCTGTGAAGTGGGGGGGAGGGCAGGCATCAAAGAGCTGCCGGAAGCAACCGTGGAGTCTCTGTATTACGTACGAGTTATTCTGTGACCGTTAAGTGTGCTTTTCGCAATTACGTACGAGTTATTCTGTGACTGTTAAGTGTGTTTTCCGCAAAGGACCAGTTCTCGTACTCATTCCAGACAACGATTTTTCACTATGTGAACTCCGCCCATATAATAACGGCGTGTAACATGTTTTATTTGCGACATCGCATCATATCAGGCATGCGTAATAAATTGTTGAATGCATGTACTTTACTGATTGTTGTGAATAATACGACGCCAAGGCTATTATTGCTTTCAGTAAGTGGATGTTGCCCTATTATTAGGTCGGTACAATGTTTTGCAAGTAAAGTCGTATAGGTTTACATCATGAAAAGTGACCGTTCGAAAAGGCCTATCAGTATGTGCTCGCTGCATTGTTGGAGATATGCACGTTCTAATTATGAGGCCCATATTATTGTCCCGGTAAGTAACCGTCACTAATCAAGGGGTTACTATCCCCGAACTGAAAGTCACTGAGCTATATATTTTGTACTTTCTGAGCTTTTGGAGCTTCGAGCTCGAGATAAGAGCTCATTTTAGTGTGGTACATTAAAAGTTGTATTTGCTTCGGTATTGAATGTGTTTGACCTGAAGCCTACGGGAAATGGCCCGGAAGTTAATCTGCTATGTATGCCCATCATACGCGACTGATACAATGTGTGGTTTGTGAATTTCGAGTAACCACTGCATGGGCGCGTGCGTTTTTTCACTATGTGAACTCCGCCCATATAATAACGGCGTGTAACATGTATTGTTTCCGACATCGCACCATATCAGGCATGCGTAATAGTCGATGGCACTGGTGGAAAACCAAGGGTGAATGGCTTAGCTACCCGTTTCCTCCATCCACCCCTAGCCCTCGCTCTAAGGCCCATCTATGCACGCATGCCAAATTGGCGAATGCATCGCTTTACTGATTGCTTCGAATAACATGACGCCAGGGGTATTATTGTTTTCAATAAATTGATGTTGCCCTATTAACGGTACAATATTCATATAGAATCGTATCAGTTTAAGCATAAAATGTGACCGTTCTAAAAGGCCTATCAATATGTGCTCGATGCATTGTTGGAGGTATGCACATTCTCATGAGGCCTATATCTAGGTAAGTAACTGTCACCAATCAAGGGGATATTATCCCCGAACTGAAAGGCACTGAGCTATACATTTTGTACTTTATGAGCTTCGAGCTCGAGATAAGAGCTCATTTTAGTATGGTACATTAAAATTAGTATTTGCTTTGGTATTGATATTTTTGACCTGAAGCCTCTTGGTATTTGTCCGGAAGTTAATCCGCTATGTATGACTAGTTTCAACCTTTACGGTTTTATTAAATAAACAAATACTTGAAGACTTCAATTTAAGTCTGAATTTGCCGAATTTTTGGTCAGTACGGTATTTTATAATGGTATGTCAGAATATATCGGTCACTGTGTATGAGGACCAATTCACACCAATTCATTCAATGTTTTACTTGAACACAACAGTAAGTATGGATTAAAAGCAAATTATCGCAAGTTTGATGTTTTGTTATGGCGATATTTTATTGCTGTATGATTGTTGGTTTACTATTACATCATCAATACGATTTTATGACCGTGAGGAGTTGTTTGGGCACTCACTCACCAATTTCACACCCTCTAGTAAAGGGTTATGAGGACCAGGTGTTGTGATAGACTGGTCACTTGTTTGTTTGCACTTTATTGTTTATTGTTTGTGCTATTGTTTATGCCTTTGTGGCTTGATTTTGTTTGTTCCACTTGGGGAACTATAGTGATTTATGCAGTCTATTGGTTAGACTGTCTGATAAATCAGTGACTTGTAAGTCGCCCGGGGAGCTTGCAAGCTGGCAGGAGATACACAGTAAACTGTGTATAACACGGGCTTTTGGCGTGAAGCTCCGACTGACTGACAGTAGTACCGTCTTGGGCAGTCACAGGCGACATCAAAGTTTGCAAGCAGGTAGGAGGTATACAGGTAGTATACAACACAGGCTTGTGGTGTCAAACTTCTCGGCTATCGGGAGAGCTTCCAAGCAGGCAAATTGTCTACAGAAAAATCCGTATTCAATATAGGCTTGTGGCGGTGAAGCTCTCAGATCTCGCAAGCAGGCTGACAATATCACACAAGTGCGTATTGTTCGGGCTTGTGGCGGTGAGACCTGTGGTAGCCGGTGCACTGAAAATAATTTCATACAATTAAAAATATGAATGATCGCGAGTCGCGGCAGCATCCTAATTCTAGAATCAAAATCATCTGGCATGGACAACAGAGTTATAAATAATTAAATAACTTCATTCTTCAAAAGTGTAAACTGGCCATAGATACTAATTATTTATTTATTTATTTATTGGTGTTTAAGGTCACATATTTCTGCACAATGGCTAATCATAACATTGACAGTTTTACTGGTGGAGGAAGACAGAGTACACGGGAGAGAACCACCGAGCAATGGTGAGCAACTGTCAGCTCCCCAACTCCTCACAAGCAGGATTAGCATTAGTTGAAGACAGGTGCACCATCGACGTGCAGTATGCCTTAGTACACAACATCACCGTGCCCCATGTGGGGATGAAGTGTCTTGCCCAAGGGCACAACGTGGTTGCCGCAGGTGGGATTCGTACTGAGGACCTCTCAGCTTGCAGCTTGCACCTCTACCTACTGAGCCACCGCGCATCCAGATGCTAATTATTTATTTATTAAGGTTTAACGACACTTTAACAGTCATGGTCATATTGTGTTGGTGGCAGTTTTACGGGTGGAGGAAGCCAGAGTATCCGGAGAGAACCACCGAGCAACGACGAACAGCTGCCAGCTCCCCAACACCATAACACCGCACTGCAGCACAGGCAGGATTAGATTGGTTGAAGACATGCACACCATCGACATGCAGTATGTCTTAGTACACGGCGTCATCGTGCCCCCATGTGGACAATCGGGGTTAAGTGCCTTGCCCAAGGACACAACACAGGAGTCTGAATCGATCGCTCAGATGGTCACCTATCCAAGGACTAACTGGGATTGACAATCCTTAACTTTGGTGATCTGACGAGAACCGGTTACCCCAGATGCTAATTAAATCCTTCTTAAAACAACTATGGTCAGGTGAGCACCTCGGGGCCCCACACACTTTTACACATCAAAAACTTTCAAATCATCAAAATATATTACAAATTAAACTAACTCATTTAAATCTTCTGCACAAAACTTCCTGACAGTCATATTTTCTCCCCCATGCAGCATGTATGAAGCCATAGAAGCACATTAAAAATCTAGCTTGAACTCTCTGGACTGATTGCTGGAGCCCATTTGCTTGAATGTTGCTTGTGTTTCCTGTTTTCTCAGATCTTGAGATTTTTTATGTATTTTAACTACTCATTCTATATTTCAATGGAGAGGTATATAGTTATATAGCTTATGACCCCTCACTGGAACAAGCTCAATGAGCTTGTTCCATTGAGGGGTTATAAGCTATGTTTTTGATGCAAATAAAATAAATTATTAAGAATTTTGTTTGCAAGTGTCATCTGCCTTACAAGTTAGGTGAACGGTTAAACGATTTGCTAAACTTGAGTGCATATGTCTTGATGATATACATGTAGATGCTGAAAGTGACATTAAACACTAGTAAATAAACAAAACAAAGTGGTCACAATTTTTTTGCATCATTTACTGCTCAGACCAAGACGTCACATATATCTCATGGAAGTATACAAAGTTGAGGTGGTACATCTTGACATGGCTTGACATGTAATTTTATTGCTGAAAGATATTTAATTCATGCCATCGTTCAAAAATGGATGGCATTGATAGGAGGTTTGCTCCAACTATTCCGGAAGATATAGAAAACGTTATTCAAGTAAAAGACAGTAAAAGCACAAAGAAATGCATTCAGCAGAGAAAACAGCTCTTTCGGCATTTTTCTGCAAGTGATCTTAAAAGCATATTCACAAGTGTGACAGCAGCAATAAAATTTGGAAGGTGAGTATTTTGAACAGGAAAGTTTATTCCATATAAAAAAAAATAATGACTGAACTTGAAGGGATCATTTGTCTCCATTTGGAACCATTATCTCCCCTAGGTAATTCCATGGGAGTGGAGCACTGCTCAGAGGTGGCGGAAGCTCGATTAAAGTGGAGGGGCACAAATTTTCAAGACTACCATGCTTCAGCCCAATGGGAGGAAAAGTTACAATTGTTGAAGTGTATATTGGTAAATGTACCCTGGCACACTATAGTGTCTTGTTTAGATGAGCATGCTATGATGTGGTCACTGTCCTGTCCATTTCTTCTGCATCAATCATCTTCCAACCCAAAGAAAGATGGTCGAAGTAGAAGAAATATTTACCATACCTTCTGCACAAATTTGAACTGTAAATTGCATATAGATTATAGAGTAAGCTCCTGTTAATTGAATAGAAAATCATATAATATGTAAGAAATTACTCTGACAATCACCAAATTTCTCTTGTTTATAGACCTAGTTGGCCTCAGCACATCCCATATATAGGCATTTAATCCAGTACATCTTGTTTGACAGAGCTCCATGAGCTCTGTCAAACAAGATATCATAGAATAAATGCACATTTTATCTCTAGAATATATTAAAGTAACCAAATATCTCTGTTAATTGAATATTCCTGTCAACTGAGTAAAAAAATTATTTGATCTTTTGAATATTACTCTGACAACCACTGAATTCCCTTTACTTATAGATCTATTTGGCCACATATCATCCAATAATATGTAGGCATTTAATCTATTATATCTTATTTGACAGAGCTCCATGAACTCCATACATGTAGTTATCACTTGGCTTCCATCATCTGTCGCCGTGGCATTTTGCATTTCTGTCTTCTCCTTCAGAACCACTGGATCAAACCCATCCAAACTTTGCAGAAATTATTTTGGGGGGATACCCTTCCTGAAAAGCCCAAAATTCAATAAAAATCTTTTTCTCACAAACCACCAGTCAAAATGCATTGACATGAAGTCTGTTAGATAGCAACTTCCGATACAGGATATCTATCATTAGGAACCCTCTCGCACTTACGAGTGACTCTTACATTTTCTATTAGATCAGTATGAGGAATTTTCTTAAATATCTATTCTTAGATCCTTGATACACATTAACCTTATGGGGGTCAGATCCATGGGTGTATATTTGAATTTCTGATTAGAACCTGAATTTTAACTCTGCACAATGTGAGGAAAATTCCTAAAAAATCTTCCTCAGATCAACCAGTCAGAATCTTCTCATATTTGGTATGGGTTCATATTTGAGCTCCCTATGGTAAATTATGGCCTCGGAGTGCATATTTAGACCCGGCAGCTGTATATTCAAAGGAGAAAATCTACCCAAGATAAAGCCAGGTGGACGGGTTGCTGGCTAAACCACTGCAAATTCTCTATATTCTAATTGGACAAACAATAAACTTTGAGACATTATAAAGTGTTGAAGGTTGCTCATCTCAGTTTCTGTACTAACAGTGGTAGATCAGGGCAGGGTGGCTGATTGGTTAGAGCATTGGACTTTTAACCTAAAGGTTGACAATTTGTCCATGACTCTCACCATCTGTGCTCTCTCCCTGGGCAAGACACTTAATCTCACATGCCTATGTAGGGCACCGAGGCACTCTGTATGGAGACATACTTCATGTTGATGGTGCCCTTTCCTTCACCCACTGCTAACTCTGCTTATGCCGGGTTAGTAAGTTGGAGAACCTTGACATTGCTTGCCAGTGTTTCATAATTCACTCTGTGTTTTCTGGCTTCCTCCACCCTTAAAACCTGCAGATAGGATATGACCCTAGCTTATGAAAGTGTTGTTAATTTAAACCCCAGTAAAACAAATCAAACAGTGGTAGATATATGAAATATACCTATAGGAGCTTGGTGTACCCAATGTTCACCATGAGTGGTGAAGTGGTGTTAACTGCGAACCTTTGGCGAGCAGTTAACACCACTTCACCACGAGTGGTGAACATTGGGTACGCCAAGCTACTTTGGGTATATTTTATTTATACCATGTCAGATTATGAAGAGTACCAACCAGTCACATCATCTTCTGACCCCTCATTGAAACAAATTTGTGTAGTTCATTCGAGTTTGAGGGCATAAGCTATATTTTTTAGATAAAATAATTTCAAAACTCTACGCACTGGTGTTAAAATACCAATATTTCTTTCAGAAAATTTTATCCATAATGCAAATAGGAATTAACAGAAATTAAACAAGATTGAATTGGATGTATTTCAAGTATCATTAGGGAAATATTTGCTTCTTCAAATTTTGTTTTTTTCAGCATTAGTGATAGAGGCTTAAATGCCTTTTTGCTTCAGTTAGGATATTGGATTTCATGTAGACAACAGTGGTGATCATTTTATGGCAAGGTTCAAACTACAAGTATTATGTAGGTGCAAAATCAAAAAGTTTTGTTTGTTTGTTTGTTTTACTGGGGCTTAACAACATTTTCAGCAGTGTGGGTCACATTGTGACAGAAAGTTTTACAGGTGGGGAAGCCAGTGTTATCTCCTCCTCTGAGGAGCGGAGAGCAACAGTTGGGCTCTCCTGATCTTACTAACTCTGCACAAGCAGAGTTAGCAGAGGCTGAAGGCAAGTGCACCATCGATGTGCAATAGGCCTCAGCACATAGCACCACCATGCCCCCTTTTGCCCCCCTCCCCTACCCCCACCCCCATCCTACATGCTGTTTGGGATCGAACTTGAGTTTGAAGTTCAACCACTGAGCTACATGTATCACACATCCTAACACTGAGAAGTTAGAAGGAAAATTGTCAATTATATTTTTTCAATCACAAACAAGAAGTGGAGCAGTACTTCGTTACTGTGGTAAACAAGTTCTGCTTTTCTGGTAAAATAGGACCTAAGTAACCATACCTGGGTTGAAAGTCCTCTAAATTGGGCAGCATAGTCAAAAACAATTGGGTATATAAACTTGACTTCATAAGTATGTTGCAATCATGATATAGCCAACATGACCTTAAAGACCAATAAATAAATAATTAAGTTAAACAGGCTGCTGATTGAAAGTAGAATAGGTTTTTATTTTTGGAATTCACTGAAAAAAACAATGAGGGGTGCAAAAGCTGAGTTTAAATGCTTTTTGAGAATAGTACAGGCTGGGTTAGTCCATTACATTGGGTAAAGAGTTGATTTAGAGAAGATTTACACTAAGGCTGTACTGTGCACATGGTTAGTTACTCAGTTGACAAGGAAAAGTGTTTATAACCAAAAAGGGTGACTAACCCTGTGCAAAGCACAGGGTTAGTCACACTTTCTGGTTATAAAAAAGTGGGTAATTGCCATATCACACACTACATGAAAATATATACTGACCAAGGCTGTAAAAATGCACAGGATTAGTTGGTTACATTTTACATAGGGCGCAGGATTCAAGGAAGTAATGGAAATACTTGTACTGCATTGTGGAAATTATTTTATAGTGAATTCCAAAAATGAAAACATATTCTATTTTCAATTAATAGATGGTTGGTATCAAATATTACATCACACAAAATATCTTACAGGCTTTTTGTTCAAAATTTTCATCACATTCGAAGATTTAGTTTTTCTTTAATTTTTCAGGAAATGTTGGGGCTACTAATCTTGCTATGTACTATGAAGGTGCTCGAGATGTTTATATCAGGAATGGCTTTGGATCGATTAAAGCAGAAATCCAGAGACAAAATAATTTTTTATTCGTTATGTGCATGCAGTACGAAATTGACACAAAACTATACAATCTTCTCTCAAATTTTAAGATGGTACCAATCCTTCAACAAGTTGAACTCTATAGTATTGGAGTCACATCTTTTACCCTAAAACAAACACTGATCAATCCTTTTAATATGGATATTCTTGCTACACTGTTAGTCAAAAAAGTGTTAATTGACCCAAGATCCAGAAAACCAGAACCATTTTCAAAAGCTTTCAAAGACAAGCATGCCCAGCTGGAAACGAAAAGAAGTATGGAAAGGTTTGAATATCCTGAGTGTCCAGAAAATGCATATAATTATGACTTTCAGATGTTACCAAGTTTTGGTGATTATAACAAACATATAAATCAGGCTCATTATATTCAATGTTGTATGGATTGTGCAACCAGTGCTTCATTAGCAGGATATTATGAGTATTTCAAACAGAACATGTGTATATATCATATAGAAGGGATAAACCAGACTTTCTTTGGAGAATGTTTACAGAATGATATTGTCACTGTAAAAACCTGGCAAAATTCAAAGAATCCATTTGATGTTTACTTTGATATATTGAAATCTGATATTATTATTCATAAAGCAAAATTTTGCTTCAGTCATACTTGTCAGACAAAAGCCTCTTTGTAAAAAAGTTACTGGGAATTTAGGATTCATCTTGGTTCTAAAGTACATGTAGGTCCCATTTAATTCGGTATTGATTGCTTTATAATTAATTCTGTTAATTGCACATAATTTGTAAACATCGAATCCTCTATCTTACCAATAGTTCATATTTGTTCTCTAACTTGCATATGCAGAAATGTGTCCATAAAAGCAGCCCTTTTTCTAGATCCAATCGTGATCTGTGGCCAATCCCATAAAACCTTTGCAATTGTATTTTCTTTTTTTAACACTAAATAGTTGAATTAACGGGACAATAAGCCATTAATTTAAAAAAAATTATGGTCTCTCATACTTTGCTTGTAAGGGAAAGGGCATGTAAAAAAACACTGCATGCAAAGTGCAGGGTTTCTGCTATACCGGCACAGCGGCCGGCAAACAGCTGCATTTCCCCACCAGGGAACCTTCCAGACAATAATCAACATGTTAAAATTCACCCTAACTTGTCCGTTACCTGAGAAATAATTGCTTCACAGATTGTAGAAGTGTCACTTCTAGATTTCTTTTAATGATTGCCGTACACAAATTTCATAGAAAGGTGACTCTGCTCAAATGACACAATTGTTCCATGAGTCCTGCATAACTCAATCAACCCCCAATGAAAAGCTAGACAAACTGTAAACAACGGTGCAATTTGTTTTGTTTGGTCAGTATATGCATTACGTAATGCGAGTTGTAAAACATCATTCAGTAGTAAATTTCATTATGTGACCTTTTGTTTTCTGACCAATGTTATTACTCCCAACATTTACACAAAACAAGCATGTGTTGAAAACGCATAAACTTATGTAGATGTACTCCCATTGTCAATGTTAGTTAACAACAGTTTTCAGGTATACTGGAATCTCAAATCTATTTTCTTGAAAATTACAGAAGTGTGAAAAAGAGAGCTTCTTGTTACCAATTTAGAAGAGCAAAAAAGCATAAGTGCGATAGCGCTCCTCAAATCAATAGCACTGATTAATTTATTGTGTAAATGAATGATTTTTCACCTGAATTTCTCCTCATTGGTCCTTATTCTTGTGTAATTACTGGCTCTTGGAATGTGAAAACCTACGCAAATATCACTGGGAAAGACCTAAAAAAATACCTCAGATGCAACGAAATGGGGGTTTTGCCCCATTATGTAGCCTCGTTTATTTTTCCCTAGTGGAAACACTGAAAGTGTGAGACATCAGAATCAATGCGAAACGACTTAAACCTGTAATTAGACAGCTTTAATACAGACATAATTTCAGAAAACACCACACTGCAAAGATATAAAACAAATCTGTGAAATCTCTGACATCATTTCTGAATACATGCAGTTTCTAATTTTAACTCTGCTGCTGTTTGTGTACCACAAATAGCTGTGCATTATTTTAAACCTTTAACCAACATAACGGCCAAAACCGGCCAGCGCTCAAAAATTGGCAATTTTCATTATTTTTTCATTTTTTGTCTCAAAAACATAGGTTATGATCCATCATTGGAACGAGCTTATCAAGCTCGTTCCAATGAGGGGTCATAACCTATGTTTTTGAGACAAAAAATGAAAAAAATTAGTTATTCAAGAATTTTTTTGGCAAGTGTCGTCTGCTTTTCATGTTAGGTAAAGGGTTAAATTTGCTTTGTATTATTTCAAAGAAATTGCAGTTGTGTGTCCTATAAAACCCACATTATGTTTATCGACAGTGTCAATCTGAAATAGATTACGTTGACATGTACACTATAAATAGACCTGTGTGAACACAAACTTCACATTTGTTCTTCTGAGAAAGCTGATATGGATGAAGACAGATAATGATATTGCCTTGTAATTTTCCATGAGTGATCAGCTAACCTGAGTTCGGATGGAAAAACTATGGCAGCATTTTTTTACATCTGTTAAATTCTCACCTAGAAGTTAATTTATTTAACTGAATTGGTCTCATTAATACAAATAATATATAAAACATGATGGTACTTTTGCACAACGAAAATTGTGGCTTTGTTAAATGCTCAACTTATTTCTTTTTCAAAATCCTGGCTTATTGTCCCTTCAAATCACTAGTGGTTTAAAAGACATGGCAATGTTCTGACAGGTAAATCACCTTTTAAAATGTAGATGGTTCACAAAATTATCCCCCACCAATGAAGTCAGGGAGGGGATATTGAAATGGCGTCTGTCAGTCTGTCCATCTATCAGTCCATCCATCCATCCATCACAAAACTTTGTCCGCTTAACTCTTCCTACATTATTTCATGGGATCTTTACAAAACTTGGTATGAAGTGTCAGTATGAAGTGTAGATGTGCATGTGGGCAGGAATTTATGATTCAACAAATTTTGTGCAGTACAGCCCTTGGTAATTGGTAAATTTTGAGTGAAAATGATTGTCCACTCAATTCCTCATACATTTTTATACGTTTTTTATGAAACCTGGTTATGAAGTGTAGATGTGCATGTGGACAGAACTTTTTTATTCGACAGATTTTGTGCAGTTATGGCACTTGAATGTATATCAAAAATGCTGGTCTGCTTAACTCCTCCTACATTTTTCACAGGTTTTACGAAACTTGGTGTGAAGTATCAGTATGAAGCGTAGATGTGGTCAGGATTTTTTTATTTGACAATTTTTGCACAGTTATGGTCGTTATCCATGCACAAATGGTTGTCCACCTAACTCCTGTATTTTTCATTGTCTACAACAATTCTTTATCTGCTTAACTAGCCGAGAGGTCCTCGGTTCGAATCCCACCTGCGGCAGCCGCGTTGTGCCCTTGGGCAAGACACTTCATCTCTATTGCCTGTGTGGGTGCGCAGTGGCATTGTGTACTAAGGTGTACTGCACATCAATGGTGCACTTGTCTTCAACCAATGCTAACCCTGCTTGTGTGGAGTTAGTATGTTGGGGAGCTGACAGTTGCTCAGTGGTTCTATCCGGTTACTCCGGCTTCCTCCACCCGTAAAACTGTCACGGTCATGATTTGCTATTGTGCATAAATATGTGACCTTAAAGACCAATAAATAAATAAATAAATAAATAATCTGCTTAACTCCTCCAAAAACATTTTGGGAGGATTTTTACAAAACATTGTATGAACTATCAGTATGAAATAAATTGAGCTGAAATTTGATTATCAAAAAGTACAGTATTTATCTACAAATGCTGATTTTATGCATGTTAATTTGATTAAGTGTGCTCAAATTTTACTTAATTTAGTGGCAAGAATGTTCCTGTCCTGGGCAGGAATATCTGCCAGTAGCATGTAAGGAGTTGAACCATGGGTACAAATTTAATAACTAAAATTTTTGACTGAATCAAGAAAAACGAGCAAAAAATTGCATCTCAGATGCACTGCTCTCACATTTCTTTATCAACAATTTAGATTCTACAGTGTTGCAAGCAGTGGCGTAGCCAAAGGGTGGCCCTCAAAATTATAGTGCCTCCCCCCCCCCTCCCCTCAAAAAGAGAAAATTAAAGCATCAAAGGGCCCCAGTTTCACTCTCAGGGCATTGAATTTTCAAAATTTTCTCAAACCCCCACCAATGGGAGGGGTATTGGTCAGAGGTGTAGGTGGGTATGGCCTCATTGGTGGGTGTTCGGGGGAACCCCCAAATCTCCACCAATGGAAGTGCCATACCCATCCACCACCTCAGGCCTACAGCCTGTGGATATGCCTGTTACATATATTGACTTCGTATCCCCCCCAAAATTATACCCGTCCCCCTCCTCAATAGGAAATCCTAGCTAGCTTGGTTGTGAGGAAGAAACTTACAAGAGAATTTTTAACATGCCTTGTCTAAGTCACAATCTAGTCAAAATTCTCCGACTGCTTTTGAAATCATAACTGTAGCCTGTTCGGTAAATGCCCATTGAACCTTTACCTACAGTCTTTCGATTTTGAAAATTGGAAGCATGGTGTATACTGCTCACTGCCATTTGATATGAAGTGTGCTGTTGTTGAGTGCCAGCATTGGGAAAATGTTTCAAGAAAAACATGAATGAACATCTGTACACTGTTCACTCCACTGGTGTACAGCAAGTAGGGTTTACAAAATTATTACATGATTTTTCGAATAAGCTTTTCGCAGCAATAATCAAATTAATTTGGGTTTTATATAATACATGAAATGCAACTTTAGTGGAGCAATCTTAAGTCAATCAAATGATTCTCCATGGAATGCATGAGCAAAAAGACAGTGAGAAGCATTACTGGCCCTTGAAGTTTGTCATACTAAGGTGTTTACATACCAATTCTCGGAAAGTGAAGTTTATTTAACCCTTTACCCAACGAATCGGCCGCATCCGCCCACGTAATGTGCAAATTCAGCAGTTGAAAAAATATTATTTTTCAAAAAATTTCAACAAAACCATATCATGTGACCCCTCGTTGGAACGTACTCATCGAGCCCGTTCCAACGAGGGGTCACATGATATGGTTTTGTTGAACTTTTTTGAAAAATGATATTTAAAATAATAAATTTTGATATCGTCTGCGTTGGGTAAAGGGTTAAAGGCTTGGAAATTTAAGCTACAGCTTATAATTCATGGTGTTTTGTTCACATTTTCATGCACTCATTGTATTATTTGGCCTATTTCCCATGAACAAATTTTAATCCTTTACAGAAAACACATAATATCAAAATTTGTTACTTTAATTTCTCTTTCCCAATTATTAAAACAATTTTTAAAAAACATATCGGGTGTTATCATGAATAATCCCATGTCCTCTACTTACAGCTATACCTTCTGCACAGGTCTCCTGTGAACAGTTATAACTTGACTTCCTTTTTCTAAATTTGAATGTGTCTTATAAAATTGTGGGAAAATATTGGCTGTAAAACATTTTGGTCATGTGCAAAGAGGTCACCAGAGGGCCACAATGAGTTTTCATATTCCAAAATTTTTCCTGGACACCACCCATGAGAATGAGATACCCCCTCCTCTTGCACTCATCTCAGCCTTTTCCCTAGGCATGACCCATAATGAAATGTGGTGTCATCCTTCATGGCCCATAATGGCCCATAATTGGAATGGGTTATGAAGAGGAGAATCATATCATGACCCATAATTAAAATGTTGTGCCTCCCTTCTTCTGCCCCCCTCCTCCACCCCCGACTACCCCACTAACCCAGAATCCTGGATCCGCCACTGGAATCTTTATGTAAATTGAAATGTTTTTTGCTTTGGGAATTGCATGGCTTAATAAACAGGGTTCTACAGTACGGCCACCATGGACTGGTCACTTTTGATAAAAATTGCAACAAACCAATTCATATTTAACTGACTGAGGGCTAGATTATTTTTGGTGTTCGGAATTTGTTATTCAAAATTTGTTTTATTACAAATCATTGAAGAGTGCTCACAAATTTATATGAACAAAATAATATTTGCATTTGATTGAATATGAAACATGATCAAGGAAAACATTCTAATTTTTAGCTTAACTTGACAAAGTCAAGATAAGCTATTGCCATCACACATGCAGAAGTCTGTTAGTCTGTGAGTCTGTTAGTCTGTGAGTCTGTTCACATTTTCCTTTAGCACAGGCTACACCCTGTAGTTCTTGTCTGATCATCATGAAATTTCATATGCAGGTTTGGGGTCATATCTAGATGAGATCGTCCCTTTTGGTCGTGGCTGCCCGAGCCGAAAACCCGAAAACCATCAGCACAGTCTACAGGTCGTATTTATGAAGGGATTTCATTGTAACGTGGTAGGATGCCTCTGTATAATGCCTAGATGAGAACGTCCCCTTTTGGGCACGATCTGTCAACTGTGACGACTGCCCGAGCCCAAAACCCGAAAACCTTTAGCACAGTCTGCAGGTCATATTTATGGAGGGATTTCATTGTAACTTGGTAGGTTGACTTCATATAATGTCTAGATGAGAAAGTCCCCTTTTGGACGTGATTGGGAAACTGTGATGGCTACATGGTCCCGAAGCCCGAAAACCTTTAGCACAGTCTACAGGTCATATTTATGACGGGATTTCATTGTACCTTGGTAGGATGACTCCAAGTAATTGTCTAGATGAGAACGTCCCCTTTTGGTTGTGATCATTCAGGCTTGATGGCTGCCCGAGCCCAAAAACCTTTGGCATAGTCTATAGGTCATATTTTTGGAAGGATTTCATTGTAACTTGTTAGGTTGACTCCATATAATGCCTAGATGATGATGAACCCTTTTGGTCATGATTGGTCAACTGTGACCGCTACAGGTGCCCGAAGCCCGAAAACCTTGAGCAGAGTCTACAAGTCATATTTATGAAGGGATTTCATGGTAACTTCATAGGATCACTCCAGATGATTCCCAGATGAGAATGTCCCCTTTTGGTTGCGATCATTCAACCATGATCGCTGCCGGAGCCTGAAGCCCAGAAATCTTTAGCACAGTCTACAGGTCATATTTATAAAGGGATTTTATTGTAACCTGGTAGTTTGACTTCATATAATGTCTAGATGAGAACATCCCCCTTTTGGACACAGTTGAGCAACTGTGATGGCTACAGGGGCCCGAAGCCTGAAAACCTTTGGCACGGTCTAGAGGTCATATTTATGAAGGGATTTCATTGTAACTTGGTAGAATGTCTCCAAATAATGTCTAGAAGAGAACCTCCCCTTTTGGTCGTGATCATTCAGCCTTGATGGCTGCCCGAGCCCCAAACCCCAAAACCTTTAGCATAGTCTATATGTCGTATTTATGGAAGGATTTCATTGTAACTTGTTAGGTTGACTCCATATAATACCTAGATGATAACATCCTCTTTTGGTCGTGTTTGGTCAACTGTGATGGCTTCAGGGGCCCGAAAACCTTGAGCACAGTCTACAGGTCATATATATGAAGGGATTTCATTGTAGCTTCGTAGGATCACTCCAGATTATGCCCAGATGACAACGCCCCCTTTTGGTCGCGCTCATTCAACCATGATGGCTTCCCAAGCCCAAAACCTGAAAAACTTTAGTACGGACTACAGGTCGTATTTGTGAAGGGATTTCATTGTAACTTAGTAGAATGACTCAGTATAATATTGAGATAAGGAGGTCCCCTTTTAGTTGCAATCGGTCTACCATCATGGCAAGACAGGCCTGAAGCCTAAAATCCTTTAGCACAGTCTACTGGCCATATTTATGAAGGGATTTCAACGTAACTTGATAGGATGCCTCATTTTGGAATAATTTCACTGTAACTTGGTAACTTTTATTGACATACATAAACTGGAGGGTCACATACATTAACTATTAGGTCATATTAACCTACCCTCAGCTCTTTAGTACAGTGTATACCTCATATTATTTTTATTAAAAACATAGCATACAGGGAACAGAAATTAACATATTCCCAATTATCACAATTCTTGTCTTATTTCATAATCCTTTCTTAAACATTGAACATTATCCTTTTCATCAAACCCAACACACAGACAAGTTAAGCTACAGTGTCATTGGCACTTTCATTTTGAAAGCTCTGATAGTGGCTTCTAGCAACCAACCAGTTAATGAATTTAATTTATTGTCCACTACAAATATATATAGTACTGTGATCGCAAAAGTAGTCTTTTTCAATCAGATGACAGCTGATCATGACACAATCACACTAATAGATCGAGATTTCATAAAGAAAACATTCCATTGTCAAGACCGAATTTATGTAAAACAAACAAAGACAGCATCTCAGATCCAATGATCTTGCTTTTCATTTTCGACAGGAGAGATTCTAGATTCTTAAGGTGAGGAAAGCGGATGGAGGATTAAGAACAGATCATGACTCAGTTTTGATCTGGTTGAGATTCTCTGTTTGATTTTGTACATGCAGTATTGTTACACATCCATTAAACTTTAAACTCTTGTATTTAATGGAATCACCGCTTTGACGTAAATGTTTCTGTATTCAACTGGTGATGTACAAGCCAGAACTTTTTTCCCAGCATCGTTTATACTAGTTCCTTTCCCGTCGAGTCATGAGTTACTCTTCGGAAAGTTTCCAAATTTTGTTATACAATTATCGATCGTCTGTCATGTAGTGTGAAAATGAAAATGTCCAAAGCAAAATAAAGTTGGTTCACAAAAAAATTTGTTTTCCAAAAATGAGATAATATTAAAAAAAAACCCAATCATTTCCAACCACAACATTAACCCAGTTCCGTGGACATCTCATCTGTGGATCCCCATGTATCTAAATTGGTCAACTTTATTTCGGTAAATCTTCGGACATCCTGACATGCTTCAAACTTCTTTTAAAAAAGTTTCTTCCAGCTGTTTTGCAAATCTGCCCAAATTCGTACTTATATTTTTACTGACAGTAAGTAATAGCCACCAAATAGTTAGGCGTGAATGGACACCAGCCGAAGAGAAACAGCGATACGAGTTTCAACTAACATGCTCAATAGAAAAGATAATGAATATCATTTAGCCAGTTACCCAAAAGGTTCTTTTGATTTTTTATCGATCCTTTTGATCAGTGCAGTAGAGCTGTAGGTTAACTGAGGTTTTTTTAAAAACCGAAACCGTCGACATCCTGTAATCTAAGGTTTTTCATTTTTAGCTCAACTTTGGCGAAGCCAAATTTGAGCTTATGCCATGGCCCGTCGTCCGTCATCCGTCTGGCCGTCTGTCCGTCAACAATTGGATACGGCTCGGGCTAGAGGCCGTATTTATGAACCGATCTTTACGAAATCTTGGGTACCTTTGTTATGACCGTGGGATGAGAACGAGTGTTTTTGGGTTTGGTCCGAAATTCAAGATGGCTGCCAGCCACCATTTTGTACCGACGATGCAGAAATCTGTTTTTTGTACAGAACTTCCATATGAAAGCTATGATTTGAATAATTTTTTGTATGAATGTTTAGTACCATAGGATACATCACATATAATACGGGTTTTTTTCTTGTGCATAAATTATGCAAATTAGACTAACTTTGATGTTTTTTGGTGTTACTTTCAGCACTGTAAGTGCAAATACCAATACGGCTTGGGCTAGAGGCCGTATTTATGAACCGATCTTTACGAAATTCCTTGGGTACCTTTGTTATCACCGTGGGACGAGAACAAGTATTTTTGGGTCCGGTCCGAAATTCAAGATGGCCGATGGCATCCATTTTGTACAAAATTTGGTGCAATCAGATTTTTGCACAGAACTTCCATATGAAAGCGCTGATATGAATAATTTTTTGTGTGAATGTTTAGTACCATGGGATACATCACATATAATACAGGTTTTTTTCTCGTGCAGAAATTATGCAAATTAGATGAACTTTGATTTTTTCAGTGCTACTTACACACAGTAAGTACACATGTCAATACAGCTCTGGCTGGAGTCTGCATTTATGAACCGATCTTCACGAAACGTCTTGGGTACCTTTGTTATCACTTTGGGACGAGAATGAGTGTTTCTGGGTGTGGTCCAAAATTCAAGATGGCTGCCAGTGGCCATTTTGTACCGAAATTAGGTCTAATCAGTTTTTTGTACACAACTTCTATATACGGCTCAGGCTAGAGGCCGTATTTATGAACCGATCTTTACGAAACTTCTTGGGTACCTTTGTTATCACTAAACAACTAAGATGGCGTACATGTAAGAAGTCGTGTGAAGTGCTCTCTCTAATATATTCGTTTTTATTTTGGATCGTTCAATGGAGCTCACTTTGGTGCATTGTATATAACTAGCAAGGATATTTTTTAACAAATAATACTTTCTTGTTTGGAAAATGGATCTTTAATATGTATTTAAATAGGGTTTTCAGGAATAACTGACATAATTTCGTGATACTAAGTTTGGCTATTTGATACTGGGATCGATTATGAACTCACGGTCAGTGCAGTTGTTACTGAGAAGTGCTCACCTTTCTACTGACTGCTATTATTTTCTATTCACACCTCATTCATCCAACTTTTCTCATCTCGGCTTACAACAATTGTGATTCATTTTTCCTCAAGTACCACTGCTGTGTTATTGATATTTGATTTCATTTGTGTCATCGAGATGCTCAGAACTCCGGAAAAGAAAATCAAAGATCAGAATGGTCAAACCTTTAGCTTGTCACAACCAGTCCTTAGGTCCTCATCTTCCAAAAAGAGAAGTGCTGATGAAATTTCGCCATCTATGTTGAGAGCAACGAAGAGGAGTGATTCGTGTGGTGATATAACGACACTATGTGGTAGCAAAGAAATAGAGAAGAGTACTCAAGCCAGGGGTGCGAAAGGCGGCATAGTTGATCTCTCGGACGTCGTATATAAAACCATAACTCAAGAATCGTTTATTGAAAGAGTAAAGCCACACTTTGCAACTTTTGACGACGAAAGATTGGATCGACATTTTGACCGTTTCCAGTTAGAACTGCAGCATCAATTCTCCGTACAGGCTTCCACTGTTATTCCAAAGGCTATCGAATCTGCATTAGAACAGTTCATGGATTTACAGATTAAACCATTAAAGAACGAGATTGACAAATTAACTGCAGAAAATGGTAAATTAAAGGAACAAATCACCTGGTTGCAAGACGAGAATGTTTCTATCAAGAACGACATAGATTATAGGATGGATGAACAAGAGCAGTACAGTCGACGGGATTGTCTTGTGTTTCGCAACATAGCCATAGAAGGAACTAATTTGAAAGAGATAAATTCTAAGTCTGATCAAATATGTCTGGACGTGTGTAATAATAAATTGAATGTTCCACTGTTGAAGACAGACATCAGCAGATCCCACGTTTTGGGAAAAATACGTACCCACCGATCTTCTGACTCTAACTTGGGCGCATCGTCTGGGAACACGAGAAACTTGTGCAATATAATTTGTAGATTTACCTCCTACAGAGTACGACAGGAAGTCTATTCCAAAAAAAAGTTATTGAAAGGCCAAAATAGTATCTTCATAACTGAGTCGTTGACAGTCCGTAGGTCTGAACTGGTGAATACCTTATCAAAATTACGAAAAGAAAAGAAATTACACGCCTTTTGGACAATGGACGGTCGCATTTTTGCAATTAAGGTGGAAAATGGAAAGCCTGTGATTATTAATAGTGAGCAAGACATTCACAAACTACTGGGTAAATCACAGATGTGACATTTTGCAGACTGTATGGGAATCGACCCATTTGTGGAAATGCTAAAATTCGGAATTCGAAATTTTGCAAGTATGTACTACGTATTATGTATCACATAATTATTCTTACGTCCCTCACACCTTTCGCGACGGTTCCGACGATCAGTTCATTGGAGTTATCTCTTCAATGCCTACTAATGGTTTCTAAAATGTTGGTAGCTTCGACGCAAGGGAGATCACTATCATTATGATCTTGATTTTCTTTTCTGGAGTTCTGAGCGTCTTGGTGACACAAATGTAATCAAATATCATTATTTTATTTATTTTTTTTTTTTTATATTCGGTGATTTCTGAAGTCAAATCATGGCTGCTGAGTTGCAGCCATGGCTTGATTTGACAAAACACTGAATATAATAATAAAAACATGATAATAGCAATCCATATACTCACACACGACTAAGTTAGCAAAACAATGATCTGCATCAAACCTGTTCAGCCTCTTTGAAAAAGTGTGCTATCTAGCAGATCCGAGTGAATTTGTCTCTCTCATTCTCGATTAGAACACCTAACTGGTTGCTAAAAACCGACTGAGGCATACACAAGATTCAGTGATCTCTCAAGTCAAATTATGGCTGCTGCGTTGCAGCCATGGCCTGATTCGACAAAACACTGAATATAATTACAAAAATATGGCAATACCTATCACTAGCTACTCACACAAGGGTGAATTTGAAACCTAATGATTTCCATCAAACATGTTCAGCTTAATCGAAAGGGTCTGTTATCTTGCAAATGTTAAATTTGAAACTTAATGATCTCCATCAAACATGTTCAGCTTCCTCGGAAGGGTCTGTTATCTTGCAAATTTGAATCGGGTTGTCACTCTCATTCTTTTGAATAGATGTCCCGACCTATTGTTAGAAACCTGGCAAGGTTTACAAATACTCACTGATTTCTCGACTCGAGCCATCCCCCGATGTGACAAATCATTGAATATAATTATAGAAACAGGATAATAATTATCCCCAGCTATCCACGAAAGGCTGGAATTGAAACACTCAATGATATCATCTAACTTGTCGAACTTGCTCGAAAGTGTTGGATAATTATCTTAGTTACCCCCACATCGCTAGGTTTGAAGCTGAAATACTTACATCAGTTCGAATTATCTCAGAACTTACATAATTTTCTATGCTTAGAGATTACACAGTCAAGGCTTATAGAATATTCGGTGATTTCTAAAATCAAGTCATGGGTGCTAAGTTGCAGTCGCGGCTTGAATTGACAAAGCGCTGAAGATACCTATAACCCCACCTACCCACAGAAAGCTACATTTAAAACTCAATGTTCTTCATCAGACCTAGTCAGGTGCTTCGAAAGGGTCTTTTGCTTAGCTGATCTGACTCGATTTGTCATTCTTTTTCTATATTAGAGCACCGATCTTTGGAGGGGTCTGTTACCTAACAGATCTGACTCAATGTGTCACTCTTATTTTAGAATAGATCACCTAACCATATGTTAGGAACCAGTCAAGGTTGATAGAATTTTCAGTGACCTGTTAAGTCAGGTCATGGCTGCTGCGCAGCAGCCATGGCCTGATTTGACAAAGCACTGAATATAGTTATAGAAATACGATAATATCTGTTGTTGAAACCTGCTGAGGCCTACAGAATATTCAGTGATTTCTCAGGTCGAGTCATTTGCTGCTGCAGCCGTGGCTTGATTTGACAAAACACCTAATATTGTTACGAAAATCTAAAAATATCTATCACCAGCTGCTGAGGTGCAGCCATGGCTTGACTTGACAAAACACGGAATATAGTATAAGAATATGACAATCTTTTTCTCCACCTACCCACAGAAAACTAAATTTAAAACTTAATAATCGCCATAAGAGCTTGTTATATTGTTACGAAAATATGAAATTATCTATCACCAGCTGCTGAGGCGCAGCCATGGCCTGACTTGACAAAACACCGAATATAGTCATAAAAATATCACAAAAAATCTTTTTGCCCACCTACACACAGAAAGCTAAATTTAAAACTTAATAATCGCCATAAGACTTGGTCAGCTGCTTCGAAATAGTCTGTTACTTAGCTGATCTGACTCGATTTGCTATTTTTATTCTAGATTAGAATACTGATCTTAGGAAGGGTCTATCGTCTATCAGATCTGACTCAATTTGTTACTCTTATTTTAGATCAGATCATATAACCACTTGTTAGAAATCAGTCAAGGTTGATAGAATTTTCAGTGACTTCTTAAGCCAGGTCATGACTACTGCGTAGCAGCCATGGCCTGATTTGACAAAGCATTGAATATCGTTATAGAAATACGATAATACCTGTTGCTGAAACCTGCAGAGGCTTACAGAATGTTCAGTGATTTCTCAAGTCGAGTCATATGCTGCTGCTGCCGTGTCTCGATTTGACAAAACACTGAATATTGTTACGAAAATATGAAAATATCTATCACCAGCTGCTGAGGTGCAGCCAAGACTTGACTTGACAAAACACCGAATATAGTTATAAAAATATGACAATCTTTTCCCCACCTACCCACAGAAAGCTAAATTTAAAAGTTAATAATCGCCACAAGACCTGGTCAGCTGCTTCGAAATAGTCTGTTACTTAGCTGATCTGATTCGATTTGTTATTCTTATTCTAGATTAGAATTGTCTAGCAATATTCAGAATATCCAGTGATTTCTCAAGTCGAGTCATATGCTGCTGCAGCCATGGCTTGATTTGACAAAACACTGAATATTGTTACGAAAATATGAAAATATCTGTCACCAGCTGCTGAGGTGCACACATGGCTTGACTTGACAAAACACCGAATATAGTTATAAAAACGTGACTATTTTTTTCCCTACCTACCCACAGAAAGCTACATTTAAAACTTAATGTTCTTCATCAGACCTAGTCAGGTGCTTCGAAAGGGTCTTTTACTTAGCTGATCTGACTCGATTTGTCATTCTTTTTCTAGATTAGAGCACCGATCTTTGGAGGGGTCTGTTACCTAACAGATCTGACTCAATGTGTCACTCTTATTTTAGAATAGATCACCTAACCATATGTTAGAAACCAGTCAAGGTTGATGAATTTTCAGTGACCTCTTAAGTCAGGTCATGGCTGCTGCGTAGCAGCCATGACCTGATTTGACAAAACACTGAATATAGTTATAGAAATACGATAATACCTGTTGTTGAAACCTGCTGAGGCTTACAGAATATTCAGTGGTTTCTCAAGTCAAGTCATTTGCTGCTGCAGCCGTGGCTTGATTTGACAAAACACTGAATATTGTTACGAAAATATAAAAATATCTATCACCAGCTGCTGAGGTGCAGCCATGGCTTGACTTGACAAAACATGGAATATAGTATAAAAATATGACAATCTTTTCCCCACGTACCCACAGAAAGCTTAATTCAAAACTTAATAATCGCCATAAGAGCTTGTTATATTGTTACGAAAATATGAAATTATCTATCACCAGCTGCTGAGGCGCAGCCATGGCCTGACTTGACAAAACACCGAATATAGTCATAAAAATATCGCAAAAAATCTTTTTCCCACCTACACATAGAAAGCTATATTTAAAACTTAATAATCGCCATAAGACCTGGTCAGCTGCTTCGAAATAGTCTGTTACTTAGCTGATCTGACTCGATTTGCTATTTTTATTCTAGATGAGAATACTGATCTTAGGAAGGGTCTATCGTCTAGCAGATCTGACTCAATTTGTTACTCTTATTTTAGATCAGATCATATAACCACTTGTTAGAGATCAGTCAAGGTTGATAGAATTTTCAGTGACTTCTTAAGCCAGGTCATGACTGCTGCGTAGCAGCCATGGCCTGATTTGACAAAGCATTGAATATCGTTATAGAAATACGATAATACCTGTTGCTGAAACCTGCAGAGGCTTACAGAATATTCAGTGATTTCTCAAGTCGAGTCATATGCTGCTGCTGCCGTGTCTCGATTTGACAAAACACTGAATATTGTTACGAAAATATGAAAATATCTATCACCAGCTGCTGAGGTGCAGCCAAGACTTGACTTGACAAAACACCGAATATAGTTATAAAAATATGACAATCTTTTCCCCACCTACCCACAGAAATATTGTTACGAAAATATGAAAATACCTATCACCAGCTGCTGAGGTGCAGCCAAGACTTAACTTGACAAAACACCGAATATAGTTATAAAAATATGACAATCTTTTCCCCACCTACCCACAGAAAGCTAAATTTAAAAGTTAATAATCGCCACAAGACCTGGTCAGCTGCTTCGAAATAGTCTGTTACTTAGCTGATCTGACTCGATTTGTTATTCTTATTCTAGATTAGAATTGTCTAGCAATATTCAGAATATTCAGTGATTTCTCAAGTCGAGTCATATGCTGCTGCAGCCGTGGCTTGATTTGACAAAACACTGAATATTGTTACGAAAATATGAAATTATCTATCACCAGCTGCCTTGACAAAGCACTGAATATAGTTATAGAAATACGATAATATTTGTTGTTAGAAACCTGCTGAGGCTTACAAAATATTCAGTGATTTCTCGAGTTGAGGTGCAGCCATGGCTTGACTTGACAAAACACCGAATATAGTCGTAGAAATATGACAATCCTTTCCCCATCTACCCATAGAAAGCTAAATTTAAAACTTAATAATCGCCATAAGACCTGGTCAGCTGCTTCGAAATAGTCTGTCACTTAGCTGATCTGACTCGATTTGTTATTCTTATTCTAGATTAGAATACTGATCTTAGGAAGGGTTTATCGTCTAGCAGATCTGACTCAATTTGTCACTCTTATTTTAGATCAGAACATATAACCACTTGTTAGAAACCAGTCAAGGTTGATAGAATTTTCAGTGACTTCTTAAGCCAAGCCATGGCTGCTGCATAGCAGCCATTGCCTGATTTGACAAAGCACTGAATATAGTTATAGAAATACGATAATATTTGTTGTTAGAAACCTGCTGAGGCTTACAGAATGTTCAGTGATTTCTCGAGTCGAGTCATGTGATGCTGCGGTCATGCCTTAATTTGACAAAAACACTGAATGTATGACAATATCTATCACCAGCTGTTGAGGTGCAGCCATGGTCTGACTTGACAAAACACTGAATATAGTTATAAAAAAATATGATAACCTTTATCCCTGTCTACCCACAGGAAGCTACATTTAAAACCTAATGATCTCCATCAGACCTGGCCAGCTGCTTCGAAATGGTCAGTTACTTAGCTGATTTGTCATTCTTATTCTAGATGAGAACATCGAAGGGTCTGTGATTTCTCGTTTATCTACTGTTAATATGCCCATCTCCAACCTAATTCCTTTATATTGGAGAGACACACACATATTTCCAAGATATGAACACACTTAGTGACCATATCTTTGCCTTGTATATATTTCTTTTCTGCTATTATGTTGCCATTGCCATCACCTTGTACTACTATGATTTGTGTCAGACCCTTACTCATACTTGTATCTTCAATGTCTTGTCAGTATCATATTTATCCAAGTATATTCCATCCAGTGATATCTATTGTACACTTCCTGTCGATTGTGTAATAATTTATGGCGGGTGATATTAGTTTAGACGAGATTCAGAGAGGGGCAGAGTTTAACTTCAAAAATTTATATACTGTTAATACAGCAGATGCATCAGATAATGCCTGTTCCCCTTTTCAGGTTAATTGCTCAGACTGTGAGTATTATTCACCCGAACAGTTTCGGACAACCTTTTGTAACAGCGATGACAGCTTCTCTGTATTTCATATCAACGTCCAAAGTTTGTCCGCACATTGGGACTCATTATGTTACCTCTTGTCGTCTCTTCAAGAAAAGGAAAACAAGTTTGATATCATTGCTCTAACAGAGCTATTCCGTCAACCCCCAAACACATCATATGAATTAGACGGTTATCATAACATATTAAAAAATATTAGAACCACTGGAGATGGTCGGGGTGGGGTGGGCCTATATATAAAAAATGATATTACCTACCAAATCAGAAATGATCTTACTGTTTTCATACCCCATGTATTTGAATCGCTTTTTGTGGAGATTAAAAAAGGCAAAGCTTCAAAAATAATAGGAACTATTTACCAGCCCAATACGCCCCCAAAAGCCGACTTAGATCTTTTCCTTTCCAAATTGAGTAACATAATAGACAACATCAATAAAGAAAATAAAGCTTCCTACATAATTGGCGACATAAATATAGATCTCTTAAAGTTAGACTCGCATCCGAAAACATCTGCTTATGTGGATACATTATTTAGTCAAGGGTTTATGCCCTATATTACAAGGCCAACTAGAGTCACACCCTACTCTGCAATATTGATTGATCACATGTTCTCAAACAATGTTTCAGATTCTATAGCTTCAGGTATTATACTAACGGATGTGTCTGATCATTTCGGCACATTTTTCATTGAGCGAGAGCGTAAAATGACCGTCAGCCTACCTTCACAAATAAAGACACGTATAATTAATGAAGATGCAATAACCAATTTTAATAACATATTATCCGAATGTGATTTCTCTTCAGTTGAGGCGTCACAGTGCCCCAATGCAGCCTACGATACTTTTATAGAAATCTATCACAATGCATTTGAACAGGCGTTCCCTGTTAGGGAAATAAAACTGAAAAAAAAAGTTAATTAAAAAACAACCATGGATGACCAAAAGCTTACTTGTTTCCTCAAATAATAAAATCAAATTCTACAATAAAAAACTAAAAAGCCCCACTGTTGAAAATATAAATAAATATAAAAATTATTGTAAAATTTTCAATAAGGTTAAAAGACAAAGTAAAGCATTGTATTATAAAAACTTACTGCAACAAAACCAAAATAATATTCGCAATACATGGAACATATTAAATAACGTAATTAAAAAAGCCAAAAATAAGTCTACCATTCCATATAAGCTAATAATAAATGATAGAACAATAAATGATCCTTATTTAATAGCTCAAGAATTTAATGATTTTTTTGTCAACATTGGGTCTACCACACTGAACAAAATTGCAACTAATCATACGTCTTTCTCAGAATATATGACAGGATTCTTTACAAACAATTTCTTCATAAGACCTTGCTCGATACAAGAAGTAACAAATGTTGTTAAGGGAATGAAACCTAAAAGAAGCAAGGATTGCGATGATATATCTTCATTTCTGATCAAGCGTACCCTCGATAAAATAGCCCCGACACTAACTTATATAATTAACAGCTCGTTGCAAAGTGGCATTTTCCCAAATAGAATGAAAATAGCTAGGGTTATACCTATATATAAATCCGGTGACCCACATTGTCTTACCAATTATAGACCAGTCAGTATTTTACCTACATTCTCCAAAGTATTAGAAAAAATTATGTGTGAGCGTCTATGCAATTTTTTAAACAAATATAACATTTTGACCCCTCATCAATATGGTTTTCGTAAGAAGCACGCAACAATCCACCCAGTACTTCAGCTACTTCAACACGTAGCTGAAAAAAATAACATAGAAAGAAAAAATAATTCATTAGCGGTTTTCCTTGATCTCTCCAAGGCATTTGACTCAATAAACCACACAATTCTATTAAACAAGCTGGAGCACTATGGAGTTCGCGGAGTAGCATTAAATTGGTTTCGGAGCTATCTTACTGACAGATCACAATATGTAGTGATAAATAATCAGGAGTCATTGCGGGCACCTATTACCTCCGCTGTGCCTCAGGGCTCGAACCTCGGACCAATATTGTTTCTACTATACGTGAACGACCTCTGCCACGCCACAAACCTGAACCTCGTATCATTCGCGGATGACACTACAGGATATTCATCTGGACCTGACATGATTGACTTGGTAACTTCTACTAATTTAGAACTTTAAAAAATCTTCAATTGGTGCTCTGCAAACCAACTTCTACTCAACACATCAAAGACTAAATTTATTATTATCAATCCAAACAATAAGAAAAACAACCCTCTACCAATGGACATAATTATAAATAATCAAAAAATAGAGCGAGTTGCCTCGGATCTTACTGAAACGTCAATCAAACTTTTAGGTATAATTATAGATGAGAAGCTCTCCTATAAGGAACATGTATCCAGTATATGTACAAAAGTAGCAAGTGCAAATTATATTCTAAATAAGGTCAAACGTATTCTTCCACATTCTTGTATGAAAACACTTTATTTCACAATTGTACAAAGTCACTTGTTGTACGGGATTCAGGTATGGGGCAATTGCAGAGAAGTAAAAAAATTATTCAAACTGCAAAAACGTTCAATACGAATAATTAATAACGTGCCTTTCAACGCTCACACTGACCCGCTTTTTCGCAAAGACAAAATTTTAAAGATCGGTGATCTGTTTACGCTCCAGGTGTCCTTATTCATGTGGGACTTTGTAAATCGTGAATTGCCGGTCTCCTTTGATGACAACTTCCGATATGTGCGATCAGTAAGTGCTAGATCTACAAGACAATCGGACCAGTTATATGAAGGTAAATCTAGAACCAGATCTCTAGAAGCACTTCCCACCTATCAATACCCCAAAATTTGTAACAAGTTAAGCGTAAGCCTGAGGAATATTAAAAGCAGGAATATTTTCAAGAAAGAACTAAAAAATCAACTCCTAAATTGTTATGCTGAAGATGTCCGATGCAACAATCCATACTGTGTGGATTGCCCCATCGGAAATTAACAATTTACCCGACACGGAAGGATTTTTTTTTTTTTTTTTTTTTTTTTTTTTTTTTCCTCCATTCTGTTATCACAGTAATAAAATAATTTTACCCACAGTTCTTTAATAGCGTCGCATCAGTATGCGTGCGACTGTGGCTGGTCCATAGAACTGGTCACATTGACGTGCACTCTGGTGTAAGTTGGCTAGCAATAGTCATTAGATACTTAGTGTCATTAGCCACGGGCTAGTTGCCACGTCTCACTCTGAACCTCGTTCGAGATTCCAAGTTGGGCTTGCTCGCTTGATAAGTGGATCAGGCCTAACGAGGAATTATTTTCACAAATTCGACAGGATTGTAGATAATATCACACTCCAGAAACCATCTACAACAGTCTTTCATATACAAGTCTGACACAAATCAGCAGCATTTTCTCAGGGGGGGCGGCAGGTAGACAGCCAATCTGGCTATGCCACCTCCCCATGGCATACATGTTTTTTTTTAATATCTCATGTTATTTTATTAACACTATACATTATTCTCCTCATGTATTATTACAAATAGATTGTACCACTTTGTTTGTCTAAACGGAATGTATACTGTATACCGTGAAATAAAATCATTATCATATCATTATCACCGTGGGATGAGAACGAGTGTTTCTGGGTGTGGTCCAAAATTCAAGATGGCCACCAGCAGCCATTTTGTACCAAAATTAGTGCAATCAGTCTTTTGTGCAGAACTTCTGTATGAAAGTTCTGATTTGAATATATTTTTGTATGAATGTTTAGTAAGATGGAATACATCACATATAGTACAGGTTTTTTTCTCGTGCAGAAATTATGCAGATTAGATGAACTTTGATTTATTCAGTGCTACTTATACACTGTAAGTGCACCTGTCAATACGGCTCGGGCTAGAGGCTGTATTTATGAACCGATCTTCACAAAACTTCTTGGGTACCTTTGTTATCTCCTTGGGACGAGAACGAGTGTTTCTGGGTGCAGTCCAGAATTCAAGATGGCTGCCAGTGGCCATTTTGTACCGAAATTAGGTCCAATCATTTTTTTGTCACAACTTCTACACAGCTCATATTTGTGAACTGATCTTCACGAAACTTCTTGGGTACCTTTGTTTTCACCTTGGGACAGGAATGAGTGTGTTTTGGGGGTGCCTTTGTTATCACTGTGCTATGAGAACAAATATTTTGGGGTTCAGTCAGACCCACTCTGGGACTCAAAGATTTTTTTCTAGTTTAGCATCTGACTGTCACCCACCTTTACAATACTTTACCTATACATTTGTTACAGGCAACGGTCAGTATTTATGTACAGACCGTTACAATACTTTATATGTACCTTTGTTATCAGGTCATTACCAAGATGTTTGTCATTGCTGTGTCACATACTATACATGTACATGTCTTTGTCTTGACAAGTTGAGCTACAGTGTCATTGACACTTTCATTTATTAAATACTCTCCTGTTACAGAAATTCACAGAATGTAGCCATCCCAGAGTAGTGAGAGTACCCAGACACTGCCAATGGCAGTGTCTGGGTACTCTCACTACTCTGGGAAGGCTACATTCTGTGAATTTCCGACATTTCAGTTTAGTTGTGTTTGCAGCTTTCCTCAAGTTGCATGTAGGTGTCAGACCCCGAAAAATGGTCAAGCACAATAAAAGTTCTGTATATTTAGGTAATTATTATATTGGCCTTCCTGATTCTTCATGTATTAGCTTATTTTGGGCATTCATTGAGTTTCACTCAATTTCACTGCCATTCAGTTATGACTCCGGACATAAGAATGAGTTTTATTTGGCCTCATGAACAAACCGAAAACCGAACCGAGGTTTTACTCCACCTGATAAACCAAAACCGAAACCGAACAAGAAATTTAAAAACCTACAGCTCTACAGTGCAGTAAAAGTACAAAATTATACTGCATGTACTTTATTAAAAATTATTTCTACAGTGAGATTGTTCAGCAACATGGCTTAGAAACGTCTTCCTGCAACACTAACTTTTTTTCTTTACAGGATCTGTTAGTGTGCACCGGCTTGCCAAGTCCTTTGAAGCAGCTCGATATTATGCAACTCTAAATGAATTTGCAGTGATGAATTCAGCAAGACAGGAGGGTCTTCGTTGGTTTATTGTCACTGCTCAATATGAAATTAACACAAAGTTATTCAAGTTGCTGTTACATCATTCAACAATCCCAGTCTTGCATCAAGTAGAACTTTACAACATGGGTGTCAAGTCTCTAACTTTGAAACAAACCTTGATAAATCCTCTTACAAAGGAGATACTTGCCACTGTATTTATTAAGTATGTAAGTGTCAATCCGAAAACCAGAAAGTCTGCACTGGTGTCAAAAATAATACAAGATAAGTTTCCATCATCACAATTTGATAGAACTACTTCAAAGCTTGACTATCCAGAGTGTCCAGCCGATGCATATAGTTTTGATGTTTTGACCACTCCTAGTTTTGAGGATGTTAATGGACATATCAATCAGTCAAATTATATTCGCTTTTGCATGGATTGTGCAACTAATGCTTCACTGAATGGATATTATAATCATTTTGTGGATGACATAATTCGATACCCAGTGGAGCAAATGGATCAATCTTTCCTAGGAGAAAGTTTTCAGAATGAACGTCTCACTGTGAAAACCTGGCAGTGCCCACATAATGTATGCAATATATATTTTGTAATTATGAGATTGGGAGTTGTTATCCAGAAAGCAAGAATTTGCTTTAGTCATAGCCAATTAATGAAATCTTCTTTGTGATGTCATCATGCATATCCATGTATTTTTCAACATGTATCAAACAAAGTTTGGCAGGGGATGTAAAAATGGGTTCTAGAGCTGAAATGTTTGACCGATTAATCAATTAATCGATGATCAACATCTTGATCGATCCAAAAAGTAATTGATCGATTAACCATTACTTTTGAACTACTTCATTTAATGGGTTAACAAAGGAACAAACTTGCTCCAAAACAGGTAGACATTGTCACACTGACTCACATTAATTATATGAGACAGAGTAAAGCATGCAAGTTACTTGCTAACATACTTGTTTACTTGCATGATCATCACACTGTATCAGTAGCTGGAAATGGTCATTCTTAACCCTTTACGCATTGTGGGTAGCAGACGATACTTGCAAAATAAATTCATGAATTACTAAAAATTTTCAATTTTTGTCTCAAAAACATAGCTTATGACCCTTCATTGGAACGAGGTCAATGAGCTCGTTCCAATGAGGGATTATAAGCTATGTTTTTGAGACGAAAATTGAAAACATAATAAATTTGAATGGAGATTTTTGTATATAGGCAAAATTGATTTTGTTTGTTACATTGGGCAAAGGGTTCATGCTGTAAATCATCAACGGTATGGCAGTTATTCAGATATCTATTTGGCCAAGTGATTAATCTGTTAACCAAGGTTAATCCACGTGATTAATCGATCAAGAAAAACCCTTAACCGTTTCAGCTCTAATGGGTTCCGTCTGTCCATCTGCACTTTTTGTGAATGCATTAACTTGAACAAATTTTATCAAATTTTCACAGAATTTGCTGTATCCATCAAACGAGATTGAATTGGTTAAATTTCCAGTTGCATTATGGGAAATATCTGCTACTTGATATTTTGTTATTTTGACCGTGCCAGGGGGTTAATGCAAGACCAAGGTAATCTTCTCTTGTCTCATCTGTGATTGTTAAATTTTCTAATTTGGGGATTTAACTGGTTGATGGCTGGTTTATTTTTGGTGGTCTGAATTTGTTCATCAAAATGTGTTTATTGCAAATTATTGGAGAGTGCCCATGTAATAAAAATTTATAAACAAAATATTATTTGTGTTTGACTGAATATGGAGCATGAGCGAAGAAAATGTTGACTTTTGCTCTGGTACTCTTTTTTTGAAAGCCTAATAGTGGCTTCCAGCACTCGGCCAGTTAAATGTCCTTGATTGTGCCAATTTGGCCATCATGCACTATATATTAGTAAATTTAAGAGAAATTCTGTTGTAAAGATATTGCTCACTTGTATATTTTGTTATTGTATATTCAGGAATGAAATAAAGAAAATATTCAGAAGTGACCAAGTCGTCTTATTTTTTTTGCTGACATTGCTGAAGACTTCAGAGATATGTCTTCTTTTCTACATAATATTCTACAATTTTTTTTTCATATATTTTACATGCACCTTACATACAACATGCAGGAATGAACTCTTAACCCGCCGAGTATTTTTAATATATTTTTCATCGGATCTAGACATGGCTGCTTCATAGCAGCCATGACTAGACTTGATGAAAATTCATTTAAATTTAAGTCAAGAAATCATTGAAGAAATAATTCATTGAATTTGTAGGGTGTAAATTGGATTAAAAAACGCCAAAATAATATATATTTCAGAGACAAGAGAAATCCTGTTCTGGGCAGGAATATCTGCCAGCAGCATGCAAGGAGTTAAAGACATCACGTGAAGAAATTTGTTCACAGAAGACTAAAACATTTATTTTACATTTTTAATCCTTCACCTCTGCTGTGGAGCCCCACAAAGTGGAGCAGTGCTTGTTTACTGTTGTAAACAAGTTCTGCTTTACTGGTAAAATAGGACCTTTTAACCAATGCCTGAGATGGAAGTCCTCTTCAGGGGTCAGCATAGGTATAAACAATTGGCTAAACTTGACTTTAAACACCAATATAAAAAAAAAACTTCCAACACGTAACAGCTAAACCAACCATCACTGTTTACAGAAATCCCTGTTTATTCAATTTTTTTCTTCATTTTTTCAACCTATGACCCCTCATTGGAACCAGCTTGCGAGAAATCATGACGAGTCATTACAAAAAATTATTTCATTTACTGCTTGTCACATTTTTATTGAAGCGATTTTATATAAATTTGAATTATGTTAGTTTTTATTGCGTAAATTACTGTTTTGTGTGTCCACTGACAAAAACCACTGCATCTGACATTGATCCATTCTCCCTCAAGTCCTTAGATTAATTTTATGTTAATTATTTATTTTATATTTTATTGGTATTTATGGTCACATAATTATGCACAATGGCTAATCATGATCGTGACAGTTTTATGGGTGGAGGAAGCTGGAGTACCCGGAGAGAACCACCGAGCATCGACGAGCTGCTGCCAGCTCCCCAACATCATAACTTCTCACTGCAGCACAGGCAGGGTTAGATTGGTTGAAGACATGTGCACCATCGACGTGCAGTATGCCTTAGTACACGGCGTATCGTGCCCCCATGTGGACAATCAGGGTTAAGTGCCTTGCCCAAGGACACAATGCGGGAGTCCAAATCGATCGCTCAGACGGTCACCCATCCATGGACTAACCGGGCTCGACGTTGCTTAACTTTGGTGATCTGACGAGAACCGATTACCGCAATGCCACAGCACCCCAATTTTATATTAATAACTACCGTATATACATGTACATGGCTGCAGATGACTTAATAGTGTTTCTGTATTGTTGTTGGCTGCCTGTACAGGCAGCCAACAATAATATAAAAACACTGTCAAAATAATGACATCCTAGCAGTAGAGCTCTGAAGAAAGAATATACTTGGAACAAGTTTTAAGTAGTGGTTACATCATAGAAAGCAAGTGATATTGAATATACAATCGCGAGGGTGTTCACAAGGACTTTGCCTGAGTGAACATGCCCGAGATTGTGTATTCCAATATCACAAGCTGATGTGGTGTAAACGACTTGTCACAGAGTTGTTTTCTTAGACAAACAAAAGATCCACAATCTACAAGAAAGACTCAATATCAAGTCTCGATAAAATAATAACTTAATTTGATTTTTTTTTTGTCATTCTTTTCAATACTTTCTTTCTTGAGTCAGGAAAATCTTGCTGTTGTTATACGGAAAATGCCATTTTTGTCATACTTATAGGTTTTATTTTTTTGTGCGAAACATTGTATAATATCACCAGGAGAGGAAGTTCAGAATAGAGCATGAATGAGTTCAGATACTGAAATGTTTTCACAGATTTCTGTGTATGTCAGAGCTGACACTGTTTCAATTCATTGTTCTTGAAAAATATCCTTCATCGCCCAGGTGTTGCAGAGTTTGGGGTGATATTTGTTGAACGCAGCAAATGCTCTTATCAACTCTTCGAAATATTTCACTACTTTTAAACAAAGGAGTGACGTCATAACTATGTAAGAAGAGCAATATAAAAGGGGCAGTTTGTGTCTGTATGGGGACCAGACATGTTAAGCTGCTGAACTGTAAAAGAGTAAAATTTATTGATTTTATTAGTGAGATTCTGTAAAAAATCCCAATTTTAGGCTCATTTAATAAAAATTAATTCTGGAAAGTAGTGAGTCTCCCTCTAAAATAGTGAGACTTAACATGTCTGATGGGGACTTAACCCTTTACCCAACGAATCGGCCGCATCCGCCCACATAATATGCAAATTCAGCAGTTGAAAAAATATTATTTTTCAAAAAATTTCAACAAAACTATATCATGTGACCCCTCATTGGAACGAGCTCATTCCAACGAGGGGTCACATGATATGGTTTTGTTGAAATTTTTTGAAAAATTTCCAAAAATGATATTTAAAATAATAAATTTTTATATTGTCTGCATTGGGTAAAGGGTTAAGGGTCAACTCTTTACCACCCAATGCAATCAGTATCAAAATATATTATTTTCTTTTTTAAAATTTTCAACAAAATTTCAAAAGAATTATTTCGAGTGACTTCCCCCCCCCCCCACCCCTACTGGAAGGAGCATGATGACCTCATTCCAGTGAGGGGGGAGGAGAGGGCATTATACGATTTTGTTGAAATTTTGAGGAAAATTTTTTTTTTCAACTATTCAATTTGTAAATTACACGGGCGATTTTGTACAAGTGAAACATTATCCAATTTGCATCAGATGTACAAGATTGTTAATTGGTGTGTAATCAAACAATAGGGAGCACGGTGGCTCAGTAGGTAGAGGTGCAGGCTGCAAGCCGAGAGGTCCTCTGTTCGAATCCCACCTGCAGCAACCGCATTGTTTCCTTGGGCAAGACACTTCATCTCCATTGCCCGCGTGGGGGCATGATGATGCCAGTTACTAAGGCGTACTGCACGTCGATGGTACGCATGTCTTCAGCCAATCTAACCCTGCCTGTGCCGCAGTGCGGAGTTACGATGTTGGGGAGCTGGCAGCTGCTCGTCGTTGCTCGGTGGTTCTCTCCGGGTACTCCGGCTTCCTCCACCCGTAAAACTGTCACGGTCATGATTAGCCATTGTGCATAAATATGTGACCTTAAACATCAATAAATAAATAAATCAAACAATATAATGGGTGCGGTAGTGTTGTGGTAACCAGTTCTTGTCAGATCACCAAAATTAAGCAACGTCGCACCCGGTTAGTCCTTGGATGGGTAACCATTTGAGCGATTGATTTGGACTTCCACGTTGTGTTCTTGGGCAAGGCACTTCACCCCAATTGTCCACAAGGGGGCATGATGACTCCATGTACTAAGGCGTACTGCACGTTGATGGTGCACATGTCTTCAACCAATCTAACCCTGCCTGTGCTGCAGTGTGGAGTTTCGATGTTGGGGAGCTGGCAGCTGCTCGTCGTTGCTCAGTGGTTCTCTCCAGGTACTCCGACTTCCTACACCCATAAAACTGTCACTGACATGATATGACCTTGGCTGTTAAAGTATTGTTAAACCCTAATAAATAAATAAATAAATAAATAAATAAATCAATCAATCAATCAAACAACCAAAATGAGTATTTAAATTTAGAAAGTCCTGTAAATTGCTTGAAAGCACTCTGGAAAATGTTTGATTTTCTGCCTCTGAAGTACTACTATACATAGCCCTATACATTTGCTTAGCAAAAAAAGTTTGAGGTGTAAAAAGACCCTTTCTAACAAACACTTGTCCAAAGCTCTACATATAGAAGCATGGTGCATATTTATTAATTCATAACAAGTTTTATTATTAGCTTAACTTGAGGAAATCAAGGTAAGCATTGGTGAAGGTGCAAGCAGATGTCTGTTAATCAGCAAGTATATTAGTCTGTTCACAGTTTGTTAAGTTTATAGACCTATTTGGCTCCTGTGCATCTAGTAGAGGCATTTAATCTATTATATCTTGTGTGACAGAGTTCCATGATATAATAAAATAAATATGATACCCATTGAGGGGTCACATATGACTACATATATATGACTGTCATACATATATGGTTTTGTTGGAATTTGTTGGAAAAACATGAACAAAATAATAAAAATAACAAAATTTGGTATCGTGTGCATTGGATAAAGGTTTAACCCTTTACTCAACGTAACGACCAAAACCGGCCAGCACTATTCACAAAAACCACAAGTTAATTTTTATTATTTTTTTTCATTTTTTGTCTCAAAAACGTAGATTATGACCCCTCTTTGGAATGAGCTCGACAAGCTCATTCCAAAGACGGGTCATAATCTTTGTTTTTGAGACAAAAAATGAAAAAAATTAATTATTCAAGAATTTTGTTTGCAAGTGTCGTCTGCTTTTCACGTTAGGTAAAGGGTTAATGTAATTCTAGGCCGTGTTGGGCAATGCTGTTTTTTTCATTAGCCACTTCAGAATCTTTTTGGGGATTTGGAGTTGGGGAGGTGGAGTTACTAAGTGATTAATAGAGTGTTCAACTCATTGCAAGATTTTCGTGAAATTTATGAAACTGGTTCAGTAAATTAGACCTGTACATCACCTGAAAGGCTCATCAAGACCTAGTTTAGTGAACTTAGTTCATAAACTTCACCATAAACTATGGACTTACCTATTTTAGTACTAGAGACATTGTATGGTGTACAAGGAGAAGGGAGAGCGGGACTTTGTGGTCAGAGTACAATGTATCAGACTTCAAACTGAAAACTGCATTGTGTCCTTGAGCAAGGCACTTAATCCTGATTGCCCACATTGGGGCACGGTGGCTCTGTGTACTAAGGTGTATTGCACGTTGATGGTTCACTTGCCTTCAACCACTTTCCTTCTACCAATGTGGGGGAGTCTCAGTTGGTGGTTCTCAACAGGTACTCCAGTCTCCTCCTCCCCTATAAAACTGTGACACGAGGTGATTCTGACAGCTGAAAGTGTCATTAAACTCAATAAATAAATAAATAAATAAATAAATAAATAAATAAATAAATAAATAAATAAATAAATAAATAGAGACTTGCTCTCCACACTTTTGTGAGGAAATTCTGAAAGTTACACTTCATGGAATTCCAATGACAATGGAGTGTTCATTCAACTCTCTATATTGTCAAAATACTGTAATTTCAAGCAACAAATATATCCTGTGATGTTTCAAGGAATTTAACCAATTCAGTCTTGCTTTACAGAGCTCAATGAGCACTGTCAAACAAGACTGAATTAGGTAAACTTCTAGCTGCATTAGGCTCCTCATGGGAACCCCAGGAAGTTGGGGCACTGCTTGTTTATTGCAGTAACCAAGTTCTGTTTTACTGGTAGAATAGGACCCAGATCCAATACCTGATAAAGTGGAAGTCCTCTAATGTGGACAGTCTACTTGTAAACAATTGGCTAAACTTGACTTCATACTTATCTTGCAGTTATGAGATAGCCAAATATGCAGAAAGTGTCCTTTCACAGCAATAAATAAATACATATATAGTCACATTAGGGCCTGGGGGAAAGTCTGCAGCTTTGAATTTTGATATTTCGACATCAGTGTGCCAAGGGTTAATAATAAATAGTCCATGCAGTTGTTGGGGGGGGGGGGGGGGGGGTGCATTAATCTCTATGTTGGAGAGAGATGTATGTTCAACTAGAGATGCTGCCGGTCCTCCAAAATTTCTGTTTGATCTCAGGTGGGATTGACATATATCGAACAGCCTTATCCCAGCTATCATATATATTAGCATCAGAGATAATGGAAATAATTTTATCGTATAGCAAATATGTATACTACAAGCACCAGAGATAATGGAAATAACTGTATCATATAATAATAGCTGGTATGTATACTAGCACCTGAGATAATGAAAATAATTTTATTACATAATAGCTAGTATGAAAACAAGCGCCTGAGATAATGAAAATAATTTTATCACATAATAGCTAGTGTGCATATAAGCACCAGAGATAATGGAAATAATTTTATCACATAATAGTAAGTATGTATACTAGTTTTACCACATAATAGCTAGTATGTATACTAACACCAGAGATAATGGAAATAATTTTTATCACATAGCAGCTAGTATGAAAACTAGCATCAGAGATAATGCCAATTATTTTATCACATACCAGGTAAAAGCTAGTATGAATACTAGTGCCAGAGATAATGGCAATAATTGTTATCACATAATAGCAAGTATGCATATATGCACCAGAGATAATGGAAATAATTCATCACGTAACAGCTAGTGTGTATACTAGCACTAGAGATAATGGAAATAGTTGTTATCACATAATAGCTAGTATGTATACTACTAGCATCAGAGAAAATGGAAATAATTTGTAACACATTTTAACCCTTTACTTAAGGAATCGGCCACATCCGCCCATGTAATTTATAAAATAAGCTGTTGAAAAAACTATATCTTTAAAAAAATTGCCACAAAACCATATCATGTGACCCCTCAGGGAATGAGCTCATCCAGTGAGGGGTCACATGATATGGTTTTATCAAACATCTTAGAACAAATTGAAAAAACAGTAATTAAAATAATAAATTTTGATATCCAGTGCATTGGGTAAAGGGTTAACCCTTTACCCAACGTTACGGCCCAAACCGGCCAGCGCTATTCTTAAACATCGCCAATTAATTTTCATTATTTTTTCATTTTTTGTCTCAAAAACATAGGTTATGACTCCTCGTTGGAACGAGCTCGTCGAGCTCGTTCCAATGAGGGGTCATAACCTATGTTTCTGAGACAAAAAATGAAAAAACTTAGCTGTTCAAGATTTTTTTTTGCAAGTGTCGTCTGCTTTCCATGTTAGGTAAAGGGTTAACAAACACCTGACATCAAGTCAATGTGACATTGTAACATTGTTAGTGAGTTCATTTCTGAAATAATTGAAGTGATCTTCTCTGTTTTCAAATCATTCCTTTCATTAAATGTTCATCTAACACAACCCAAAGACAACATTTACAAAAATATTTCATGGAAAACTCAAAGTGTACAATTTGCCTCATAAACAAAACTTATGACCCATTATTGGTATGGAATGATACTTATTCCAGTGTGGGGGTCATAAACTATGTTTTCAAGGCTTTATTGAGATGAAGTGCTTGAATATTACTCCAAAAAGTGCTTGAAAATGCTGGGGGGCATTTTGCTTTGAAGTTTGTAGGACCATGTCAGAGACTCAACTCCCACACATCACTTTCCTTCTATCACAGTTGTAGACTCATTCAATTTTCAGTAGGTTGTGGTGTTTCTGGTGTTTCAACTGTTCTAAGGATGTATCTGGGGTGAGGTTCGTGAGAGGTGAATTTTAAAATAGAAAGGGGGAATAGTATAAGTATCAAATTATGACAATGCCACTTATTAATTGGTTGAGTGCTGGAAGACCATATTTGGGCTCTCTTGAGGAATGCTCTAGTGGTCCAATTAAAAGGCCTCATATTCCATGAATGTGCTTCACATTCTCTTAGCAGTGAACATTTTTGTTTTGTTTAATGAGGGTTTACCTGATAATTGTTTGTTGTCTGTAAAAGAGTACCTATTGACTCTATTCAAGGCAAAAAAACCCTATGTATTCTAGCTGCCAAATTTAATCTAGCATCTGCTAGTTAACCCTTTACCTAATGAAATGGCACCATCCGCCGCATAATATGGCTTGTTCCATTGAGGGGATTACATGAAATGGTTTTGTTGAAATGTTTTGAAAAACTTGAAAAAAATATTTAAAATAATAAATTTTGATAACGTGTGCATTGGATAGAGGGTTATTCCCCTGGATTGTGAAATCATAACAAATTTTCAATATGCTATTCTTTCCTATAATATTTCTTGGAATTTAAGCAATTCAATCTTGTTGGAGATACAGTGGAGCCCACTTAATTGGATATATCTTTACTGAATAACCATGTTAATTAAATATAATCTCCCAACACAAAACCATTTACAAAACTTCCAGTACTAATTTGACCTCTTAATTGAATATAGGTTATAGAGTAAACTCCTGTTAATTGAATAAAAAATCTTGTAACCTGTCAAGAAATTACTCTGTTTCTTCCCAGTTGTCCTTTGGTTATTGGCCTATTTGGCCTCAGTACATCCAATACAGGCATTTAATCTATTACATCATCTTTGACAGAGTTCATGGAGCTGTGTCAAACAAACTATAAGAGAATAAATGCTAAGTTTATCTCTAGAATACAGGAAAGTGGCACAATCCCTGCTAATTGAATAGTCATGTTAATTGAATAATTTTCATTGACAAAGTGACTATTCAATTAACAGGGTTCCACTGTATGACCAACATGATTGAACTGATTAAATTCCTAGTTGCATTATGAGAAAATTTGCTGCTTGAATATATTGGTATTTTGACATCGGTGTGCAGAGGGGTTAACTCCTTTCATGCTGCTGGTGGATATTCGTGGCTAGACAGAATTTCTCTTGTCATTGAAATAAGTATAATTTGGAAAGATTTAATGAAATTTTCTTCCAATAAATTGAATGGATTCTTTCACAAATGATGTGTGTTGAGTTAAATTTGATGAATTTTTCCTCAAATCTAGCCATGTCTTCTTTACAGCAGCCACGATTAGATTTGATGTAAAAACCTTGAAAATACTCAGCAGGTTAAGAGTCAACAAGCCTAGTTGGTTCAGATCTTTTGTCTCATGGCAAATCAGATGCCTTGTATGCAACAAGATCACCTGTCAACACTAAGCTCCAACACTTCTCTCTCAGCCTATTACATAAACTGAAATAATATTCATTCTAAAATGAATCTCTGCACCTTTAACCTTTAACCTTAAAGGCCTCAAATTAATTTTATGATAATAACTACCATATTTTCATGTACACAACTGCAGGTGACTTAACCCTTTGAACCCTCGTGGCCATTTTTCTGGCCAGCAACATGATACATCATAACATCATTAAATAGGATGGCTGTTCAGTAAATGTGTGGGGTAGACCAATCAATATTTTCAACATGCAGCCCCTAGGCTGCACGTTGAAAATATTCATTGGTCTACCCCAAATAATGAATATGGACTCTTCTAATTCTGCCATTGAACTGGCATGGAAGATACCACTAGAGTTTGAAGGGTTAATACAGTTTCTACATCATTGTTGACCGACGGTAAAGCCAGCCAACAATGATGTGAAAACACTGACAAGAAAAATGTAGTCTACTGACTGAGTTCTCAAGGAAGTTTACCCTTGGGGGTACTTTTTCAAAGCAATTCAAAGGTGGCAGTTTGGGCCTGTATGGGGACTTAAGTGTGTGTCAGATGATTTAAAATCCAACCGAATCTTAAATTAAATCCCAAGTTGTAGATTTTTCACATTCTTACAACCATAATTAAACACTGTCAGTCTTCATTCAAGTATTTTATTTTATGTATTTTTATATTGGCCTATCATGTGTAAAACATGAAAAATAAAACAAAGATGCACACAGTTAAAACACCACTATAAACTTGAGCAGTTATAGTACAAGCAGAACAATGAATGGGGATTATGTCATGTGCAGTGCAAGAATGCAATACTATGATGTCATGATCTTCATTCATAAAAAAAACTATTTAAAAATGCTGAATGATTATCAAAACAGAAGCCGGTAGAAACTGTATTTTTTCTCTTCATTTTGCAAACAAGTTGAGAAAGGGAGAAATATTGTAAAATAAATTGGTCAATACTACCACATGAGTTTTTGAGATGGTGAATATATTGCTGTCTCAAACTTGGCTTTGGGTCATATATCGACACAGACTCGGCAATATATGCCCAGAGACGAGGCCTCAACTTCAATACGCACCTTGGAAACCCACATGGGGGTAATAACCTATATGTATGTAACAGCCACCAGTCTGGACCTTTTTTTATATTCGGTCTTCATTTTCTTTGTAGGAACTGTTAGTGTATGGAAACTTGCAAAATTTCTTGAAGGGCCTCAGCTGTTTGCAATTCTCAATGGCTTTTCATTCCAACCTGCACTGCTTTCTCAAGGTCAACGTTATTTTTTGGTCAGCATACATTATACTTTTGACAAGAAACTGTTCAGCCAGCTGTCAGATCTTACTACATTTCCCACCTTGCATGACTTGGAAGTGTATAGCATTGGTGTCACATCAGTTATCTGGAAACACACTATGATTAATCCTTCAACAATGACAACACTTGCGACAGTATTTGTAAAGTATGTGTGTGTCAATTTAAAGAAAAGGAAAGCAGAACACTTACCAAAGATAATGAGTGACAAATGTAAAATGAATACCAGCTTTAAAATGAACCAAGAATATCCCGAGTGTCCAGTAAATGCATATAGTTATGATATTCTCTTGCTTCCAAGTTTTGAGGATAGTAACGGGCATATCAGTCAAGCAAATTACATTCAATTTTGCTTTGATTGTGCAAACAATGCTTCAGCAAATGGATATTATCAGCATTTCGTGCAGGACATGAGCAAATATCAGGTGTTGGAGATAGATCAGTCATTCTTGGGAGAAAGTTTTTCAGATGAAATTATCACTGTGAAAACTTGGCAGAATCAAAGTGATCCCACTAATGTTTATTTCATAGCAACAAAATTGGGTAAAGTCATCTATAAAGCAAAAATACACTTTAACCTCGGACATGAAATGAAATCCCTTTTGTAGTAGTGCAAAGGAATGCTGCTGCCTCAAGGACTGATCATTTTCTCCTGCAAAATATAGTAAAGTCTACCTCATTGCACATGTCTCAATTGATCAATTCAATAATTTTTGTAAAATTGCATTTGGGCAGGTGGTTTTTTATTTTATTTTTTATTTTTGTAATTACTTCTTTGCCATCAAAAGTTCGTGTTCTTGGTTTTGTTTTATGTTTTAGGCCTCATAATGTACTGAATAGCATAGGTGATGGTGTATTTCTTCCCTTGAGTTCAAGAAGGCTTTGCAATGCTTAAGCATTGCAAAGCCTAGTTGCACGCAAGGGACAAATTTATCAATTTTATTAACTTGGGTAAAATATCAGACATAAACTAGTTTAATTTCTTTTTTCAAGTTTACATTGGTAATAAAAAGACAGCAAGCAGCATCCAAAAGGACCATGCAGGAGGGCCTAAGAAACAGATTTTTAACTTTTTTAGGCATAATCATATAGATATAATAACCATAGTCACCGTAAATGACCTTAAATCAGAGTAAACAAGCACTGCTTTATATCCTCAGGATCTGACGGGGTGCAACACTCTGACAAGTGTATTGTGAGGGTGTGCGTGTATAAGGTAAAAAAGATGCAATGGCACAGATATCACCTACTGAAATGTTTTTTCTTGTAATATGCTGATGACATATTGTTTTTTTAATATATATATATATAAATATATATATATGTTGAGTCCTTATTGGTTTAAAATCTGACAGAAAATACACCAATTTGACTCAAACTAAGTGTTGAGCTTAGGAACTGGTTAAACTGATAATTGATGTTATTCAATAAAGGGCTCCAGTTTAGTCTTTACAGGGATGTTACAAAAGTTTTTGCTTTTCTTTTAAGCAATGACAAGTCAAAGATTTGAAAGTTCTTTCAATTTAGAGATGGTTCAACTGAACTCATCTTTTACTATTTTTGCTGTTTTGATATTCTTTCTTTTTTTCTGTTAAAAAAATGAAAGGAATAAAAAAACCTCCATTCGCATTCCTCCACTGATTTGTTCATACCAAAGGACCCAAGAGTTTGGAGATACTTGATAAAAAAAAACTCTCATTTTTTTAGTTTTAAGGGGGAGGGGGTGGGGGGGGGGGGGAGGGCAGGGCAAATTCATTTGTTTCATCTAATGTTTCTTTAATTGGTGGTTGCTAATCAGATGGTTTTCAAAATTGACCAAATAATAGCCAGTAAGGTGAAAATGTGCTATTGGCACATCAGTATTATGTTCAATATCCTGTTTGTGTGGAGTAGCAGGTACAGTGGAACCCTGTTAACTGAATAGCCACTTTGCCATTGAAAATTATTCAGTTAACAGGAGTATTCAATTAACAGGGATTGTGTCACTTTCCTGTATTCTAGAGATAAACTTAGCATTTGTTCTATTATATCTTGTTTGACAGAGCTCCATGACCTCTGTCAAACAAGATATAATAGATTAAATGCCTGTATTGGATGTACTGAGGCCAAATAGGTCTATAAACAAAGGAAAACTGGGGGAGTCAAGAGTAATTTCTTATCAACCTACCTTACAATTGTTTACTACAGGCTTGCACTACAGTGGAAGAACCTAACTCGGATAAAATACTCTCTATTTTAATCTTTCCCAAGAGATTTGGGAAAGAAAAGTGGTGTAAAAACACCACGAAAAAAGAAGCCAAGACTGGGTTGAGCACCATCGGCGCACACCCAGTAATGGATGCTCTTCTCTTAGTACAATTCCATGACTTCCGTTAACCAGTGCGCAAGCAGTCATCAAAACCATTCTTCTGAGTCCGCCAACATAGGAGGTATGTGATCAGCGGGGAGGAAGGATTCTTACCCAAATAAGAAGACGGGAGGGCCTCCATGTAAACAATTGCAGTATTCTTCTTTTGTCCGTGCAACATGGTTGACATCTTTGCTTTATGATACAGTGATAATTCAACTCATCGATAATAGTTTTCCTGTGACTGGATTATGGATCTGAAGATCGTATAATAACAGGACTGTGTTTTTTATATTCTCGTTAATATTTTCGACCACATTCTCATTGTATATTATTTATATATTCCGTTTTTCGCGAATGTTTTTTCGACATCGTGTCAACGCGGTGCGACAATGAAATTTTTTGGTTGATAAATTTAAATTGTTATTGGAGTTAGGTGTCAATGAGGGACTGTCTGGACAGGATTTCTTCACTCTGTTGAGGGCTGAATTTCTGGGGGTTTTTGGTCCCTGTCGGCCGTCTGGGTTTTGTCGCGTACTCACCGTTTTTTTTCTGTCACCTTCTCTCGTAGTTGAGGTGAGAGTTATTCCCCATCTGTGGGGGATGTGCAGTTTTTTTTTACCGTGGTGGATACTGCGGGAGCTGTTGGATTTCTGGTGAAGAGATGCCTGGTTCCGGGACTATGCGCCCTCTCCAGTCGACATCTGAGGCTGTCACTAGGGTTGTGACTCCCCCTTTGGAGGCTGAGCTAGGTGGCTCTCTCCCCTTTTCCGCCAGTTCCAACAGCTCTCGTATCTGCTGCTACTGCTGTTCCATCTACAACGTCATTGGGCACCATTTTTAGCCGGCCTCGGCTTATCCCTGCAACGGTCTGCAGGGATGTCTGTAGTGTGGTTGTGGGGTATCAGCCTCAGCCTTCCCCGACTTCAACTTGGCGAAGTCGGAAGTGGCTGCTGACTGAACCCCTGCTGTGTCCTCTCAGCCGTTGAGCACAGCAGTTTTATACCTGCAGTGGTCTGCAGCGGTGTCTGGTAGTGTAGATGTGGGGTATCGGCCTCAGCCTTCCCTGACTTCAACTCAGCGAAGTTGGAAGTGGCTGCCTGCCAAATCCTCTACTGTGGTCTCTGCGCCGTCGAGTATCACAGTTTTGTCATTGGCGTTTTCCGTCTACTCTTTCTGGTCACACGGCCAGTTTTGCGGGACTAACGCCTTCTGTGTAGCCTGGACCTTCTGCCCCGCAGAGGTCCGCGGCAACTCTCCTGAGTTCCCGCTATGTTGATCCTCGGGGTGTGTCGTACCCCTATACAAGTCTGCCCTCAGATGTTTCGGCTGCCACCTGTCGCCCCACTTCGGGTGTATTGGAGGATCGTGACCCTTTGCTGGTTAAGAGGGTCAGGTGTGAAGCCACTTTGCTGGTTGTCCCCATGTCGAACCGGCCAGTATGGGCAGTGAGCTTAGGGAGGCCCTCTCCTTACTCACTCAGGTTCTGTCCAAGAGCCTTCCCGTTGCTTCCAGCAAGGCAGCGAGTGGTTTCCAGGCGCCCCTATGGCGCCGCCTCCCGGGATTGGAAACAGGTCGCTTTCTGATCCCCCTGGTGTGCCTACACCATGGAGGCATCGGCTGGTTTGCCCACGATGGGCTATGTGTCTTCCGACTCCGGGGAGGAGTCAGACATCCTTGATGTCAAGAGCCAGCAGTCTTCTGACTTGCAGGCAGCTCTTGACTTTGTGTTTGGGTTCCTTCTGGATCTCAAACCATCAAGCCAGCCGACAGTGTCAGCCAGGCTGCGATCATCGGTCGCGCGCCTACAGTCTGAGGAGCAACCTGCTTCTGGGGTTCTTCGACCGTGCTAGTCAGTACAGGTGGTTGAAGCATTTACAGCCTTGGACTCTAAGCTGAGTTCCAAGGCTATGAAGGCTCTTGTCTTCACCAGGGTTGACACCTTTTTTGCCTCCGGTGCGTTATCGTTACTACGATTTTGCCAATCCGTCAGTTTGCCAGACTTTGACGGTTTTGGAACAGGACTTAATTCCCTCAGGCTTTCCAAGCCCAAGTCTGCCGTCATTCCTATGACGACTCTGGAGTCCATGTTGGGCTTATCGAGAGAAATGCTGGGTATGCTTTCTCTCTCCGATCACGTCGACTCCGCCTTATCTGCCTCCAGATAGGTTTAACGATGTACAGGCTCCTTTGCGTGTGCTGTCCAAGGCGCTCATGCATCTTACTCACACGCATGCCTGTGACACGGCTATTTTGGTTCAAAGGGACTCTGTGCTGGACACAGGCCAATCCCTTCCTGAGGGGCAGCACGCTGCTCTTCGATCTGCTTCTTTGGCAGGTCCGCTACTATTCCATGGGTTCCTTGTCGATGGTCCGGGATGACGTCCTACATCATTCCAAAGATCAGCTGCTGCTTTGTCAGCTTGATCAGCCTTCTAGGGGAGGCAGGGACCATTCAAAGCCTAACAAGTACCCTTCTGCTTCCTCTGCGAAGCAAAGGGCTGATCCTTCTGCAACCGCTTCTACTTCTTACTCACAGGGTAAGTGTAAGCATCGGCAGGCTAGAGGGAAGTCTCAGGATTCTTCATTCAGTAGAGGAGGTGGTTTCGCCTCTCGCGGGCCTCGTCGGGGTTCGAACGGAAGGTCCTCACCTCGATTCGTCCCAGGTTGGAGGAAGGATAGCAGAGTTCACAGACTGTTGGGCCACCATCACATCCGACCCTTGGGTGTTAGATGTTGTTCGGTTCAGGCTGCAAATTTCCTTCCAAAAGCACCCCACTCTGTCCAGAGTGCCTCTTCCAACCACAGTTCCTTCAGACGTTTTACGTTGGGAGCTTTTGTCCACAGAGATAGACAATCTCCTGGCCAAGGGGGCGATCAAGGTCGTCAAGAACATTCAGTCAGTGGGGTTTTATTCCCGCCTGTTCTTGGTGCCGAAGAAGGACGGCCGACTCCGACCAGTTATCGATCTGAGTATCCTGAACCAGTCTATCATTGCTCCCAAGTTCAGCATAGAGACTTTCAGGTCGGTCCGCTGTTCCATTCACCAGGGAGATTTCGCTTCCAGCATCGACCTGCGAGACGCTTACTTTCACATTCCGATTCATTGGGTGTCACGGAAGTATCTCAGGTTCACTTTTCTGGGGCGAGTTTACCAGTTGAAGGCCATGCCTTTCGGCCTCAACCTGGCTACTTGGGCCTTCACCCGACTGATGTCGCATGTGATAGCCTTCTATCGCACACAATCCAGGGTGACTACTTCGGCATATCTAGACGATATCCTCCAGAGGCATTCCAATGCTGCCTTACTGGAGTTGGATGTTGACACTCTGTTGAGCTTGCTCACGTTGCTAGGATTCAATGAGGAGAAGTCGGATCTGGTCCCTTCTCAGTCGTTTTGTCATCTGGGGATGGCCTTCCACACTCAGTTCAATATGGTGGCGGTTCCCCAGGCCAGGGCTGTGATTCTCTCAGCTTTTGCTCTGACTCTGTCCCAGTCCACATCCGCGACAGCACGGGGTATTCTCTAGCTGCTTGGTCTCTGCGGTTTGGTGACAGATCTCATTCCTCTAGGTTGGCTGCATGTCAGACCTCTCCAACACTTTCTGCTCAGTCGTTGGAGGACAAATGTCGATTCTCTGGATCTGGTGCTTCAGTTACCAGAATCTCTTTATCCTCACCTTCTCCACTGGACGAATATTCAGTGGATCACGCAGGGTGCCCCGTTGGACTTACCCACGTCCGATCGCATTCTGACGGCAGATGCTAGCAATCTCGGATGAAATGCGACATTGGATCCTCTAGGTCTTTCCCTTCACGGGATGTGGGACCAGAATCGAGCATCTCTTCATACCAACCAGAAGGAGCTTCTTGCTCTTCTTCTGAGTTTCAGATAGTAGATCCCTCGCCTGTTGAATCGTCAGGTCCTTCTGTTGTTCGACAATTCGACAGTGGTTACTTACATTCGGAACCAGGGTGGCACGCACTCTGTTCCAATGTACGAATTGGCTCGGGATCTAATACTGCTCACTCAGGATGTCAATGCCGGGTAGTTGTTCGTCACATTTCCGGTCGTCTGAACGTCTTAGCCAACTCCCTGTCCCGACGGGGCAGGTTCTTTTCCACCGAGTGGATGCTCCACATGGCGCTGTTCCACCGATCTCTTTGCGACTCGTTGGAACCATCAGGTGGACACTTCCGTGTCCCCATGTCCAGATGCTCTGGCTTTCGCCGTGGATGCTCTGGCCCTCCTTTGGGACGGTCTTGTCGGCTATGCCTTCCTGCCGGTTCCGATTCCACCTCGGGTTCTAGCCCAGATATGAACCTGCAGTCGTTGAATCCCTTCGATCACACCCCTGTCGCCTCAGTGGGTGTGGCTCAATCTGCTCCGCTCTCTGTTAGAGGCGGTTCCGGCATGTCTCCCTCTATGTCGCAACTTTCTTTGCTAAAGTCGCCCGAGGAGGTATCAAGTTGACCCGACTTCATTGTGCCTTCGCGCATGTCTTTTATCGGGTCCTGTCTCCTCCGCAGTGGTTTTTAGAGACAAGCAGTGGAGTTGCTTTTCTTCAGGGAGGCACTAACTCCACTGGTTTAGCCTCTGTGGCTCAGTTGAAGATTCTTCTGTCGATGGTGTGTGATCACTCTTTTGCTTCTGTCACTCCTTCGATCACACTGATTGCGGAGTTTCTGGTATATGTTTGTTTCTGGTGGTCTCCAGCAATGGGTACACGTCCATGCTTCAGAGACCTTTTTCATATGTGGTACCGCATTATTCCGACACTCATCCTTGCCTCTCCAAGCTTGTTCAGCTCTTTTCCTTGAAAAGGCCTAGGACTTTGCAGTTTACTCCAGGATGGACACTTTCTTGGGTGCTGCTCTGCTTGGGGGGGGGGGGGGGAGGGGGGCGTTCGCGCCTTTATCCTGGATGGATATGCATTTTCTCACATGCCAGATCTCTCCTGCATCCATTTCTCGATGGATTTGTCTTGCTATTCGTGCAGCTTCCGCTCGTCTAGCTACTGGTGATTGTATTACCAGTTGTTTTTCCTGCCACGAGGTGCGTGCATTGTCTTCCTCTCGGGGTATTTACTAACTCCGCCATGTTGTCGGATGTTATACTGGCAGCCTACTGGAGAATGCTATCTTCTCCATTTATCTGCAACAGTTACAGGAGCCGACAGAGGACCTTTGTCCTACGGGCCCTCTTTCTTTGGCTCAGGCTGTTGTCTATCCCAGCCATTCAGCTTTTTACAGGGTCAGTTCCAGCTCCATGCTGTTACTGCCCTTTCTGTTTGTGCGTCACACTTCACCATACACCTCATCTTTCATTGCCTTTTACTAATGTTTGTGATGCTATGGTTTGATAGGCCTAGGGATCTCTTCCTCTGTCCACGGTTCCAGTGCAGTTGAGTTATGTGTGGGTTGGTTATGTGATTCCCTCCATCCTATTGTCCATTCAGCCTGTAGTAAACAATTTTAAGGTAGGTTGATAAGAAATATAAATTTTATAGTAAATTTCCTTTCTTTTTATACCTACCACAATTGTTTACATGGAGGCCCTCCGGTCTTCTTATTCGGGTAAGAATCCTTCCTCCCCGCTGATCACATACCTCCTATGTTGGTGGACTCAGAAGAATGGTTTTGATGACTGCTTGCAGTCTGGTTAATGGAAGTCGTGGAATTGTACTAAGAGAAGAGCGTCTCTTACTGGGTGTGTGCCGATGGTGCTCGGCCCAGTCTTGGCTTATTTTTTCGTGGTGTTTTTACACCACTTTTCTTTCCCAAATCTCTTGGGAATGATTAAAATAGAGAGTATTTTATCCGAGTTAGGTTCTTCCACTGTAGTGCAAGCCTGTAGTAAACAATTGCGGTAGGTATAATAAGAAAGGAAATTTACTATAAAATAAATTGACTTTCCAGGCCCTGGAAAAGTATTGAAAAATAGGATGGGTTTAGGAAAAGTTTATGTAAAACAAACAGATACATGTAAAATGGGTATTTCTCCAAAAATATTTGTACACCCAGTTTATTGATGTTTTGGGCTTCTCAACCCTAAAGGATCTGGTGTTTTATATATATTTTTGCTACACTTTGTTAGAGTACATCTGGTTGCATAGACAGCCAAGACTTGTCTAGAAACAATTACAAATGTACTTAGAATGTTACTTTAAAGTTTACTAAATGGCTCCATGTTTGAATCTGTGTTTTCTTGCCAAGCCAGAAAATAAGCAAACGGACATCCTAAAAATGAGGTCCCCAGAGGGTGAATTTAGTGATGCTAACCTGCACAATATTTACCCTCTGTGAACCTCAATCTGAATCAGAGTCTCAAAACTAAACAGAAGGAGGTACCCAGAGGATAAATTGGCCCACTGTATAGGATAGCATCATCAAATTCACCCTCTGGGGACCTCATTCTGCAAATGTCAGACTGCTTATTTTCTGGCCTGTTTCTTGCAGTACAAAGGGATCAAAGTCACAATTTGGCACCTAAGGGATAAAATAGTTGTTCAGGGTGGGTTTGACAGTGAAAAACTATAATTATATATTGAGTTACATTTAACTTTTGGAGTTATGGAAATTTTATGTCAGGTGTATGGAAAAGGTATGGAAAACCAAATAGACTAATCTTTATGAACCCTGACCAAAAGTACTTTGTTCAGTCAGCTGTTCCAGTGTAGGTGATTGTGTATGTGTGTGCACTGGTGCAGCTATTCTTCAAAGATAGGTCATAGAAGAACAATTCAACATACTGGGTCCCTAAAATAGTGAGGTATTTATCAAATTCCCTCAGTTTATATACCCCAGTAATTTTGCAATTCAGTTTTGTTAAAATTGTTAAAATGTAAGCTATATCTTTAGCTATGTCTGTTAGAAGATATTTTTCCAACTCAAGACATCTTAATCATTCAATAAAATCTCATTTTATTCCGATATAGTTTATTGTTATCATTATGTAATTCTTTCCTCAAAAAAAAAATAAACTCCCTTTTTAGTTGCTGGCATATAGCATGGCTCAACTTCTTACTGCCTGATGTTGACTGTTGTGTCCTCACATTGTCAAGTGAAAACCATAAGATTCTATCTTCTTCTGGAAGATAGAACCTTATGGTTCGCATGTAACTACATGTCTGAAAAAATATTTTCATCCTATGAGAAAAACCCTTTTCTAATGTAACAGTTTTCACAAAGTTAATTATAAGTAGTCTGAAGTATTAAGTTTTTAACAGTATCAGCAATTAATTTTCATTTTCTGTAATGAATTCATCTTGTATGTTTATAACTCCATGCATATGTAATCACAATTAAAGCATAAAGTTTTTATACGCCCGTTGTGAAAAAACGGTCGTATTATGGTATACCTCTGGCCGTCCGTCTGTTTGTCTGTCCGTCCGCACACACAAATGACTACTTATGTGGCTATGAGTTAGTAAAACAGGATACTTATGTGGTTAAAGTCTGTTACGTGACTAGCCACGTAACAGAATCTCTTATTGTGTGTGTGTGTGTGTGTGTGTGTGTGTGTGTGGGGGGGGGGGGGGGATAAATGTAGAGTAGGGTTAGGGCATTCTGGGGTGGGGTTTAGGGTGGGGTGGGGGTCAGTGAAGGGGTGTTAGGGTTATGTGGCTAGGGTTAGCGTTAGCTTAGGCTTAGGGGTGGGTAGGGTTAGGGTCAGTAAAGGGTAGGTAACTCGAAAACACTTCGAGCAATTTTTGTGATTTTTTGGTGAAAAGTATATGTTGATGGAAGGAAGCTCCCTTTCGATTTGTGTCACTGTCCGATTTGTCATTCCAGAGTTATGGGACTTTATTCATCAAAATATAAGCAATTTTCCACATGTCAGACAATAACTTGAAAATGCTTGGAGCAATTTTCATGATTTTTTGGTGGCAAGTATATGTTGATGGAAGGAATCTCCTTTTGTATTTGTGTCGCCGTCCGATAAGTCATTCCAGAGTTATGGGACTTTATTCGTCAAAATATAAGCAATTTTCCACATGTCGAACAATAACTTGAAAATTCTTAGTATACATGTATACTCATATCGTGTGGTTCCCTCTTGTAATTAATAACGGGCGTATCATGCACTCATGGCGCTGCTGTTTATTAACAGTATCAGCAATTAACCTAAATTTTCTGTGATGAATTCGTCTTGTATGTTTATTACTCCATGCATATGTAATCATGATTAAAAAATTAAGTTTTTAACAGTATCAACAATTAACCTGAATTTTCTGTGATGAATTTGTCTTGTATGTTTATAACTCCATGCATATGTAATCATAATTAAAGCATTAAGTTTTTAAATGTATCTGCAATTAACCTGAATTTTCTGTGTTAAATTCATCTTGTATGTTTCCGTGCATATGTAATCATGATTAAAGAATTCAGTTTTTAACAGTATCAGCAATTAACCTGAATTTTCTGTGATGTATACCTTGCACATGTAATTAATAATGAAAAAAGTTTAAAGTTTTTAATGGTACAGTGGAGCCCACTTAATTGGATATCTCTTAATTGTATATTCCTGTTAATTGGATATAATTTCCCAACACAAAACCATTTACCAGACCTCCAGTACAAATTTGACCTGTTAATTGAATATAGGTTATAGAGGAAACTCCTGTTAATTAAATAAAAAACCTTGTAACATGTCGAGAAATTACCCTGACTCTCCCCAGTTTTCCTTTGTTTATAGACCCATTTGGCCTCAGTACATCCAATACAGGCCTTTAATCTATTATATCTTGTTTGACAGAGCTCATGAAGCTCTGTCAAACAAGATACAATAGAATAAATGCTAAGTTTATATCCAGAATACAGGAAAGTAACACAATCCCTGTTAATTGAATACTCCTGTTAATTGAATAATTTTCATTGGCAAAGTGAATATTCAGTTGACAGGGTTCCACTGTATCAGCTAGCAAAAACCTATTTTAGGGTTCCACTATATCAGCTAGCAAAAACCTATTTTCTATGTGATGAGGTTGCTGTGTATTACTCCATGCATATGAAATCATGAGTGAAGTATCAAGTTTGTAAAGGTACAGTAAAACCAAATAGATTGAATAGTCACTTTGGAAATGAAAGTTCTTCAGTTAACAGGAGTATTCAGTTAACCAGGTTTTGTTCACTTTCCTGTATTCTGGTATCTTGTTTGACAGGGCTCATGAGCACAAAGATATAATAGACTAAATGCTTGCATTGAATGTACTGAGGCCAAGTGGATTTATAAATAAAGGGGACTGTTTTGGTAAGTTCTCGACATGTCAAAAGATTTTTTATTCGAATTAAGCCCCTGTGGTAATCCTAGAAAGTGAAGCAGTGCTTCTTTACTGTCGTAACCAAACTCTGTTTTATTGGAAAAATAGGATGCAGTCACTGATGCTTGGTGTGAAAGTCCTCTAAAATGGGCAACATAGAGGGGGCACGGTGGCTCAGTAGGTAGAGGTGCAGGCTGCAAGCCGAGAGGTCCTCAATTCGATTCCCACTTGCGGCAACCGCGTTGTGTCCTTGGGCAAGACACTTCACCCCATTGCCCACGTGGGAGCACGGTGGCTCTGAGTACTAAGGCGTACTGCACGTCGATGGTGCACTTGTCTTCAACCAATGCTAACCCTGCTTGTGTGGAGTTGGTATGTTGGGGAGCTGACAGTTGCTTGCTGTTGCTCGGTGGTTCTCTCCAGGTACTCCGGCTTCCTCCACCCATAAAACTGTCATGGTCATGATTGGCCATTGTGCAGAAGTATGTGACCTTAAACACCAATAAATAAATATTAATGGGCAACATAAGGAAAAACTATTGACTAAACTTGACTTTATCTCCATGTTGAGGTCATGATTGCCCCCCAACATTTTGTCGGAGGACTACAGCATTGTAATCCGCTGCGTGAGTGCATCTGTCTGGAGTGATAACTAAGGTTTGTGTCATCGAATCAAAACCAAATTTGACCCTTTTCCCATTTTTTTTACTTCAAAAATTTTTTTTCCGGATGATAACTTAAGTTTTGGTGATTGATTCGAAACCAAGTTTGGTATATGTGTTTGTCTCCAGAATACGCTGGTCGAGTTCGAATTTGGATTCAATGTTATGAATTTTGGCTGAGTTATGGTCCTTTTTCTATTTTTTGTTATCTGGAAATATGTCCAATGTCATAACTTGCTGTCGGAGGACATAGCCCATGTCTGGCAGTGCAGAAATATGTGACCTTAAACACCAAATAAATAAATAAATAAATTATTAAATTAAAAGATTACCTATATGCAATTAACAGGTTAAATTACTGAAGGTATGGAAAATGGTTTTGTGTTTGAAAATTATATTCAGTGAACAGAGTTGTTCAGATATGTGATATCTAATTAAGTGGGTTGCACATTATTGGCAAATTGGTTAGCATATTGGACAACTGATCAAAAGGTTGATGGTTCGATCCTGCCCTATCACCTTTGTTGTGTCCCTGGGCAAGACACTTCATATCAATTGCAGATTTGGGAGTATGGCAGCATTCTGTACTATGGCATAGGGCACACTTGCCTCCACTCAGTGCTAACCCTGCCATGCCGGATTTGGAAGTTGGAGGGTTCACCAGTTACCTGTTGTTGTTTTGTTGTCCTCACTGGGTACTCTGGCCTCTTTCGCCTGTAAAACTGTCTGACATGATAGGACTCTGGCTATTGAAAGTGTCGCTAAACCTTGATAAACATACATATAGTATGAACAAATAGCTTGATTTTTTTTATGAGTTTGCCTAAAAATTGTATTGCTCAATATATATGTAATCCCGATTGAAGTATTCGCAATTGTTTAACACTACAATGGAGTCCACTTAATTGTAGGTTTTAATTGAATAATGCTGTTAATTGTATATAATGTACAAACACCAAACCATTTACCATACCATCAGTACAAATTTTATCTTTTAACCCTTAACCTGCTAAGTAATTTTAAACTATTCTTCATCAAATCTAGTCATGGCTGCTTCACAGCAGCCATGACTAGATTTGAGGAAAAATTCATGAAAATGTTATTGAAGAAAATATTGATCAAAATGTCTATACAATTCACACAGGGAAATTTGGCTAAATATCTTCATATTTTACTTATTTTAATGGCAAGAGATTTCATGTCCTGGGCAGGAATATCCGTCGAATGCATGCAAGGAGATAATTACATATAGGTTACGGAGTAAACTCCTGTTAATTCAATAAAAAGTCTTCTGATATGTTGAAGAATTACTCTAGCATCCACTGAACAAGTCTGGAAATAAGTAATCTGTCATTTGCAGAATGAGGTCCCTAGAGGTTGAATTTTCTGATGCGATATCCAATACAGTGGGCTAGAATTCCCCAATTTATCCTCTGGGTACCTCTTTCTGTTTAGGCCTAAGACCTTGATTCAGATTGAGGTTCACAAAGAGTAAATTTAGTAATGTTACCCTGTAGTGCAGGGTAGAATCACCAAATTCACCCGATTGAGATTGAGGTTCACTTGGGTGGGTTTGTTGGTGGTGCCCTGCTGTTCAGGGTACCATCAACAAGTTTGCCCTCTGGGGACCTCATTCTGTGGACAACGGATTGCTTATTTCCGAGCTTGGTCAAGTGGCGATCATCTGCATATCTGGTTCCTCGTATGGTCTTGGTATCCCTATAACAGGCAGGTCTTGTATCCACCTAGTGTTTTTTGGTCGCTTCTATTATTCACTGATGTATTCACGATATAGCCTTACAAGTTGTCAGTGCTTTGAACATTAACAAATATATGACTATAATCACAACTAATATGCGGATGTTCATATCTCACATATTACACCCCCCCCCCCCCCCTTCTCTTTCAAATGTACTCTTGCCTTACACTTTCATTCCTTCCTATTTTCCATTGTACAATAGATTTTTTTCTTTCTATTTTTTTCGCACATTTATATATACTCACCTTCTACATATATTTCTAAGAACAAGAATTACTGGAACACATACAGGGCCAAAATTTATTCCAAAACCTCAATTTTTTATTTAAATTTATTATTTTTTCAATACCTGCCTCTTCTGTTTGTATATGTTCACTGCATTTTGTATGTGGAAACAACATCAGATAAGCTTAAAGCTTACAGTTGAATCCACAAATAGTATGTATGTATTAATGTCTTTGTATTACAACTGGAAATAAATATTGTTTAATTTACTAAATTCACCCTCTGGGGACCTCATTCTGCAGATGACAGTCTGCTTATTTCCAGGTTTGCCACTGAATTATCCACATTTATAGACACTTTTGGCCTTAATACATCCAGTATAGAATTTAATCGATTATATCTTGTTTGACAGAGCTCAATGAGGTCTGTCAAACAAGATATAATACAATAAATACTCAGTTTATAATCAAGATAGGAAAATGATACAGTTCCTATTAATTGTATGCTCATTTCAATTGAATATTTTATCGGACAAAGTGGATATTCAATTAAGAGGGTTCCACTTTATCAGTAAATAACCATAAATTTTTTATGGGTTTGTCTTGTATTACTCGATGCATATGCAATCAGGATTTATGTATAAACAGTCTTTAATAATATTAGCAAATAACCTAAATTTTGTGTTGAATTTGTCTTGTATTTCTCCATACATATAGTACCTTGATCACAAACAGGAGAGATAGTGATTCTCAACCAAATCCCACCATGGGAACCCAGGAAAGTGGTGTTGTGCTTGTTTACTGTGGTAAACATTTTTTGCCCTACTGGTAAAGTAGACCCGGTAAATAACATTTCGGGTGGAAGTCTTCTAAAGTGGGCAGCATGGGTTCAACTCTTAACCCCACTGAGTATTTTCAAGATATTTTTCATCAAATCTAGTCGTGGCAGCTGGGTAGCAGCCATGACTAGATTTGATGAAAAACCCATCTAAATTTTACTCAAGAAATCATCAAGGAAAAAAATCGATTAATTTAGTGGGAGAAAATTGAATAAAGGTACCCAAATTATTCTAATTTCAGTGGCAGTAATCCTGTCTTGGGTGGGAATATATGCCAGCAGCATGCAGGGATTTAAACATTTGCCCAAACTTGACTCCATTCCTATGTTGTGGCCATGGTATTGCCATAGATGTTAAAATTCAATAAATACATTAAGAAATGTAATTTCTTTGAATTGCGGCTGGGTCATGAAGCTAGTCAAAATTCTCTGTCCTATCTCCTTGCAACACTGCAAAATCTCTGTTGAAACATAAATCTGTGAACCTTGAATCCAGAAACTGTTTCTGGTTGTATTTCTTAATGCTATCTTGTTTTTGCAGCATTGAGCTAGTGGTGTTAGTTTGTAGCCTTGGATTGCGATCTGATCATGAAAGCTACTGCTTTCATCAAGCTTGTTCCAGTGAGGGCTCACATATGGTTTTGTTGGATTTTTATGGGAAAAATAATTTTTTGTGGCAAGTTGTGTTAACAACCGAGACCTGTGGTTTGGCAATGGTTAATGTGTGTCTGGGTGGGTGGTCATCCGGCATCCTCACACTGTTAATGCAATAACTTTAACAAAAGTTCTATGATTTGACAAATATTTGCCATGCAGGTCATTTGCAATAATATTTCATGCGAGTTCAAAAACTGACCCGGCCCATTTTTTTGTTACAGAGTTATGGGCCTTAATTAGTCAATTTTACAAATTTTGAGCATGTTGGCACAATAACTTGAACAAACATTCTCCAATTTGACGAATATTTGTCATACAGGTCTTTTGCAATAATATCTCGAGTGATTTCGAAAACTGGCCCCACCCAATTTTTAGCTTAACTTGACAAAGTCAAGATAAGCTATTGCCATCACACGTGTGGAAGTCTGTTAGTCTGTGAGTCTCTTCACATTTTCTTTAGCACAGGCTGCATTTGTTTCTGTCCGATCAGCACGAAATTTCAAATGCAGGATGATGTCATGTCTAGTTTGTTACTGAGTTATGAGCCTTAATTAAATAATTAAATAAGTAACTTGCACAAAGGTTCCAGATTTGACAACCAGGATATGATTGATAACCAGTTATGGGCAGGCAACACTTTCCGACTGCCACCACATCTTGATGCTTGCATCTCTCCGATTCACAACCTCTCGTTCAACTGCTCAGTTTGTAGATTAAGCTCACAGGCACATGTGATGGACATACAAGGAAGGTTCACCACCTTGTAAGAAGCATTTGAAAAACTCAAGGATGTTAATAAAATTTTAATTACTTTCAAAGCATTGGAAATGGATTTTCAAATTCCAGGACTTTCAAGGTTTTCAAGGACCACAATGAAGGTAATACCCAGGTCTAACAGAGTATATTGGAATGACTATACAAGGGTATTTGGGGACAAGACTCATGTATGCCATTCAGCTTTTCTATTGGCTGCAATAAAAAAAATTCCGAGATTTTCATCCAACCTTTTTTTCAAACTGGGGTGTGCAGGTGAATTTTTTTTTATTTCACACGGAGACTGGATAATCTAGAACAATCCTTGGAACTGGTGAGATGGGGGTGGGGGATATAGACAATAGTTCACTGCTCAGATTCGAGTACGATTTTCATCCTTGAGTGGGGCGCACTGAGAATTATTTCACAAGGCATTAGCCAAGAGAAATAATCTGCATGGCCCAATAGAGGATAAAATTGTACTTGAATCTGAGCAGTGAACTTTTGTATTAATTTTATTTTCGCCTTATTTGTTTTCCTCAAAGCAACCCTTTATAACTGATTCTGTGGTTACTTTCAAAACATGTCCAAAAAAAAATAATAGTCTGTCATCACTGAGAGTGGAATACTGGGAGTGGAATACCATTTTTTGGTGAGTGTGAGTGGGAATACGATTTGTTTTGGAGGAAGAAAAATGAATGAAAATAAAATGAATGGGTTTAAAACCTACAACAGATTACTCAGCTATAAATGGGAATAAAATTATTAATTATTTAAAATTAAACGTTAAATTATTCATATCAAAGATCAAATATAAACGTCACTCCAACAAGAATTTATTTAAAATTATTCATATCTAACCAAGCAACAGTTCATAAATATACCATTATGTTATCAAATGTATTATATGTTACTATATTTTTCAGAATGTTTTTGTTGACAATTTCTCATAAGTTTGTATACTTTTCAAAGGAAGTGTTAAAAATAAAAGCAAATATTGTGAAAATATAATTCCTTTTTCTTGTTTCCCACATAGACCTAATGGTCACCACAATTTCCAGAGGACAGTATGGGCCAAACTGCATAGATGACGGTTCGGGCACTGTAGAGGACGGTTCGGATGCTGTGGAGGATGGTTCGGGCTAAATGTAGCAGCCGATTTGGGTCAGATTGCAGAGGACAGCTCGGCCAGAGGATGGTTTGGGTGTTTCCCAGCAGACGAACGTTTGTCAAAGAAAATAGAAATAAATAATAAAAACACAGACCGCAAAACCAAAGGATACTTGACTCTTTTTTTATGAATTTTTGGGTAAACGCCACTATGAGTGGAGACAGTTGCATGAAATTTCTGTCGAAAGTTATGAGAATACATTGCAGAATTCATCAGAATGTGTCAATGTTCATTTCACTACAATTCTTTAACGCCAACGTTGGGATTTAATTTCATGGTATATACCTTTATCTAACAATCATAAAGATTTTGGCATGAAAACCATGAGAAACGGTACATATCACATAATGTGTTCTGATTCTGTATCATATAGACGACTTATTCTGATTCTGTATCATATAGATGACTTGTTTCCGGGAACGTGACGGGCTATCATAACAGGTGCATGAATACATTCTTTGTGCATTTCAGTGAACGACTCAGCTGATTGCTTACAAAACAAAACAAAATTCCTCACAGTTAGCAACAGAACTATTAATAGCCAATGACCACCCCACACGATAAATAGAAACTGCACAATTCAATATTACACACTCGTAAATTCAAGCGTATCATCATAGGAAGTAACAATGAGAGTGAATAATTTGACAACACAACTTTGAAAATTGCGGTGACAGCGTTTCTCATTGTTAGAGTACACAGCAACATAATTCCATAAAGTATGTTTTTTTAAAACCTTTTTCTTGCCCAACATTATGTCCAAAAACTGTATTAATAATTGAAGATTTAATCTGTTTATGTGAAAGAACTGTTAGATAAATGAATTATCATGATAATGTGCATGTCCTGTGATTTGCATCAGATTCTCAGTGGTGTCCAAAAATGGGATCACAACTCGCTGGCAAAGCCGGCTCGTTGAGATCCCATTCTGGATACCACCTCGAATCTGATACAAATCACAGTACATGCACATTATCATGATAATCTGTATGTATATAGAACTTTTGTGTGCACTTTCCGATAAGCAAATTAGTTTTTTTGAGGAATGGACAACAAAATTGTTCGATATAGCGGCATGTGCTCCTGGATTAAGTTTGATGATGTCACAGTGTTTTGGTGGGGGGATAAAAATTATCCCCGATGGGGGTGGGTGTGAGATGGGGAAATCTCGCCCCTGGGACAAAATATTTGGTCTAGACAATCGGTAAGCCTTGTGTCTGACCCAAATATCTTGCCCTCGAGTGACATCTCACACCTGCCTATCAGGGATAAAAATAGTTTTGCCGCAACAGTTGTAACAGCATCAAAGGGGTGAGTAATCAGTGACGTGTTTGTGTATCACATGTTCTTACACTTGAAGTTATCGCTCGGGTAGTTCTAGCGATTCCTCACAGTACGGTCCTCTTTTTCTCGTGAGAGTGGAAGTGATCTTATTATCTTATTATATTGGTGTATTGGGTGGGTTGGGGGTGGGGGGGAGGCTTTTACATCTACCCTATATAGGTCTTTATAAAGATAAAGTTCAGTTTTGTTTCTACTAAACATTTATTTTGTAGGTTTACGTGAGCTTTTGTTTTTGGTGCCTGTACCCTTCTATATTGGGGAAGTTGCACGATCGCATTGCAGGTTTTGTTCAGAACAGATGTATGTCCAACATTATTACTCTGGTTTTTCCTGGGTGGCTATGTCGTCAGTGATGATCTCGGTCATATACGCATTTTCTTTTGTAAAACAAAGAAAGAGATCATGACTGTTTTGATTGTGTAATGAGAGATGCAAGTGTTATTTTGTAATATGAAAGCTACCGTATTTAGTCTATATATTGGGACACTCTATAATTTGGAACATACATTTTTTCCAGAATTTTTTTTTTTTATGCTCCAATGTTTGGGACACTTAGGAGACTTGTTTCCAGTTAGCCCCTGAAAACGGTGCAAAATGCTCAATATTAAAACAAAGTTTGTGTTTAATTTTCCTTTTGAAACAATAAAAAATTGATAATACATACTGATTTGTGTTGTTTTTATTTAAATCTGTTCCTAAGTTTTAATATTTACAGTCCGGACTGACATGAGGAAGACTATGTAATATTACATTTTGACAGGCTTCAACCCTTTACTGAACGCTAGTGGCAGATGACACTCATAAAAAGAATTCTTGTGTAACTAAAAATTTTCATTTTTAACTTCCAAAACATAGCTTATGACCCCTCATTAGAATGGGCGCAATGTGCTCATTCCAATGAGGGGCATAAGCTATGTTTTGAAAGCAAAAAATGAAAATCTAAAAAAAAATTGGATGGCGATTTTCGTATATAGTGATGGAAAACGAATCACACACAACTTGATTCAGAATCAAAACAAGACCAGGTTGTGTTTTTTCCCCATTTTCTAAGATGTGGGACATCTGTGAAAACATTTAGTTTTAGCTGTCCCAGTACATAAAGTAAATATGGTATTTAAGTTGGTGTTATGTAAATAAACTTCTGGCTCATGTACGCCAGGTTCCTGTCACCATAAAGAGTTGGTTTTCCTGTTATTGAGTATAGGGGAGACCATACAGAATACAAACAGCTACAAAGAACAACAAATCAAACTGTACTTTTTATGATAAAGTATGGATAGGAGGGGGCTGGTCAAAAGAAAAGGAAACTTTCAGTCTATCAACTAACACATGGTGTGTTCATGGTTATTTTGGGGATTGCAGATCTCAAGTAGTTTATTACAGTTACTGAGGGAGTCAACATGCAAGTTCCTGGGTTCGACTATTTGGTTCATAGCACAAGCAAGTAATCCAAAACACAGTTCTCTCACCACTAAGGTACTGAGACATATATAAAGTTGTGTGGGACAACTGGGAGAGATATGCCTGTCTCACCCCACCCACATGACAGCTATCTCACGTGACCAACCTATTTGCATATTTAATTAGTGCTGGAACTATTTAATCATCGCAGATCATGCCTGCACATGTATAAACGAATAAAGTGGAAGGCCCTTTTGCTTCCTTAAATACGACTGTCTTTATAAACCAAAATCGAAACCAGAACACTCTGAGAAACTTCAGCACACCTCAAATTGCTCTACCAGTTCATCAGAGAGAAATATAATTTGATATCATTATGCCCTGTCAAACTGAAGTACATGTCTGGAAATGACGTGTGCAGACATGTTGATTTCATTTGAGGTTGCTTCAGTGCATTAACCCTCAACATGCAGTACTAGTCTGCGTGTTTTGAAGTATATACCATACTTCTCAACAAGCTTTTCCAATATCTTATTGGTTTTCTCCAGAATGAATGCACTAAGAATTAATTTTTCCTGGAAAATATGGTATTTTCTTATTAAAGGCGTCATATCCCTAAAATGGGGGAGAAAAATCTTCCTCGATGGGTATCTGGGTGGGACAGGCAAATCTTGCCACTTGGGTGAGATTTCCCCATCCCACCCAGATACCCATCGAGGATAAAAATAATCTCACTCTTCGTCTCATTTGGGGCTCAGGGTCCACTTTACGGGATTATGACTAATTATGTGAGTGTCGAATATTTAAAACATTCGTTGGATGGGATGTACTTATGAGCAGCCTTAAAGATGATATAAAGATGATATAGTTTGGTTTCAATGGCAAGTCTGGTTTGCCATACAAGAGGTCATCCTCAGAATTGGCATTTAGAATAGCAATTTGTCTTAACATGTTCATGATGTTATTCCACTGCAGTTCAAACAAGCAGGGTCATGTGTCTTGCTTAACTGATTGACTGCTAGAAGCCACCATGATGGCTCTATTGAAAAGTGCTGAAGACCACTTTAGTGGCTTTGCACTGTATGCAACATAGCTCATTTTCTCAGCAGTAGGAAAAAATCTTAACGTATAATTGTTTTATTACAGCAGGAACTCTCTAATAAATTTGAAGAAAACAATTATTTATGAACAAATCTTGAACAAGAATGGTCTGCTGTGTCATCATTTGGGTTAAAAATCAACCCAGATCAACTGGGTTAAATGAATATGAACCCAATTGATTTGGGTTAATTTTTAGCTGTGACGAGCAGCTCTATATGTGGCAATGTCGGTCTGTCTGTCTGTCAGTCTGGCGGTCTGTCTGTCACCAACGAGTTTAAAAAACACCATAACTCCCAAAACATTTGATGGAATGACACCATACTTTGGTATGCAAGTGTATCTTCATGATGTCTACACCCTCTCAATAGTGCATGTCATTCGGATAATTTCTGTCACATTTACAGACTTGTCACAGAGTTTTTTTGTCACCAACAAGTTTTTTTGTCACCAAGTTTTTTTGTCACCAACGAGTTTTCAAACACCATAACTCCCAAGATACTTCATGGAATGACACCATACTTGGTATGCAAGTGTATCTTCATGATGTCTACACCTTCTCAATAGTGCATGTCATTCGGATAATTTCTGTCACATTTATGGACTTGTCACCAACAAGTTGTTTTGTCACCGAGTTTTTTTGTCACCAACGAGTTTTAAAACATCATTGGCATTGCACAAATCATCGCAGCTTCGGCACTGTGACAGTGTGCTCTAGTTGCCTATTCAAAATATTGATGGCAAAACGTCACAAAAGGCAGTGCAAATCTACACCTGGAAAAAAGCAATTTTAAACTAGCCATGTTTTGGAATGCTGGTCCAAAGCTTGGGGAAATGGTGATGGGAATTATCTTTGAATTGTTGTTGTCTTCATCTTAATCCTTAATTATTATTTGGCGAATATCACTAAGAGATATGAAAGCTATTGAACTCCAAATGCAATTGCAGAATCTATACAAAGTCTGAGCCGAACAGTTAAGAAAGAAAAATTTAATAAAATCACTTTTAACAACTCAAATTTTGTCATAAATTTCGCTAGGGCTGCACGATATTTTAAACTGAATACCAGTATCGGTATTCAGAAAAATACTGTGGTATACCAGTATATCGAAACACTGTTCAGATACCTGAATATATGAACCACAATCAGGACTTGAGCATCACAGCGGAGCATTCCTTGATGATGCAGTTCAAATAACCCTTTACCCAACAAAGACGATATCAAAATTTAGTATTTTAAATATTAGTTTATCAAATTTTTAGAAAAAAATCAACAAAACAATATCATGTGACCCCCTCATTGGAACGAGCTTGTCGAGCTCATTCCATTGAGGGGGTCAAATGATAAAATGATATGGTTATGTTGAATTTGGGGGGAAAAATATTTTTTCAACAGCTGAATTTGTATACTATGCGGGCAGATGTGGCTGATTCATTGGATAAAAGGATAATATTATCCATTCGGGTCTACAGTTAAAACTGAATACATCTTGAAAATTAAATTGTGGGTAAATAAATAATGATGTAAACCGATATTTACTGGATTAAATACCGGTATGTATCGGTTTATCGATATACCATGCAGCCCTAAATTTAGCATTGGCCAAGTTAATACAGTCATCAATTCTTGGAATTCAGGGTAATTGTCTGTTTTGGTGATCCGTACAAAATCTGTAACTCCCATAAGTCTTTGGGACAAGTATACAGTATACAAGTATTCAGGGTGAACTCCCGTTGCTATGGCAAGGTTCAATGATATCATTGTCCATCATATATACACAGAATGACACGTGTGTGAATGGGTTAATCGATATGCAGCCTCTCATTTTATCCTTCTGTGCTGGCACAAGTGCCATATCGATTAACCCATTCACACACGTGTGTCATTCTGTGTTTATTACATGCCTTCACGTGTATTTTTAGAAGGACATTCAGTAATTCATTTGACAACTATCAACAAAAAGAATACATTTTATCGATAACCAAATTTGCGAGGGGAACCCATGTTTCTGTTTCATCCCCTAAGTTCCAATGTGCTCTATGTACCTATTGCCACATAGAACACATTGGAACTCCAGGATCAATTTTTAGCTATCGCCAGAGATTAAAATTGTTATTGTGGTGCACGATTTGTAGAAAATTCCAGTGAAACTTCGCTTCTTTATAAACATAGTCCGTCAACGATTTCTGTCCCGCACATATGTACGGAACAGATTTTCATTTTCCGCATGGTTTAGTGTTGCTGTAGATTGGGATTTCATAGAACAGGTGTGTAATAAACTTTATTTCCATTCGCATGATCTGAGCTTTGAAAGAGTTCGATTGGTATGGATGCTGTTTGATGGGGTTTGCCTCTCCCAAATCAAAAAATGACAGATGTCTTACGAAGAACATCAGGAAAGAAGTGTTGATATTTTTAAATGAAATTAACTAAAACCTTTCTTTTTTTAGGCAGTAAATAATCTATCTTCTTATGTAGTAGATCTTTCAGAACATCTGAGTTTTGCAACTTCAGCGACATATTTTCATCATTTTCATTAATATCCTCCACCTGATTTTCCACCTCATCCACCTTGCAGGTGACTGTTGAGACTGCATGGTAGAGTTCAGTTTCCTCTCATATGTTTTTTATCATATGTATATGGTACTGCTGAGTAATGTTTAGTCAGGTATCTCAACAACATAATCAGTATCACCGATTTTGTGCTTAACAATATATGTGTCTGGATATTTTGCTTGTAAAGCATTTCCCTTTACAGGAAATAACACGAGCACCTTGTTCCCTGGTTTGAAAGTGCGAAATCTCACCTTTTTATCATACCAGATCTTCATGAGTGTCTGGGCTTTCTGTAAATCTTTATTTGCCAATTCCCTGACCCTATTTAATTTTTAGCTTAACTTGACATAGTCAAAGATAAGCTATTGCCATCACGTGTGCGGAAGTCTGTTAGTCTGTGAGTCTGTTCACATTTTCCTTTAGCATGGGCTACACCCCGCAGTTCTTGTCAAATTTCATATGCAGGTTTGGGGTCATGTCTAGATGAGAACGTCCCCTTTTGATCGCGATCGGACAACCGGTATGGCTGCCCGAGCCCAAAACCCGAAAACTATTAGCACAGTCTACAGGTTGTATTTATGAAGGGATTTCATTGTAACTTGGTAGGATGCCTCTGTATAATGCCTAGATGAGATCGTCCCCTTTTGGGCATGATCTATCAACCGTGATGTCTGCCCAAGCCCGAAATCAAAAAACTTTTAGCACAGTCTGCAGGTCATGTTTAATATGGAGGGATCTCATTGTAACTTGGTAGGATGACTCCTTATGATCTCTAGATGAAAATTTTCCCATTTGGGCGTGATCTGCCAACCGTGACGACTACCCGAGCCCAAAACCTGAAAACCTTTAGCACAGTCTACAGGTCATATTTATTGAGGAATTCCATTGTAACTTGGTGGGTTGACTTCATACAATGTCTAGATGAGAAAGTCTCCTTTTGGTCCTGATTGGGCAACTGTGACGGCTACAGGGGCCCAAAGCCCGAAAATCTTTAGCACAGTCTACAGGTCATATTTATGAAGGGATTTCATTGTAACTTGGTAGGATGACTCCAAATAATGTCTAGATGAGAACGTCCCATTTTGATCGCGATCAGTCAGCCTTGATGTGTGCCCGAGCCCAAAAACCTTTAGCATAGGCAAAAGGTCATATTTATGGAAGGATTTCATTGTAACCTGTTAGGTTGACTCCATATAATGCCTAGATCATGACATCCCCTTTTGGTTGTGATTGGTGAACTGTGATGGCTACAGGTGCCCGAAGTCCGAAAACCTTGAGCACAGTCCACAGGTCACATTTATAAAGGGATTTCAGTGTAACTTCGTAGGATCACTCCAGATGATGCCCAGATGAGATTGTCCCCTTTGGTTGCGATCATTCAACCATCATGGCTGCCCAAGCCCAAAGCCCGAAAACCTTTAGTACAGTCTACAGGTCATTGTAACTTGGTAGGTTGACTTCATATAATGTCTAGATTAGAACGTCCCCTTCTGGAGACGATTGGGCAACTGTGACGGCTAAAGGGGCCCGAAGCCTGAAAACCTTGAGAACAGTCTACAGGTCATAATTATGAAGGGATTTCATTGTAGCTTGGTAGGATGACTCCAAATAATGTCTAGATGAGAACGTCCTCTTTTTGGTCGCGATCATTCATCCTTTATGGCTGCCCGAGCCCAAAGACCTTTAGCATAGTCTATAGGTAGTATTTATGGAAGGATTTCATGGTAACTTGTTGGTTGACTCCACATAATGCCTAGATGATGAAATCCCCTTTTGGTCGAGTTTGGTTAACTGTGATGGCTACAGGTGCCCGAAGCCTGAAAATCTTGAGTACAGTCTACAGGTCATATTTATGAGGGGATTTCATTGTGACTTCGTAGGATCACTCCAGATGATGCCCAGATGAGAATGTCCCCTTTTGGTTGCGATCATTCAACCATTATGGCTGCCCGAGCCCGAATACCTTTAGCACAGTCTACAGGTCATATTTATGAAGGGATTTTATTGTAACTTGGAAGGTTTGACTTTATATAATGTCTAGATGAGACTGTCCCCTTTTGGACACGATTGGGCAACTGTGACAGCTACAGGGGCCTGAAGCTCGAAAACCTTTAGAACAGTCTACAGGTCATAATTATGAAGGGATTTCATTGTAGCTTGGTAGGATGACTCCAAATAATGTCTAGATGAGAATGTCTCCTTTAGGTCGCGATCATTCAGCCTTGATGGCTGCCCGAGCCCAAAAAACCTTTAGCATAGTCTATAGGTCGTATTTATGAAAGGATTTCATTGTAACTTGTTAGGTTGACTCTATATAATGCCCAGATGATGACATCCCCTTTTGGTCGTGATTGGTCAACTGTGATGGCTACAGGTGCCTGAAGCCCGAAAATCTTGAGCACAGTCTACAGGTCATATTTATGAAGGGATTTCATTGTAACTTCGTAGGATCACTCCAGATGAGAATGTCCCCTTTTGGTTGGGATCATTCAACCATGAATGGCTGCCCAAGCCCAAAGCCCGAAAACCTTTAGCACAGTCTTCAGTTCATATTTATGAAGGGATTTCATTGTAACTTGGTAGGTTGACTTCATATAATGTCTAGATGAGAACAGGCCCTTTTGGACACCATGAGGAAACTGACTGCTACAGGGGCCTGAATCCCGAAAACCTTTAGCACAGTCTACAGGTGATATTTATGAAGGGATTCCATTGTACCTTGGTAGGATGACTCCAAATAATATCTAGATGAGCACGTCCCCTTTTGGTCGTGATCATTCAGCCTTGATGGCTGCCTGAGCCCAAAACCTTTAGCATAGTCTATAGGTCATATTTATGGAAGGATTTCATTGTAACCTGTTAGTTTGACTCCATATAATGCCAAGATGATGACATCCCCTTTTGGTCGTGATTGGTCAACTGTGACGGCTTCAGGGGCCCGAAGCCTGAAAACCTTGAGTACAGTCTACAGGTCATATTTATGAAGGGATTTCATTGTAACTTCGTAGGATCACTCCAGATGATGCCCAGATGAGAATGTCCTTTTGGTTGTGATCATTCTCACCCATGATGGCTGCCCAAGCCCAAAAACCTTTAGCACAGTCTACAGGTTATATTTATGAAGGGATTTCATTGTAACTTGGCAGGTTGACTTCATATAATGTCTAGATGAGAATGTCCCATTTTGATCGCAATCATTCAGCCTTGATGGGTGCCTGAGCCCAAAGACCTTTAGCATAGTCAATAGGTCGTATTTATGGCAGGATTTCATTGTAACTTGATAGGTTGACTCCATATAATGCCTAGATGATGACATCCCCTTTTGGTCGTGATTGGCTGTGATGGCTACAGGGGTCCGAAGCCCAAAAACCTTTAGCACAGTCTACAGGCCATATTTATGAAGGGATTTCAATGTAACTTGATAGGATGACTTGTTTGGGAATAATTTCACTGTAACTTGATAACTTTCGTTGATATACGTTAACTGTGAGGGCCACATAATTAACTGTGAGGTCATATTAACCCACCCCTCAGCTCTTTAGGACAGTGTACACCTCATATTATTTTTTATCAAAAAGATAACATTCAGGGAACAGAAATGAACATACTCCCAATTATCACAATTCTTGTCTTATTTCATAATCCTTTCATAAACATTGAACATTATCCTTTTCATCAAACTAAGCTACAGTGTCATTGACCCTTTCATTCTTTAAAAGTGGTCCCATTGTCCTGAGTAGAAATTTCAGGTGGCTTTCCTTCGAGCCATTTCCCTTTCAAAATAGTGAGTGGACCCCTCACTGAATGTCCAAATACTAATTCAAAAGGGCTGAACCTCAGATATTCTTGTAAGTCTCACAGACAAACAAAAGGAGATACACTCCTTCATCCCAATCCTTTTGATTATCTTCCCCATAAGCCTTTATCATGGTCTTTAATGTTTGATGTCAATGTTCTTAACTGGTAGAGTGCTGGAAGCCGATATTTGGGCTCTATTCAGAAGTGAAGGTACATGTACCACAACTCAAAGGCTTCATATTCTGTGGATGTGCTTCATATTATCTTTGAAGAGAAATTATTTAGTCTGTGTGGTATTGCTTTGTTACAATTTATAGGAGAGTGCCTGTGGACACACTCCAATAAATGGTAACAAGGAAAAGACATGTCAACAAATTCTGACAACCAAAAATAATTTAGCGCTCTTCTAGTTAAGTACTCCTTGACTTTTGGGACCACAGGCACTCATGGACATGGCTGGAGGTTTCCGATTGGGGATTGGTGAATTTCCAACTAGCGGGAGGGACAAGGAGGAGTTTCCCCCTCCCGGTCCCTCCCCCTAGTTGGAAATTCACAACCGAGAAAAATTTTGAAAATGAAGCCATGAAAGGAGGCATAAAATTGATTCTAGTAACTGAAATGCCAACACATTTATGATAGAATTGTTATTATTATTTGGCATTATTCTGGGAATTGAAGATGTGCTAAACAAATGCTCAAGCTGAGAACTTTGAGCAATTAACACTCTCCTAACATTAAATCAGATCTTATGCAGGAATTATCAATTTTCATTGTTTCATCATTTTGTAACTGCGAATGATGGAATTAACTCAGGAAAACGATTTTACCTGATGCGATTTTCTTGAAGTGCATTTCGAGGATTTTTTTATTACGATAAGTAAATGTACTATAGAAATCTTATACCGATTAACATCATGCTTACTTACATCAGCATCACCAAAGAAGCTCTAAAATCCAGATAGAGGGAATTTCCAACTACTCATGACTTGCCCTCTGAATTTCCAACTGTAGAAAATTTTGGCTAGGATTGGAGGGGGGAGGGGGGTGACACCACGTCCCTGTAGGCACTTGATGTGCACTGTTTAATTCTAAAGGTCTTGTCCACTAATAAAAATAATTGATCAACAAAAATAAAAACGTCAACTACTGATATAGTTGACAGTTAAAAAACGCTACCACTGAAAGTAGTTGACTCTTCAGTGCTGACTGAAGTTTGAGTGATCAGTGGAGTATTATTTCCAATTTTACAATGCTGTTCATATCCATGTGAACAGTGAGTAAAACAATCTGAAAAAAAAGTTTTTCAAAAATTTATTGAACAGTGACTTTTTAATAAAGCGTTCTGCCTGCACAGGCAGCCAACAATAATGTACAGACAGTGTTATTAGCCATCTACAGCTGTGTGCATGTAAATAAGGTAGCAATTATTGTAAAAATTCATCTCATGCTTTAATTGGTAGAGTGCTGAATTATTTTTGGTTCATAAAATTTTGTTCACGTGTCTTTGCTTTGTTGCAGTTTATGGGAGAGTGCCTCTCCGATACATTGTAACAAGGAAAATCCTTACAGACTAAACACTTATACTTCAAAGATTAAAAGTTAAGAGGTTGAGTGCTGGATGTCCATATTTGGTTTCCATTCTGAACTGAAAGTACCACAACTTAAGGCTTCATATCCTGTGAATGTGCTTCATATATTGTCTTTGAAGTGAAATTATTTCATATGTATGGATTTGCCTTGCTACAATTTAATGGAGAGAGCCTGTAGGCACTCTCGAGTAAATTGTAACAATGCAAAGACATGTGTATGAATTTTGACTACAAATAATTCAGCACTTTATTGGGTAATGGTTAAATTCAAAGCTGTTTTAGAAATTTCTTGCAGTTATAAATCATCTGGTACAGCATTGTGGAACCCTTTTAATTTGCCAGTGAAAAATATTCAGTTAACTGGTTGAGTGCTAGAAGCCACTTTGAAGGCGTTCAAAAAAAGAGGGTACCAGTCAAAAGCCAACATTTTCCTTGCACGTGTTTCTTATTCAGTTCAATGCAAATATTTTGTTTTTATCATAAGCTTATTACCGTTTCATATTTTCAATAAATATTAATTAGTGCTTCATAACACCTTCAGTTGATTTGATTGGTCAATTTCAAAATGAACGCTTTCTGATTGGTTAAAGTAATGCTATTTCAAAACATCTTGACATTCTTGTTCTTATGTTATATTGATTTATGACATCACAGTCAAATGTTAAATTCCATTCTTTAACCCTTTTCTATCTAAAAGATGTGTTTTTGGTAACTGTGGTGTCGTATGATAAATAGAATATGAAATTTGTGATTTGGTCACTCGATATTAATGAAATTTGTCTATGAATTTCTGAGACTTTTTTCATAAATATCAAGTGACCAAAACACTCATTCCATATCCTCAAAATATAATTTTGTTTATCAGAAATTATTGAAGAGTGCCAGTAATAAAACAAATTTTGATGAACATATTCAGACCACCAAAATTAATGTAAACCTTAACCTGTTCACAGGAGTATTCAATTAACAGGAATGAGGTAATTTCCTGTATTTCAGTGCTAAACAGACTTTTTCAGCTCAAATTGGAGTATTTGGAGCTATTGTCATCACTTCGTGTCCGTAAACTTTCCTCATTTTTATCTTCTTCTCTAGAACTGCTGTGCCAATGTGAACCATACTTGGTCGATAGTCTTTGGGAGGTCCTCTACAAACGATCCTGTTTCTGTCAGATGAAAAACATGGCAGCCGGTGACATTCTTTGATTCTGATTGGTGAATTTTCAAAAATCTTCTCTGAAACTATAAAGCTAAATGTTTTGGTGACTGGGACACCCTCTACCAACGACCCACATTCTTTGATTCTGATTGGTGAATTTTCAAAAATCTTCTCTGAAACTATAAAGCTAAATGTTTTGGTGACTGGGACACCCTCTACCAACGACCCTCATTTAATGTTGATCAGGTTGCAAACATGGCCACAATTGCAGCTTATAGTTACCATAGAAACGCTTTGGGAAATCACATTTTCATTGTCTTCTCTAGAACTACTAAGCTGATGTGAACCAACCTTGGCAGGAATAGTCTATGGAAGGTTCCCTTTTACTGTTCCTCATTTTGTTCCTGTTGGATGAATGCCAGAGTCATTCTTTGATTCTGCTTTGTTGATTTTGAAAACTCTTCTCTGAAACTAAAAGGTAAAATATTTTGAAACTTCGGGTTTATGACTGTAATGTTGATCAGGTTGCAAACATGGCCACAATTGTGGCTTATAGTTACCATAGAAACCCTATGGGAAATCACATTTTTATCTCCAGTTCTGCCAGGTGAGCGATTACAGTCTCCTCAGAGCTTCTTGTTTCTTGTTTGTCAGGGCTCATTGAGTTCTGTTAAACAAGATAAGATAGATTAAATGCCTATATTGATACACAATGAACAAATAGGTACATAAGCTTATAAGTAAGCTTGAGGATTTCAGTGGTTGTCAGAGAATTCTTTAATAGATTTCAAGATTTTTTATTCAGTTTGCAGGAGTTTACTTTATATTCCATATGCAGTTAAAGGGTGAAATTTGTACTGAAAGTATGATAAATGGTTTGGTTTTTGGAAATTATATGCAATTACCAGGGTAACTCAAGAGATATATTTTATTTAAGTGACCTCTACTAACTGTAGTAAATTATTTTTTGCATGTTGATTTATAACACAAGTATTTCTTTCAAACATACCTTATCTCCTGCAAGGAAAGGTTTAGTTTAGAGAAAGTTTGTCCAAAAATAATTTTTTTGTTAGAATTTATTTAAGTGTGCCTGTTGGTATTCTCCAATTAAATGTAATAAAACAATTTCATCAAACTTGTTTTTTCTGGTGCTGAGAAAATGACAACCAAATGCATGAAGTGTAAAGCCAAAGAAGGGGCTTCAGCACTTTTCAACAGAGCCAGTACTTTTCAACAGAGCCAGCACTTTTCAACAGAGCCATGATCTAGGCTTAGCCATGATCGATGGTTGTAATTTCTAGACTTAGCACAGGTTGTTATTCCAGTACTCTGACCAATGCAGTTCTCTGTAGTGACCAAGCCAGAAAATAAGCAGACTGTCCTGTCATCTGCAAAATGAGGTCCCCAGAGGGTGAATTTAGTGATGCTATCCTGCACAGCAGGGTAGCTTCACTAAATTTACCCTCTGTGAACCTCAGTCTGAATCAGGGTCTCAAAACAAACAGAAAGAGTACCCAGAGGATAAATTGGCCCACTGTATGGGATAGCATCATCAAATTCACCTTCTGAGGACCTCATTCTGCAAATGTTAGACTGCTTATTTTCAGACCTGGTAGTGACTGCAATTGTACAGACAGATCGTTTTTTCTTTGCAAGCACGATTAGTGTATGGAAGCTTTCGAAATTCCTTGAAGGAGGACGATTTCTTGCAATCAAACATGACTTTGTTACATTAAGATCACAATTGTTGGAGCAAGGCCTTCATATCTTTATGATTGGCACAAAGTATGATTTTGATGAGAAACTATTTGACCAGCTAAAAGATATGACAACATTTCCCACCTTGCAAGAAATAGAATTGTATGACATTGGTACAACATCCTTCACTTGGAAACAAAAACTAATTAACCCACTAACTCTAGAGTTACTAGCAGTTGTATTTATAAAGAGTGTGTGTGTAAATTTTGAAACTAAGAAAGCTGAACCTTTACCAAAACTGATAAGAGACAAAATCACTTCTTTACAAATAAATAAGAGGGTCATCCCATTTTCTAAATACCCTGATTGCCCAGTAAATGCATATACTCACAAAGTTCATACAATTCCAAGTTTTGAGGACTTCAATGGGCACATCAGTCAATCAAATTACATTCGATTTTCAATGGATTGTGCAATCAGTGCACAAAAGAATGGATACTATAAACATTTTGTACAGGACATTCATACATACAATGTGTTACAAATGGAACAATCCTTCTCAGGAGAGAGTTTTCAGAATGAAGTTCTAATTGTTAAAACCTGGCAAGACCCGGATGATTTATCTGATATTTATTTTATTATACTGAGGTCGGAAAAAGTAATTTTTAAGACAAGAATTCATTTTAACCAGGAAGATCACATAAAATCTCTTATGTAATACAGGGAGACAATGTTAACTCTTTACTCAACACTCAACATAATATCCAAAACCAGCCAGTGTTTTTTACAAAAATTGCTATTACATTTTAATTATTTTTTAATTATTTTTTTGTCTAAAAAACATAGCTTATGACCCCTTCATTGGAACGAGCCCAATGAGCTCATTCTATTGAGGTGTCATAAGCTATGTTTTGGCAAGAATTTTATTTGCAAGCATCATTTCCCTATTCTGTTAGGTAAAGGGTTAACTGAATTAACCAAATTATTCAATTAACAGAAGTATTCAATTAACAGGAAATTATTCACTTTCCTGATAAAGATAGAGATAAAGTGATCATTTATCCTATTACAGTTTGTTTGACAGAGTTCCCTGCCGAATAGTAGCCGTGGAATCTGAAATTGATAAACAGAAGCACACTTCAATGCCTTATAAAAATATCTGGTACTGACAGCTACTTTACATGCCAATTGTAGTATTTAGGAAATTTAGTACCATTAAAGTTACTTTGCATTAGTGTTAGGGACCCATTTCTCTGTAACTATACAAAGTTGTGCTTCCGAAATATGCATCAGCATCCGAGACATGTTTGAACACAAAACATAAACCTACCACCCATTGTGTTAAGCGGGCTCCACCATTTTGGATTGCCCTTTCCTGCACGAGTATCCAACAGTGCTGTCAGGACAGGAAATTTTGTCAGAATAATTTTATATATTGGCCCTGAAGGACGAATGACTTTGATATCTTACTCATCGTACAAGACATTTTACTTGTCTAAAACAAAATCAATACTGATTTCATATGATTAGCATCTCAACACTGCTCACAGAATTTGGAAATAGTCAAATATATGTAAGTGAGCATAATCACTTGTTATTCTATTTATCCTTAATACCACAGAACTTACTTTTGTGTCGGTGATTACCAGTGAATGTTGTGGTCCTTGGCTGAGTAGCTGCTACCATAAACTTAGCATTTCAGGACACACAATAGAGGATTTTTAGGCAATGCAGACTAAATAACAGCCCTCTGACTTATCAATGCCCCTCGACTTCATCTCAGGACTTTAATAAACCCTCAGGCTGTTATTCTTTCCTCCCGGGCTGTTAATAATCCATAATGCTCTCCAAACTCATGTTGTTATATTATCTTAAAAACTGATAGATAAATCCTCCATTGGGCAGATAAACACCCTTGTGTATACAATGGGAAGTCCAGCAGATGATATATTAGCATCACTAAACCTGACAGCTGAAGAAAAACAAAATTATGATAAAGTAGAACAAAGTTTCACTGATTATTTTGCTGTTTGCAGAAACATGAATTACGATCGTGCTAAATTTAACCAGCAGAAGCAGAAATAGTCCAAAACAGTTGATAATTTCATAACATTGTTGTAGCAGAACACTGTTACTAATAATGGAACACTTCACAATGATTGATTTGTGATCACCTTGTTGGCGGCGTAAAAGATACAGTGGAGCCCACTTAATTGGATATGTCTTAATTGTATATCCCTGTTAATTGAATATAATTTCCCAACACAAAACCATTTTCCATACCTTCAGTACAAATTTGATCTGTTAATTGAATATAGGTTATAGAGTAAACTCCTGTTAATTGAATAAAATATCTAGTAACCTGTCAAGAAATTACCCTTACTCTCCCTAGTTTTTCTTTGTTTATAGACCCATTTGGCCTCAGTACATCCAATATAGGCACTTAATCTATTATATATTGTTTGGCAGAGCTCATAGAGATCTGTCAAACAAGATATAATAGAATAAATGCTAAGTTTATCTAGAGAATACAGGAAAGTGACACAATCCCTGCTAATTGAATACTCCTGTTAACTGAATAATTTTCATTGGCAAAGTGGATATTCAGTTAAAAGAGTTTCACTGTATTTAACATACTGAAAAGTAACAATTGGACCCAAACTTGACTTTGGAAAAACTTGTGCACCAGCTGTGCTCACAATTCTGAAATAATACAAAACAACAGTTGGTCATACGGAATGACATCACACACTCTGTTCTTCATGAACAACCTGTTAACAGTGTGCAAGTACATAATCAGCATAAAGTACAGTAAAAACCAAAACTGCTTCATTCTCAACATGGTCATGTGTCAAATAACAAACATTCGAAGAGTGTTCAATTTAAACCACAACAAAAACAGTTCAAATCGAATTGTGACAACTGTCAAACACAAAAACAAAGCATGTGCCAGAGGTGCAGGCAATATTCAAATCATAGCAGAGGGGTATGTCCAGCATGTGATCAAATCTGCAGAAAATGCAAAAAATGTGGTAATTTTATTAAAATATGTCTTTATTCTGAAAGCTTTGACTGAAGTAAATAATGAAGAAAGTGCATTTCTTGGTGCAATTGGCACAAATAAATCAAAACAGTGGGTTGTAAATCTAAATTTGAACAAAATCAATGTTGAATTTTAGATGGACACTGGTGAAGATGTAACCATAATACTAAGTTCAGTTTATAAACAGTACAGACATATAAAACTGCAGAGTCCAATAAAACTTTTGTTTGGCCCAGGTCAAAATAAACTGAATTCCACAGAATTTTACGTACAACAAATAAGTTGATAAAGGAAGAAATTTATATTGCGAATGGACTTCGTCAGCCATTGCTAGGTCGAACAGCTGTAGAAAAGTTAGAACTACTTTCCCTTGTAAAGAACTAAGTGAGCTACAAGTTAAAGATAAATTCCCCAAATTATTTGATAATTTAGGAAAATTGGACATTCAATATGACATTCAGTTAAGAGACAATGCCAAACCATTTGCAATTTCCACACCTCATAGAGTAGCACTCTCACTTTTACCAAAAGTGAGAGGAATTAGACAGCATGGAAGCTTTAGGTGTTATCAAACATTAAATGAATGAATGATGTGCCTGAATGGTAGTACAGTGGAGCCCTGTTATTGAATAGCCACTTTCCCGATGGAAATTATTCAGTTAACAGGAGTATTCAATTAACTAGGATTGTGTCAAATTCCTGTATTCTAGAGATACACATAGCATTTATTCTATTATATCTTTTTTGACAGAGCTCCATGAGCTCTGACAAACAAGATATAATAGATTTAATGCCTGTATTGGATGTACTGAGGCCAAATAGGTCTATAAACAAAGGAAAACTGGGGAGAGTCAGTGTAATTTTTCGCCAGGATACAAGATTTTTTATTCAATTAATAGGAGTTTACTCTATAACCTATATTCAATTAACAGGTCAGATTTGTACTGGAGGTGTGGTAAATGGTTTTGTGTTGGGAAATTATATTCAATTAACAGGGTTATTCAGTTAAGAGATATTCAATTAAGTGGGCTCCACTGTAATGCCAACACCAAACAATAAAGTCTGTATATGAGTAGACGTGACAAAATTAAATGAAAGTGTTAAAAGGGAAAATCGTCCCATACCATCAGTTTATCATACACTCGCACAGCTATCAAATTCAAAAGTGTTTGGTAAAATTGACGCAAATTTGGGATTTTGGCAAATTCCCTTAACTGAAAAATCTTTGTCACTGACAACATTCATAACTTGATGGGAAAGATATAAATTTAACCCTTTGAGACTTTAATTATCCTGACGTTCAAACGTCTCTCAGGGAATTCACTTTCTTCAACTTATTTCAAAATGCAACGTCAAACATCGGAAATTACAAATAACAAGATATTTTTCACATTAGTGATTATATGGTTGAGGGCTAGATTATTTTTGGTGGTCTGAATTTGTTATTCAAAACTTGTTTTGATACTAATTATTGGAGAGTGCCCACAGGCACTCTCCAATAATTTGTAATAAATCAGATTTATATAAACAAAATATTATTTGTGTTTGACCGAATATGAAATAAAAGCACGGAAAGTGTTGGCTTTTGGTATCCTCATTTTTTGAAAGCCCTGATAGTGGCTTCTAGCACTCAACCAGTTAAGAAGTCTTGACAGCAGGATTATATTAGTATTTTTAGCTGCAACAACATTTGGCTCAACGGTTGTCACTGAGCACTATTCAGGAGAAGATAGGAATTGAAGTTAAAACTTAAAAAAATCGAAAAATAATAACAAAACAAATGACCACAAAGTATCAACACACTGTTTGATTTCGTACGTCACAAGACGAACAAAAGTATCAAAGGGTTAAAAGATTACCCTTTGGCATAAATTCAGCCTCAGAAATTTATCAGAGAACAATGTCATACCATGTTAAAAAATTAGTAGTACCTCAGGATAGTGTCGTGGTGTCATCAAGGCCACACACATCTCAATATATCAATATCAAACTATATACCTCGATGTTTACGTAATATATTTTTTGTGTAATGTACTCAGTTTTATGTATTTAGTCATATATTTTGATATGTTAAATCAATATTTATATTTCATGACTATTTTATGTCAAATAAACTTGTACCATGTATAAAAAGAAATTGAAAAGAAACATACAGGCTAGCTTTACACCAGCTTAATCTAAAAAAATGAAAAAAATGAGTTGTTCAAGAATTTGTTTGCAAGTGACATCTGTTTTTCACATGAGGTAAAGGGTTAATTTGCTCTAGAAAATCTTAGAAAATCCTTAAATATCTCATATCTATGGGTAGCTGCTTGAAAACCCCAGAAAAGGTCCTGGAAACTCCTGGAAAAGCATATTCATTCAAGTGCAGGATCCCTGGTCATTGTTTTTGGCAGCAGTAGACATCTAAACTAACATCTAACCAAAACTCCTTGAGGCAGGACTTTGATTGCAGCACATTTGATAAGCTATTGTGAGTTTTTAACAGTATTAGCAATTAACCTGATTCTTTTGTAATGAGTTTCCTGTGTTACACCTTAAATATGTAATTATGATTACAGTACTCACAATTTTCAACAGTATCAACGAATGGTTGGAATTTGTTTGCGAGTTTGTCTTATATTACATAATGTACATGGCTGACAACTGTCATCATTGGAAGAGATTTGCAGAAAAGTTAGCACCTCTTAATTTTCTAAAGTTGTCAGTAAATTTAACACTAAGCATATGGGAATTTGATATTAAAATTGAAATTTTGAAAACTTAGTGAAATTGTTTCATAGCAGCACTTCAGACATTTTCCTGTAGTGTGGTAGAAAAACACAGAAGCTGGCTTTTTACAATTTGTTCCCAATCAGTTTGAACTTTTGACCATTATTCTCTGTTTAAATACATTTAAAAATAAGAAAACAGCATTTTCACTCTCTCTTCATGTTCTGTAACTTTTTTTCTGTTCATTATATCAACAGTGTGCACATCGTGACATACAGTAGAGACATTATCCTTTCCATTAATATAATAGTCTAGGAGGTGAGATTTTCTAATTTCTTTTCCTGGGAAGAATACAAGCTAGCAAATTGCTGTAAAAACACATTCGCTAAACAAACAGCCAAAGTAGACAGTTACGTAACTGCTTCTAATTAGCTTGCAATAAAAAGCCAAGTTTCCCTCTGTAACTTTTAATAAACAACAGACAACCCCAAGAGCTGTCTGTTGTTTTCATTTATTAAAAGTAACAAAAGAAAACCTCACTTTATTTTCTACTGATGTCATGCATGTTTTCTCAACAATTGCATACTTCTTAATTGGATCTTCCTTGCCTGTCTAATAATTTCATGTGAGATAACTTTATCAAAAGTCGATTTTCATGACGAGATAAGTAATCATGATTACTCCATGTATATGTAATCATGATATAAAAACATTCTACTCTCTTGTAAAAACACAATACACAGGAATTCAAAAACATTCTAGGCTCTTAAATGTGCGATACACATGAACTTGCCTCTCCAAGTTACCAGGGGAAGTTCTTGGACAAAATAAAGCAAACCATAGTTGATAATAAATTGTTATGGGATAGATTCTTTACATTAGGTCGTGACCCGAGGCCGTCATATTGTTGGACAGTTGATTACCATGAAAAAACACTATTAGCCTCTAACCTTATGACTACTCAGCAAGAGGCATAATTTTAACGTCCTGGTGATGCGGCATATTTCGGTACGGCTCTCCAAAGGAATTGATATTAATCAAAAATGAAATCTGCTCTGTCTGTAGGGAGTAAACTTCCGAGCATGGTAGCAGATTTCTTATGACAAGATTGAAATATTAAGTTTTTAACAGTATCAGCAATTAACCTGAATTTTCTGTGATGAATTTGTCTTGTATGTTTATAACTCCATGCATTATGTAATCACAATTAAAGCATAAAGTTTTTAACAGTATCAGCAATTAACCTGAATTTTCTGTGATGAATTTGTCTTGTATGTTTATAACTCCATGCATATGTATTCATGACTAAAGCATTAAGTTTTTAACAGTATCAGCAATTAACCTGAATTTTCTGTGATGAATTTGTCTTGTATGTTTATAACTCCATGCATATGTAATCATGATTAAAGCATTAAGTTTTTAACAGTATCAGCAATTCACCTGAATTTTCTGTGATGAATTTGTCTTGTATGTTTGTAACTCTATGCATATGTAATCACGATTAAAGCATTAAACTTTTAAACAGTATCAGCAATTAACCTGAATATTCTGTGATGAATTTGTCTTGTATGTTTGTAACTCTATGCATATGTAATTACAATTAAAGCATTAAATTTTTAAACAGTATCAGCAATTAACCTGAATTTTCTGAGATGAATTTATTTTCTATGTTTATAACTCCATGCATATAGAATCATTATTAAAGCATTAAGTTTTTGACAATACCAGCAATTAACCTGAATTTTTTATGATGTACGTCAAGCATATGTAATTAATCATGATTAAAGTATTAAGTTTTTAATGGTATCAGCTAGCAAATATCTAATTTTTATGTGATGAGTTTGCTGTGTATTACTTCATGCATATGTAATCATGAGCGACGTATCAAGTTTGTAACAGTAGAGTCAAACCAAACTGATTGAATAGTCACTTTGGCAGTGAAAATTCTTCAGTTAACAGGAGTATTCAATTACAGTCCTGGAAATCTAGAAAATCAAGGAGTGCAAAACAATTGCCCTCCTCAGATTGCTTGGGAGTGCAATTGCACCAGAAATTTTCAGTGCAAAAACTTGTATGCTATTTTGGTTATATTCACTTCAAGGTATTAATATTGTGACTGAAAAATTGTACTACATTCAGCTACATGGTGTGGAAAATTGGCAAACACATCTTCTCATCATTCAAAATGTTGCATTCAAATCTTATGTGACTGCCTTCTACACTCAAAATGTATCGAAATGCAACATAGAATGGGTCATGAATTATTGCGAATCAATGCAACATTGGCAAATCGTCCCCTGAGTTCCAGTGTGTTCTATGTGCCAGTAGGCACATAGAACACATTGGAACTCAGGAGACGAAATAATAATAGATTTTAAAGGCAGTCCCAAACAGGTCTGGCATTCCAGAAAATCAAGGGGTGCAAAAAATTGCCCTTCTCAATTTTTTCTAGGCGTGCAGCACTCCTGTGCTCCTAAAGAATGCCAGGCCTGCAATTAACAGGGATTTCACTTTCCTGTATTCTGGAGATGAACTAAGTATTTACTGCATTATATCTTGTTTGACAGAGCTGATGGAGCACTGTCAAACAAGATATAATCGACTAAATGCTTGCATTGAATGTACTGAGGCCAAATGGGTCTATAAACAAAGGTGACTGTTATGAAAATTTCTCTACATATTAAAAGAATTTGTATTCCAATTAAGCAAGCATCTGTGGTAACCCCAGCAAGTGAAGAGGTGCTTGTCCAGCATCACCAAGACCATTCAGGCAGAAAACTCTGGTTTCAGTGATATTTGAAAGATTGATGACAAAACATCACAGAAGGCAGTGCAAATTTACACATGGAAAAAAAGCAATTTTAAGCTAGCCATGTTTTGGCAGGCCAGTCCAAAGCTTAGATAAATGGTGATGGGAATTGTCTTTGAATTGCTCATTGTCTTCATCTTAATTATCATTTGGCGAATATCACTAGGAAATGTGAAAGGTAAACACCGAACACAATTGCAGAATCTAAATGAATTCCGAACCGAACAGTTAAGAAAGAAAATGTTAATAAAATCACTTTAACCCTTTACCTAACACGAAAAACAGACAACACTTGCAAACAAAATTCTTGAATAATTAATGTTTTTTTTTCATTTTTTGTCTCAAAAACATAGGTTATGACCCCTCTTCAGAATGAGCTTGACAAGCTTGTTCCAAAGAGGGGTCATAACCTATGTTTTTGAGACAAAAAATGAAAATTAATTGGAGATTTTTGAGAATAGTGCTGGCGGTTTTGGACGTTATGTTGGGTAAATGGTTGAGTGAACGTATCCACTTGAAAGTTGAAATATATGATATTTATACCCCAATCTACCAATATATCAACTTTATTTGATACTTGTCCCATAATTTTACTTGTGTTCAGTTGTTATCAGACACCAGAAATATAGATGAGTTTTTCATTGGAAAGATGTCTGGTAACCTAATTTACTGATGACAGTCCATAACCGTGGCCATAGAATCTGAAATTGACAATCAGATGCACATTTCAGTGCCTCGTAAATATTTCCAGTGCTGACAGCAACTTTACATGCAAAATGCACGATTTGACAAATTTAGTACCATGCAAGTTACTTCACATTAGTATTGGGGACCTATTTCTCAGTAACTATACAAAGTTGTGCCTCAGCACTCGCGGAAGATGCCCTCGGCATCTGCATCTGAATCCCATCACTTTCGAAAGGGGGCCTGTTACAGAATTAACTCTGGGGCCCAAATTTCCTCTCCCCCTGGCCCTGATTATGCACCATAGCCTATGTGTTGTTCCAGCCTACTGGAGAATGCCAACTGTCATTCTCGATCATGGAAGTTTTCGGAAACCTAAATTTGGGCTTTATTCAGAAGTACAAATGCTGCAACTTATAGGCTTCATACTCAATAGATATGCTTCATACTGCTTTTGAAGTAAAATTATTTAGTCTGTGAGGATTTTCCTTGTTTCAATGTATGGAAGAGTAGGCACTCTCCCATAAATTGCAACAGCCAAAGACATTTGAAGAAATTTAGATAAACAAAAATAATTCAGCACTCTACCAGTTAAGGCCTCATATTCTGTGAATGTGCTTCATATTGTCTTTGAAGTGAAATTATTTCATCTGTATGGATTTGCCTTGCGACAATTTAAGGAGAGTGCCTGTAGATATGTGAATGAATTTTGCCTACAAACATTTTAGCCCTCTACTGGCTAATGGTTAAATTCAAAGCTACTTTAGAAGTTTCAAGCAGTTATAAATCATCTGGTAGAGTACATTGGAACCATGATAATTTGCTAGTGAAAAATAATCAGTTAACAGGAGTATTGAATTAACCCTTTATCCAACGTAACTGCCAAAACCGGCCAGCGCTATTCTAAAAAATCGCCAATTAATTTTCATTATATTTTCATTTTTTGTCTCAAAAACATAGGTAATGACCCCTCTTTGGAATGAGCTCATCGAGCTCGTTCCAATGAGGGGTCATAACCTATGTTTTTGAGACAAAAAATGAAAAAAATTAGTTATTCAAGAATATTTTTTGCAAGTGTCATCTGCTTTTCATGTAAGTAAAGGGTTAATAAGAATGAGGAAATTTTCCTGTATTTTAGTGATAAACAGCATTTTTTTTCTTGTTTGTCAGGGCTCTTTGAGCTCTGTTAAACAAGATGTGATAGATTAAATACCTATATTGATGCACAGAGACCAAATTGGTAAGTAAGCTTGTAAGTAAGCTTGGGGATTTCAGTGCTTGTCAGAGAATTTTTTAATTGATTTCAAGATTTTTTATTCAGTTAGCAGGAGTTTACTTTATATTCTATTTGCAATTAATGGGTCAAATTTGTAATGAAAGTATGATAAATGGTTTGGTGTTTGAAAATTATATGCATATTAGCAGGGTTGCTCAAGAGATAGCTTATTAAGTGAGCTCCAATGTACTAATTTATTTTCACAAGGTGATTTATAACACAAGTATTTTTTTCAAACTTATCTTTCCTCCTGCAAGGAGTGGTTCAGTTAGCAAGAGTTTGTCCAAAAATAATTGTTTTCTTAGAATTTATTAAAATGTCCCTGTTGGTATTCTCCAATTAAATGTAATAAAACAATTTTGTCAGTTTTTTTTCAGTGCTGAGGGTGCTTTTAGCACTTTTCCACAGAGCCATGATCGAGGCTAACTAGCTATGATGGTTGTAATTTCTAGCCTTAGCACAGGCTGTTATTCCAGTTTTCTGACCAATACAGTTCTCTGTAGTGACTGTAATTGTACTGACTGATTGTTTTTTTTTTTACATTTTACAGGCACAATTAGTGTATGGAAGCTTTCGAAATTCCTTGAAGGAGGACGAATTCTTGCAATCAAACATGACTTTGTTACATTAAGATCACAATTGTTGGAGCAAGGCCTTCGTATCTTTATGATTGGCACAAAGTATGATTTTGATGAGAAACTATTTGACCAGCTAAAAGATATGACAACATTTCCCACCTTGCAAGAACTAGAATTGTATGACATTGGTACAACATCCTTCACTTGGAAACAAAAACTAATTAACCCACTAAATCTAGAGTTACTAGCAGTTGTATTTATAAAGAGTGTGTGTGTAAATTTTGAAACTAAGAAAGCTGAACCTTTACCAAAACTGATAAGAGACAAAATCACTTCTTTACAAATAAATAAGAGGGTCATCCCATTTTCTAAATACCCTGATTGCCCAATAAATGCATATACTTGCAAAGTTCAGACAATTCCAAGTTTTGAGGATCACAATGGGCACATCAGTCATTCAATTTACATGCAATTTTCTATGGATTGTGCAATCAACGCACAAAAAAATGGATACTATAAACATTTTGTGCAGGACATGTATACATACCATGTGTTACAAATGGAACAATCCTTCTTTGGAGAGAGTTGTCAGAATGAAGTTCTAATTGTTAAAACCTGGCAAGATCCAGATGATTTATCTGATATTTATTTCATTATACTGAGGTCGGAAAAAATAATTTTCAAGTCAAGAATACATTTTAAGCAGGAACATCACATTAAATCTCTTATGTAATACAATGAACTGATCTTAACCCTTTACTTAATATGAAAAGCAGACAACACTTGCAAACAAAAGTCTTGAATAGCATTGCAAAGCCTTCTTGTACTCAATGGAAGAAATACACCACCACCCTTGCTATTCTGTAGATTATGAAGCCTAAAACATAAAACAAGCCAAGAACATGAACTTTTGATGGCAAAAAAATAAGTACAAAAATAAAATAAAAAACTGTTCACCCACATGCAATTTTACAAAAATGGCCTGAAAAACAGAAGATCAACTTTGTGGGACCTAAGTAGACTTATTACTTTTACAGACCTGACCACTGTCATGTCTCAGAGGCATATTTCCGGGGAACAACTTAGTTATAGTTACTGGGAATGGGGTCCTAACATTCAGGTGAAGTGACTTTCTCGTATTTAATTTGCTAAATGGTGCAATTGGCTTGTCCAGTCATGGTCAGTGGTGGAAATTTTTGTCAATTTCAGGGCCTATGGCCATGGTTCAGAAATATTATTGATTGTTATGGGTAAAATGGATGATCAGATATCTTCATAAAAATGGGCAATATTTTCAGTGTCGACATGTAATACCAAAAAACAAAGTTAGAAAGTTTTCAATTGTGCAAGAGTGAATCTGAATGTTTCTACACGAGTCCACAACTGGACAGTTGAAAATTTTCATCAGACTTCCTTTTCAGATATCAGACACCACAAACATTGCTGAGTTTTTCATTGGAAAGATGTCTGGTAACAAATTTAAATGCTGACAGTCCATAACTTTCCGAACCGTTGTCACAGAATCTGAAATTGACAAACAGACTCCCACTTCAGTGCCTCGCAAAAATTTTCACTGCTGACAGCAACTTTACATGCCAATTGCACCATGTAGCAAATTTAATACCATGAACGTCACTTTGCATTAGTGTTAGGGAGCCATTTCTCTGTAATTATACAAAGCTGTGCCTTGGAAATATGCATCTGAGACATGTTTGAACACAATACATAAAAACCTATCACTCATTCTGTTCAGTGGGCTCCACCATTTTGGATTGACCATTCCTGCACGACAGGATGTGAAATTTTGTCAGTATATATTGGTCCTGAACAGGCCTGAAAATAAACAGTCTGACATTTGCATAATGAGGTTCCCAGAGGGTAAATTTGATGATGCTATTCCATATACTGGGCCAATTTATCCTCTGCGTACCTCTTTCTGTTTAGTTTTGGGACCCAGATTCAGCTTGAGGTTCCAGAGGGTAAATTTAGTGATGCTACCCTGCACAGCAGGGTAGCATCACTAAATTCTCCCTCTGGGGACCACATTTTGCAGATGACAGTCTGCTTATTTTCTGGCTTGGCCCTGAAGGACTTTGATATCTTACTCATCATACAAAACATTTTAGATGTCCGATACAAAATCAGTAGGGTATTGACTTCATATGATAGTATCTTGTTATACTGCAGGAGTTGTGGAACAAGGGAGGTTGGGGGAGAGGGATTTCAGACCTCTCCCCTCACATTTTTGACCAAGAATGCTCACAGAAAATGAAAATTGTAAACTAAATGAACTTAATTTCTTATTATTGTACTCCCTAATACCATAGAACTTACTTCTGAGTCAGTGATTACCAATGCTACCCTAAACTTAGCATTTCAGAGTACACAGTATAGGACTTTTAGGTGATCTGGGTGATTTTAACTCGCAGAGAGCGGCATTATTTTTCAAAGCGATTGGTATAAGGCCTACAAAATTTTAAAATCTGTTTCTCAGGCCCTCCTGCATGGTCCTTTTGTTTGATGCATGCTCTCTTTTTATAACCAATGCAAACCTAAAAAAAAAAAAAAAAATTGAATGGTTTATGTCTGATATTTTACCCAAGCTAATAAAATTGATACATTTGTCCCTTGAGTGCAACAAAGCTTTGCAATGCTTTAGCAGGGGGCTTGGTGGCTCAGTAGGTAGAGGTTCAGGCTGCAAGCCGAGAGGTCCTCGGTTCGAATCCCACCTGTGGCAACCGCGTTGTGTCCTTGGGCAAGACACTTCAACCCCACGTGGGGGCACGGTAACGTTGTGCACTAAGGCGTAGTGCACGTCGATGGTGCACTGTCTTCAACCAATGCTAACCCAGCTTGTGTGGAGTAAGTACGTTGGGGAGCTGACAGTTGCTCGCCATTGCTCGGTGGTTCTCTCTGAGTACTCCAGGTTCCTCCACCCGTAAAACTGTCGAGGTCATGATTAGCCATTGTGCAGAAATATGTGACCTTAAACACCAATAAATAAATAAATAAATAAATAAATAAATAAATAAATAAATAATGCTTTAGCACAGCAAAGCCTTCTTATACTCAAGGCACAAACTACACCACCACACATGTTATTCTGAAAATTATGAGGCCTAAAACATAAAACAAACCCAGAACATGAACTTTTGATGGCAATGAAATAATTACAAAAATAAAAAAATAAAACAAAAGACCGCCTACCCACATGCAATTTTACAAAAATGGCCTGAGAAACAGAAGATCTATATTTTGTGGGGCCTAACATGAGTATTTTTTTTTCAAAGATACCATGCTAACAGCAAGTGGAACCTAAGTTTAGCAAGATTTTGTTCATAAATAATTGCTTAGTTATTCTTTATTGGAGAGTATTTATTGTCACTCATCAATAAATTGTAACAGACCAATTTTATACCGTGATTGCCTATTCTACTATATATAAAAAGCCAGTAACATAAATTTTAGCTTTACACACCAACCTTTGTGAACTCAGGCAGCAATGAGATTTCAGTAGTTAAAATGTACACCTACAGTGGAACTACATCCAAGCTGACCTTTGGTGACCTCGACCTGAATGCAAACTTATCTAAATTTATCGCTCGTCACCTTGGGAAGAGTGAAATGAAAGTGGCAATTATTTATTACGTTTTTAAATAAGTTTACCTCATTAGTATTTATTTATTTAATGGTGTTTAAGGTCACAGACTTATGCACAATGGCTAATCGTGACCGTGACAGTTTTACGGGTGGAGGAAGCCGGAGTACCCAGAGAGAACCACCGAGCAACGATGAGCAGCTGTCAGCTCTCCAACATCATAACTCTGAACTCTGCACCGCAGCACAGGCAGGGTTAGATTGGTTGAAGACATGCACACCATCGACGTGCAGTACGCCTCAGTACACAGCGTCATCGTGCCCCCATGTAGGCAATCAGGGTGAAGTGTCTTGCCCAAGGACACAACGCGGTTGCCGCAGGTGGGATTCGAACCGAGGACCTCTCGGCTTGCAGCCTGCACCTCTACCAACTGAGCCACCGCGCCCCCCAGTTTACCTCATAAAATGCAAACAAAATTAACAAACATGCATTGTCTCATGTTAATAAAGCCTCCATAACTCAAAATAGTATGTTATTATGTTAGTAAAATGAAAAAGGCCCTGTGATTTTCATGTTTCTTTTTCCATTTCTTTTCGGCGATAAAATTGACAGCAGAAATACTGCCCACCGGTATTCATGTAAACAATAACAGATTTGCACGTTTTGATATTGAATATTGTATTATTTAACATTTAAACTCACCACTCATGGTAAAGTGGTGTTAATGGCTCGCTAAAAGGCTTGCAGTTCACACCACTTCACCACTTGTGGTGAACATTTGGTTCACCAAGCTACTAGGGGTATATTCTATATTTATATAAGCTTTTTTTCTTCTGCTGCTGCTGCATAAATAACAAGCTAATATATACAGTATAAAGCCAATAAAGTGGTTTTCAGCATTTTTCAATAGAGCACATCAAGGAGCACATCCCAAAATGCCTGCTTACACTTCAGCCCCCCCCCCCCCCCCCCACCCACACACCCTTTCAAAGTCACCCTGCAGGCCCCTGTGCTGTGAACTCATTATTGTTGATTTTCTATATTTTTGTGATTACTGAAAACTGTAGTAAGTCTATAACAACTTGTTTCCTGCAGTCTTGATATGGTGTCAGTTCGATAGTAATTATGTTGATCTTTTTGATTACTTGTATACAGTAGAACCCTCTTAATTGAATAGCCATTTTGCCACTGAGAATTATTCGGTTAACAGAAATTTGATTGTTCACTTTGGTTGTGTTTTCAGAGTGTACTTTCCTCTTTTTCACCACTACATCTTGTTCCGACAAATTTCTGAAATGTTTCGTGGTGCAACTGACTGATTTTTAGACGTGTTTTTGTTTTTAACCCTTTACCCAACGAATCGCCCGCATCCGCCCGCGTAATATGCAAATTCAGCAGTTGAAAAAATATTATTTTTCAAAAAATTTCAACAAAACCATATCATGTGACCCCTCGTTGGAACGAGCTCTACGAGCTCGTTGCAACGAGGGGTCACATGATATAGTTTTGTGGGAATTTTTTGAAAAATTTAAAAAAATTAAATTTAAAATAATAAATTGTGATATCGTCTGCGTTGGGTAAAGGGTTAAAACAAAACATCTACTTTAGGTGTTGCAAGTGCACTAACTTGGATTTTGCTTGAGTTATATATTATCAATCGGTTTCTAAATAGCTTAAGACTGCAGTGAGATATTTTGGTGTCACACTCTTGGCTACGTGTATTTATTGGAGCCAAGGCGAGGTGAGGATAATTCTTGGGAATCCAAAATGGCATCACCTCACCCCATATGGGATGACTTCAGCTGTGAGATGAAAGTATATGGCTCAATCTTGAATGGCTCATTCTGCATGCTGATTGGTTAAAGCCGAAATCAGATTGCGATTTTTGCAATAAAAAATGGCAGTCAGTGTCTGTATATTGAATTAATATGGGGTCATTTTTTACCATTTCTATTGGCATATACCTTAGTCCTTGGTCACTAGTTATAACTGTTCATTGGTTAATCTGTCAGACTGGGGTAATGAAATCCAACAGTGGAGATCAGCATCTTTCATCTTAATGATGTATGGCCCCCTTCACATGACATTTGTGTACAAAACAAATCACATGTGGAACATTAGCAGTGCATGAGCCTTGTCAGAAAATGGCTAACATGAACTCATATTCAACACAAACCTTTTACCTAACACTAAAGGTAGTTGACACTTTCAAACCAAATTCTTGAATAACATTTTATGTCATTTTTTGTGTCAAAAACATTGCTTATGACTCCCTCATTAGCACAAGCTCAAAGAGGCTTGTTCCAATGAGGAGTAATAAGCTGTGTTTTTGAGACAAAAAATGAAAAAGTAATGAAAACTGAATGGTAACTTTTGTGAATAGTGCTGACCGGTTTTGGCTCTTACATTGGGGAAAGGGTTGAATAAATCAATATTTTTTACAGAGGAGCCCACTTAATTGGATATCTTTTAATTGTATATCCCTGTTAATTGAATATAATTTTCGAACACAAAACCATTTACCATACCTTCAGTACAAATTTGATCTGTTAATTGCATATGGGTTGTAGAGTAAACTCCTGTTATTTGTATATAAATTTTTGTAATATGTCAAAAAAATTACTGTGACACGCACCAAATTCCCCTTATTTATCAACCTTTTTGGCTCCACTACATCCAATACAGGCATTTATTCTATTATATCTTGTTTGACAGAGCTCTATGAGCTCTGTCAAACAAGATATAATAGAATAAATGCTCAGTTTACCTCCAGAAAACAAGAAACTGACCATATCCCTGTTAATTGTATAATTCTGTTAATTGAATAATATTCACTGGCAAAATGGATATTCAATTAAGAGGATTCTACTGTATTAAGCACATGACCATTTGTGTTGAAATTAACTTTAACCCTTTGAACACCAGAGGCCACTTTAACCCTACTTTCATTAAGTAGGATGCCTGCTAAGTTAAGGGTGGGGGTAGATCAATCAATATTTTCAACATGCAGCCCTTAGGCTGCACGTTCAAAATATTGATTGGTCAACCCCCAAATTATGAATATGGACTCTTCTAATAATTGATGCATATGAACTGACATGAAAGATACCACCAGTGTTCAAAGGGTTAAGTTAATTTCTGAGTTGAAAATGAAACTTTAGGTAACAAACACTGAAATGTGACTGTATACAATCTGAACTAAGTAGTGTATTTTTATTGCTTCGCAAAACAAATTACTACTTTCAGGAACATAGCTAGGAAGTTTTCAGTGGGGGTGGGCGGTGGAAAATTCTAATTAAGGATGGTTACTTAAATGGCTGCCTAATACAAACTGCAGTCTGTGAGTGCATTGCATGTACAAGAGAACAAAATGTGTAACACAACCACGGTTGTGAAATTAACCTCGCAGCCACCGAGTAGTCAAAAAATCTTGCATTGTTCAATCAGAATTCTGTCTCTGGGAGTCGGCGGTTGGAATTTTCACGGAAAAGTAATACCACATTCGGGAAAAAAACCTCCAATATAACAGTGCTTCAAATTTCCAACTGTTGGAATTTTTGGCCTGAAAAATTTCCAACTATCTTGATCTTTTGGACAAATTCCTGACTACTTTTTTGCTATTAACTATCTCAACCAAAGTCTAACTTTTTAAATACATTGATATAAATAATGTACTGCTGATAACAGTAATTTAGGGGGTTGTAAAATGTAGTTATACATTCAGAAATAAGTGAAATGTGTAGCGAGTGACGGTAATGTTCATTGTTGTCTTTACATTTTGCTTCATACATGTTTATTGTTTTGTAATGTCATGTGGACATGTAAGGGAGGGGAGGCATATGTCATTAAAATGGAAGATGCTGATAACATCTATAGTATGGGGTTTCATTACTCTGAGGAACCATGTATATTTTTATGAATGAAACAGTCTGTGCTCATGGCAACATGTGAATGTTAATTGTACATATATGCAATTGTGCATTGCACAGGGTTAGTCAAACTTTTTTGGTTATAAATTTTTTTCATTATTTTCTGAGTAACTCACCCAGTGTACTTTATACCACCTCACCAATGTTACTACCTGTGAAAAGCTCGTAAATTTTAGCTCTTAACTCCACTACCAGTGTAAAGCTTCTACTCTGGTTAAAACGTTTTTCAATGGGAATTCCATTATAAAAATTTACATCAAGAGTTGGAACTACATCCAACTTGACATTTGACATGTTTCAATATATTCACACTTTCTGATGTTTCATTCAAATATACGACGTTTTGCGGTATTATCTACTATTGCAATCAGGCCTGAAAATAAGCAGTCTGACATTTGCAAAATGAGGTCCCCAGAGGGTGAATTTGATGATGCTCTTCCATACAGTGGGCCAATTTATCCCCTGGGTACCTCTTTCTGTTTCCCCGTGGGAACCCCGGGAAGTAAGCAGCACTTGTTTACTATGGTAAACCAGTTCCGCTTTACTAGTAAAATAGGACCCAGTCACCAATGCTTGGGGTGAAAGTCCTCTAAAATGGGCAACATGTTGATCAACGATTGACTAAACTTGACTTCATCTCCATGTTGTGTCACGATTAGCCATAGTGCATAAATATGTGACGTTAACCACCAACAAACAAACAAACCTCTTTCTGTTCAGTTTTGAGACCCTGATTCAGAATGAGGTTCACAGAGGGTAAATTTAGTGATGCTACCCTGCTGTGCAGGGTAGCATCACTAAATTCACCCTCTGAGAACCTCATTTTGCGGATGACAGTCTGCTTATTTTCTGGCTTGATTGCAATGATGACTTATGAAGTTTAAAATACCTACAATTAAATATTTATTATAAAATTTAAGAATTGTTAAAAATAATTTGACTGAAAAAGCAAGGTTAATTCATTCAACTTTGACATTGTGTCTAGCTATCAATCAAGCATTCACATGTAGCCGGAAGTACTGCCCATCGGCGCAGATGTAATCAAAACAAACCCCGATGATGTGTTTGAGATAGAAAGTATCATTTTTTCTCCATTTTATGTGACAAAGTCAATTATTTATTAAGAGCATGGTATAAATAAACAAATAGGTTCTAGGGTCAGTAATCAGTTTGAACCACTCGTAGAATAAGGGTTTTAACCACTCAGCAGAGCCTTGTGGTTAACTGGTTGAGGGCTAAATTATTTTTTAGTGATCTGAATTTATTCAAAATTTGTTTTATTACAAATTATTGGAGAGTGCCCACTGGCACTCTCCAATAATTTGTAATAGAATCAATTTATATAAACAAAATATTATTTGTGTTTTACTGAATATTAAACATGAGCAAGGAAAACATGGGCTTTTGCTCTGGTACCCTCATTTTTTTGAAAGCCCTGATAGTTGCTTCTAGCACTCAACCAGTTAAAACCTGTAGCCTACTTGTGATTAAATCTGATTACCAGCCCTAGTACCTTTTTTCTTCAAAATGTACAGCCTTAGTGTAAATCTCATCTATATAGCAGCTCTTTACCCAACATATAATGGCTGAAGCCAGCCAGTAATATTCTCAAACAGCATTCACACTCAGAACCATCATTGGAATGGATTATGGAAAGTGTTTTTTTAGTGAATTCCAAAAATGAAAACATATTCTAATTTCAATGATTAACTTGTTATTAAAAGTTCTTTATTTGATCATCTCACCCTGGATTGTAAAGAAACTGCACATAGAAAGCTTTTAGTGAAGAATTTAGTGGTTAGAGGGTTAAAAAATCCTTTGTTGTGAATAATCTATGTTGACTTTACAATCACTGAGAATTGATTATTAATTACTGGTTCCAATATTTTTGTAAATTATATTATGTTGTTGATGCTGATTTTTTGTCACTTGGAGTATAATTTTCAATAATAAACATTTATTCAGATGGAAATATTAAAACAAATGACTTCTCTTTTTCGACAATGTACCCACACAAATCCATTTTGCTCAACCTCATGAACAGGGTAGGAGAAAGGTATTTTGTGCCTCAGTGTGAATTCTGTTTCAGGCCTGGCTCATTTGGTAATCTCTATCTCATGATCTTAAACATATGGTCTGAGTGTAAAGTCAGCAGGGGGGAGAGAATGGGGAGGTTTAACCAGGGACATTATAGATAACCACATCCAAATTCAGCAAACTTCTTGAATTTTGACTGCAAAAGTCACAGTCACAATTTTTCCTGGAATTTTGTCTGTAAAAGATTGGCAGCATTTATTTCTAATTCCATGGGTAACTTGTGACTGGGTTCACAAAGCAACCATAAAATTCAATGGCATTTCAAACCTTTTAGCTGCTTATTTACATTTATCTAACAATCATATAGATTTTGGCCTGAAAACCATGAGAAACGGTACGTATCACATAATGTGTTCCGATTCCGTATCATTTAGATGACTCATTCTGATGCCGTATCATATAGACGACTCATTCTGATTCCGTATCACATAGAAACCACGAGAAACGGTACATATCACATAATGTGTTCCGATTCCGTATCATATAGACGACTCATTCTGATTCCGTATCACATAGAAACCACGAGAAACGGTACGTATCACATAATGTGTTCCAATTCTGTATCATATAGACGACTCATTCTGATTCCGTATCACATAGATTCAACTTCCAGTAAACACCATGTTATGACAAATAATAACATTATATGCATTGTTATTACGCATTAAAATATGTAATTCAAAATTTTGACCAATTCCAACCCAATTAAAACTGAAAAACGGAAAAACAAGCTTTATGTAATGGGATTGTTAGATAAATGTATTATCACGACCAAATGCATGTCCTGTAATTTGTATCAGATTCACGGTCGTGTTTACAATCGGATCACAACTCGCCCTGACGGGCTCGTTGCTATCTGATTGTAAACACGACCTTGAATCTGATACAAATTACAGGACATGCATATGGTCATGATAATGTATATTTATAAAAGGAATGAATTTGTTGGCTGCCACACCCAATTTTTTTGCCAGAGTAAAAATAGCCTGTTGTCTGGTCTATATAAGCAGGAATAGAGACTATTATTATCCCTGACAGGTGAGAATGTGAGATGTGCAAAATCTCACCCAAGGGCAAGATATTTGGGCCACACACAAGGCTTGTTGAGTGTCTGACCAAAATATCTTCTCCTGAAGGTGAGATTTCCCCTTCTCACAACCACCGCATCAGGGATAATTTTTGTCTCCCCACCAAAAAAAATACCCTGAGGTCTTCAAAAGTAATTCAGGGGCACGTGCAGCTATATCACTGAGAAATTGAAGCCACTATATGTTTACAGTATTTACCAACTTGAGATCATTTCTCTAGTATTTTGCTAGGACTAGAAAATGCAAAACCATTTTCCTAGTATTTTCCAGTTTGCCAGTATGGCGTTCGAACCCTGTTATGACTGCCCTCCCCCCCCCCCACCCGAATCCCCGACTCTACTAACCCCATCACCCAACACTGTGCATGTGAAATGATTTATTTATATATTTATTGGGATTTAATGTCACTTTTGACAGCGTGGATCACCTCGAGTCGGACAGTTTTACAGGTGGAGGAAGCCAGAGTACCTGGATAGAACCACCGAGCAATGGCAAGCAACTGCCAGATTCCCCAACGTACTGACTCCACACAAGCAGGGTTAGTCTTGGTTGAAGATAAGTGCACCATTGATGTGCAGTACACCTTAGAGCACAGTGCCACTCTGCCCCTATCGGGATGAAGTACCTTGCCCAAGGACACACAGTAGTTACCTCTGGTGGGGATTGAACCATAGACCTTTCAGTTTGAAGTCCAATTCACTGAGCCACCATGCCCCTTGTGAAATGATTTATTGTTTGTTCATAAATAGCCCAAAAGGCCAGAGATATTCGTCTCTGAATAAAACAATAAATTTTGTACTGCTTCAGAAAACTGAATTGTTATGGTCAACATGTGGTGAGGATTGTGTATGAAAATTTGTGTTTGTTAACCCTTTACCTAACGTAACAGCCAAAACCGGCCAGCGCTATTCTCAAAAATCGTCAGTGAATTTTCCTTATTTTTTCATTTTTTGTCTCAAAAACATAGGTTATGACTCCTCATTGGAACGAGCTCGTTCCAATGAGGGGTCATAACCTATGTTTTTGAGACAAAAAATGAAAAAAATTAGTTGTTCAAGATTTTTTTTTTGCAAGTGTCGTCTGCTTTTCACGTTAGGTAAAGGGTTAATCATAAAAATCTGCTATTTTGGGGTTCAGGGTTGTTTTTTTTTGGGGGGGGGGGGGGGTGGAAGTGGGGGTGGTGGGGGAGTTAAGCTTTTGTTCCCTTAGGAGTTTAACTCTTTATACCATATTTTGATAAATCATTTTTGTTGTAAATGATGTACTCTTGTTGGTATAACAGTACTAAATATTTTCCCATAGGTGACCATTATAGTATTTATGTGAAAACAAAATGTGATTGCATAATATTTTAATTTGGGCATTAAAATATCTTTTTTAAGTACAGCCCTTCAGACATCTTTTCCAGTCCTCATACCTGGGGTCAAGCAACAATTAAGAGGAGAAAAGTTGACAGGAAGGGAACTACTAGTCACAGGCATAATTTTTTCGGGAAATTTCCAACAAAAATACACCAATGGTCAATTGTATTTTTTAGGCCCAGAAATTCATCAAATCACCCTTCTTTTTTCTTTGAAATATTCAGCAAAGATGCAGGATTTCAGAACAATGCTTCAAAGATTTTTTAAATCAATTTTTATTTTCTGAAGGCTGCTTAGTTTTGGAGATTGCAATTTTTCAAAGTGTATAACTCTAATTCCAATATTTAGTGCTGTCATACTTAGTAAGCAATGAAAACACTGGAATTAGTATACTGATGACCTTGATCTTTGAGGTGAAATGTCAAACTCATTTTGAAATGTAAAATGTATTTGTAGTGTTTTGTCGGACCTAGAAATTGGCAATATACAGTGAAACCTGGTTAACCCTTTACCTAATAAATCTGCCACACCCACCCACAAATTTTTTAAATTAAGACGTTGAAAAAAATCTATTTAAAAAAATACGGCAAGAGGATCACAGATCCACAAGTCGAGTTTTGACAATAAATTTCGTGAAAAGTCAGAAAAGCAAGTTATTTGTCGCAACAGCAACTTTTGCCAACAGTGATAACTACAGTTTTCATGCCCCCACTCTTAAAAAAACTTTTACTTCAGGCAGTTCCTACCATCGCCTTATTCTCACTCTATACCAGAACACTCGAAACCAATTTGTCGAAAAAAATTTTGTTTATAGTAACAGTGAGCTTGGTCGTGGGACAACAGACCCCAAAATCAATAGGTGTCTCCTTTCCTCTGGAGTAACCTTTGGTGTAAATTTAGTGAAGGTGTGACAATTAGAGATAAAGTTATTGCCCGGAAACTAATTTGTCAAAAAAATTCTATTTATAGTAACAGTGACCTTGACTTTGGGGCATCAGACCCCAAAATCAATAGGTGTCTTCCTGTCCTATGGAATAACCTCTGGTGTAAATTTGGTGAAGGTGCGACAAATAGAACTAAAGGTATTGCCCGGAAACCAATTTGTTGAAAAAAATTCTATTTATAGTAACAGTGACCTTGACCTTGGGGCATCAGACCCCAAAATAAATAAGTGTCTTCCTTTCCTATGGAGTAACCTCAGGCGTAAATTTAGTGAAGGTGCGACAAATAGAATTAAAGTTATTGCCCGGAAAGCAATTTGTTGAAAAAAATTCGATTTACAGTGACCTTGACCTTGAGGCTTCAGACCCCAAAATCAATAAGTGTCTTCCTTTCCTATGGAGTAACCGGTGGTGTAAATTTGGTGAAAGTGTGACAAATAGAACTAAAGTTATTGCCCGGAAACCAATTGTTTACGTCCGCCCACCGCCCACCGCCCGCCCGCCCGCCACTTCATCAAACTATTAGTCGAGTTTGACTTTGTGAAAACTGGACTAAAAATTTTTTAAAATTTCACAGCTTCACAGTCCTCTTTAGCATTGGTCATTCCAATTTAAATATTGAAACAAGAGCACCGCCTAGCGGGGCAACATATGCCCGTCAAAATTGGAACATGCACAAGTTTCTCTGGCGTAAAGTTTGACATTTTTGTTGACTCGACTATGTCTATCCCCCCCCCCCCCCCCTCCAATCATTGCCCATTCTCCTGCCCTGTCTGAGGTAAAGGGTAATTCACCTGTTTTCACATTTTCATATTAAGCGATCTGAGGTCTTCACAAAAATATACTATTTATAGTAACAGTGACCTTGACCTTGGGGTGCGAGACTCTGAAATCGATAGGTGTCTTCCATTCCTATAGGGTAACCTCTGGTATAATTTTGGTAAAGGTGCATCAAATAGAACTAAAGTTATTGCCCGGAAACCAATTGTTTACGCCCGCTGCCCGCCACTTCATCAAACTATGTCAAGTTTTGACGACTAAAAAAATTTCAACAAAAGCTTATCATGTGATCCTTCATAGGAATGAGCTTGTTGAGCTTATTCCAGTGACTGTTCACATTATATGGCTTTGTTGCTATTTTTTAAAAAGTTTAAAAAACAATAATTAAAATAATAAATTTTGATATCCTGTGTGTTGGGTTAAAGGTTAATAAAATGCCACTTTGCCGGGGAAGAGCATTCATTCTATTTATATTTTGTTTTCCAGAGCTCATCAAGCTCTGTCAAACAAGATATAATAGATTAAATGCTTGTATTGGATATACAGAATCCAAATAGGTATGTAAATAAGGGGAATTTGGTGATTATCATGGTAATTTCTCGACATATATATACAAGATTTTTTATTCAACTAACATGAGTTTACTCTATAGCATATATGCAATTAACAGGGCAAATTTGTGATGAAGGTATGGAAAATGGTTTTGTGTTTGAAAGTTATACTCATTTAACAGGGATATTCAGTTAAGAAATCCAATTAAGCAGGCTACATTGTATTGAGGTGCATAGGGGATGTCACACAGATTTTCTTGAACTGGTTGAATGCTAGAAGCCACTGTTACAACCCACTTTATAATAAAAGTTGCAAAATGTAATAATTATTACAAAGTGCAACTACATGGATGGGTAAAACGTTGCAAAATATAATAATTATTACAGTGAACAGTGAAAAGGAGTACCAGATGTGTAATTTGGGTGTGGTGGAGACCCTGGAACACTTTCTTCTAGAATGCCCAAAATACCAGTCCAAAAGAATAAGATTCACTGGGAGTATAACAGGGAAGTGGGATGGGAGAATGAAGGACATGTGGTTAGTGGGAGACTCAAAAGAGAGGGTTAATATGCTAATCGGAGAGATTGGAAAGAATGGGACAAGGGATGTCATCAAGCAGTTCGTCTCCGTGTGTTGGGAGGAGAGAAGAGTGAAAATAGGGAGGCAGTCAGGAGTACAGGGGTAACAAAGGCCTTCTCATCCGAGGACCGTGACAAATCAGCAGCCGGCCAAAGTGTAATTATTATTACTATTACAAAATGCAACTACATAGATGGGAAAAACATTTCAAAATGTAATAAACCTTTTTTAAGCATGCAATCAGAAACTACTAATTCATGTTATTTTACAAATATTAAAATAAATATGTGTCTCTATGATTCTACGACTGTCTCAGGTATATTGTGTGCACTTTTAAACATATTAAGGGCAGGTTTCGTAGATTTTTTAACTTTTCTTAAAGAATGCAACTCCATACACAGGAGAAATATTGTAAAATGTAATAAATGTTCCAAAATGCAACTAGATGGACTGGAAAAATGTTGCAAAATGTAATAATTGTAACAAAATGCAATGAAATTGACTCGACAAGAGTTGCATTAGGCCACACAATGTAGATCTTCTGTTTCTCAGGCCATTATTTGTAAAATTGCATGCGGGCGAGTGGTTTTTAATTTTATTTTTTATTTCAGTAATTACTTCTTTGCCATCAAAAGTTCATGTTCTTGGTTCAAGTTTTAGGCCTCATAATCTACAGAACAGCATGGGTGGTGGTGTATTTCATCCCTTGAGTGCAAGAAGGCTTTGCAATGCTAAAGCATTGCAAAGCCTTCTTGCACTCAAGGGACAAATTCATCAATTTTTTCAACTTGGGTAAAATATCAGACATAAACCATTTAATTTTTATTTTTTTTTTAAATTTAAATTGGTTATAAAAAGAGAGCATGTGGCAGCCAAAAGGACCATGCGGGAGGGCCTGAGAAACAGATTTTTTATTTTTTTAGGCCTTATGTAATAAACTTTTTAGCTCACCTGACTGCAAGTCAGCGTGAGCTATTGCCATCACTTCTTCGAAACCACTGGGCCAAATTCAAACATATATATAGCACTGACCATCTCTGGAATATACCCTTTCTTCTTTGTTCAAATGAAGCAGTTGCAATCGTTGGGCTGGGCATAATGCCCCAAAAGCTTAAAAACCTTCTCATGAACCACCAGAGAGAATACTTCGATTTTTGTTATTGCCATATTTACAAATGTGCATGGACCAGAATATTGTTTTTCAGTATGTGTCTTCCTAAGGATCAGCAGAATCAGGTGAACCAAAAAAATTGCTGTCAGTTTTGTTTAGGGGTGCACATGGGGATGCCATTTAACACTGTTGGCAATGGGAAAATGCTGAGTCATCATCTTTCTTGTGCGCATCAACCAAGTATTCTTCTCCAGAGCCTTTGGGCAAAATCTAAACTAATTTGGTACAAAGCATCTTGGTGGAATATACTCTTTTGGGTTTTTTTTCCCCCAAAGTTGCTACTCCCCTTGGAGTAGGGTTAATACCCAAAAAAAACAAAATATCTTAAAAATCTTCTTCTCATAAACCACCAGAGATGGCTTTGATATTTGGTATGAAACTTCCATTGGTGGTGGAGATTGAAGTTTGTTTAAGGCAAGTTGGTAGATCAGTATTTGAGCTCTCTGTTGTAGCATGCACATTTTGGGCTGCACATAAAATTTCTGTATCATGAACCTGTGGGCTGATTTTAACCAAGTTTGGCATGTAGTATAAATGGGTCATAAGTACTTGATTTATGATCCAAATTTTGTTTCCGCCACCCTATTGAAACCTCAAAAGCTAAAAAAAAATTGCATGGACCAGAATATTGTTTTTTGGTATGAAGCTTCCTTAGAACAAGTAGAATAAGATGGACCCCAAAAATTGCTATTCATTTTATTATGGGGTGGGCATGTATGGAGATGCCCATTTTAACACTGTTGGAAGTGGGAAAATGATGAGTCATCATCTTTCTTGTGCTCCATAAACTAAGTATTCTTCTTCAGAACCTTTGTGCCAAATCTAAACTAATTTGGTACAAAGCATCTTGGTGGGGTTTACTCTCCCAAGTCTTTTCCCCAAAAATTTACTATTCCCGTTAGGGTGGGGTTAAATCGCCAAATGCCTAAAATCCTTTACAAACATCTTCTCATAGACCACTTGCAATAATGCTTAGATTTCTGGTATGGAACTTACTTTAGCAATGCAGATTCTTTTTTTGTCAAAGAAACTCAGCAGGCCAGTATTTTCGCAGCCCTGTGGGAATCCCAGCAAGTAAAAATAGAAAAAAATTCAGACGACCATTTTAACAAAACTACACAGACCAAAATACTGTTATTTTGTAGGAAGCTTATTTAGAGCTAGTGGAAACAGAGGGATGAAAAAAAAATTGTTAACAGTTTTGTCATGAGATGACCATTTTAACACTGTTTGAAATGGGAAAATGACGAATCATATTTCTTGTGCTCCATCAACTAAGTTTTCTCATTCAGAACTTTTGGACTAAAACTAAATTAACTCTTAACCTGCTGAGTAATTTAAAAATATTTTTCATCAAGTCTAGTCATGGCTGCTGTATAGCAGCCATGACTAGGGTTTGACGAAAAATTCATTAATATTTGATGCAAGAAATCACTGGTCAAATGTTGGTATAATTTGGAGGGCAAACTTTGGTTAAATCTGCTCAAAAGCTTCTTATTTTAATGGATGGAGATTATCTGTCCTGGGCAGGTATATCTGCCAGCTGCATGCAAGGAGTTAATTTGGTATAAAGCATCTTGGTGGAGTATAGTCTTCTGAGTTTTTTTCTCCCCAAAGTTTGTATTCTCCTTGGGGTGTGGTAAGTGCCCCAAAAGCCAAAAATGCTCTATAAATTATCTTCTCATATGTTCCAAACAATGTTCCAAAGGAAGTCTTGTTTAACCCTATACCCAACGTAACGACCAAAATCGGCCAGCACTATTCACAAAAATTGCCAATTAATATTCATTATTTTTTCATTTTTTGTCTCAAAAACATAGGCTATGACCCCTCTTTGGAACGAGCTCGTTCCAATGAGGGGTCATAACCTATGTTTGTAGTCACACACAAACACTCAAGTTAAGAGTCAGGTTGGACTTTTGAACTAAAATGACTTATTTTCTCTATCATCTATCAAATCTCTTCTGCAAGAAACATTTGATATTCCTTTTTAGACCACACCAACTGCAGTCTTTGATTACACGAGAGTCCAAATTAAACAGACACATGTCCTATTGCATGTATGTGAATTCATTGACTATTTTTAATTGCTGTAATAAATTGGTCCATAACAGTATAACTTGTTCATTTCTGAAAAGATGAGTCACACTTTTTCTAGTATGAAAATGGAGGGTTTCAAATGGGCTCACCCTATCAGAATTTGTCATCAGATTTCCAGGATTTTGAGTTGGGGGAAGGCATTTCAGTCATGGACCATGAGAGAAATCTCCCGGTACACACAGCGGAGTTGGTGTGGCCTCATGCAACTCATGTCCACTCTTTGCTTGGTGCTGGCAGAATTTCCTGCCCCTACAAAAATACCATGTTACTTGGTCAATGTATAATTCAGCAAGAGATTCTTCTTTCCTCTTTGAGAAAGGGTCTGGGGCCCATGCAATTGAGAAAACTTGCAACATGAATACTCTAATTGGGAATTTGCTTGGGAGAAGAAATACGCAAAGAATAAGAAATCTTACCTTCATATTGAACAGATAGCATTAATACAGAAGCTACTACATGTACAGTACATGTAGTAAGTTTTATAACAGTCACATGAAATAATGATCGGTTTCTGTATCTCTATTAAAAATTGTTCTTATACTATTAACCCTTTACCTAACGAATCGCCCGCATCCACCCGCATAATATGCAAATTGAGCAGTTGAGAAAATTAAATTTTTCAAAATATTTCAACAAAACCATATCATGTGACCCCTCATTGGAACGAGCTCATTGAGCTCGTTCTAATGAGGGGTCACATGATATGGTTTTGTTGAAATTTTGTTAAAAAATTATATTTAAAATAATAAATTTTGATATCGTCTGCATTGGGTAAAGCGTTAAATGATAAAGACATTTATGCATTTTGCTACACATTGACGGGGAGCGTGGTGGCTCATTGGTTACGGAATTGGACTTTAAACCGAGAGGTCCACAGTTCGATCCCCACCAGTAGAAACTGTGTTGTGTCCGTGGGCAAGACACTTAATCCCGATTGCCCACATGGGGGCATGGTGGCACTGTATACTAAGGCATACTGCACGTCGAGGGTACACTTGTCTTCAACCAATGCTAAGCCTGCTTATGTGGAATTAGAATGTTGAGGACTCTGACAGTTGCTTGCCATTGCTCAGTGGTTCTCCAGGTACCAGGCCTGAAAATAAGCAGTCTGACATTTTCAGAATGAGGTCCCCAGAGGGTGAATTTGATGATGCTATCCCATACAGTGGGCCAATTTATCCTTGAGTACCTCTTTCTGTTTACTCTTGAGATCCTGATTCAGACTGAGGTTCACAGAGGGTAAATTTAGTGATGCTACCCTGCTATGCAGGGTTGCATCACTAAATTCACCCTCTGGGGACCTCATTTTGCAGATGTCAGTCTGCTTATTTTCTGGCTTGTCAGGTACTCCGTTCCTCCACCCGTTAGACTGTCCAACACGAGGTGTTCCTGGCTGCCAAAAGTGTCGTTAAATCCCAATAAATACGCTCCGACAGTCTATATTCTATGTGTGTTGGAAGGTCTTGGCTGTCTGACATGGTTCTTGGGATGCAACTTGCAAATGTATCTAAAAACTCTGTTGAAGTGAAAAGTGAATAAAGTCTAAATAAGGACTTCAAGAGTTAAAAAAAAAAGAAGTTTTATTTGATTGCGGACTGAGGTTGGGAAATATTTGGTTTGAATTGGGAAACATAGTGCCGAAATGTCATTAGTGGAGGGCTCCATATTTGGCTGCTGCAGACATCCAAAAGAATCCCTGTTCAGCCCTAAATGGTAGTAATCCTCTTACAAAAAAATTTAATGCCAGACTTGATTGAATTTTTCATCTTATAAAATCATGGCTGCTTTATAGCAGCAAGATTCGATTTTATGAGAAATTCAAGAAACTACTCAGCAGTTTAACTGGTTGAGTGCTAGAAGCCACTATCAAAGCTCTATTGAAAAGTGTTGGAAACCACTTTAGTGGCTTTACACTGTATACATTGCTTGATGTTTGATCAGTGGTAGAAGACAATTTTTTCATATAAAATTGTTTGGTTGCAATTTATTGGCACTCTCCAATAAATTATAACAAAACAATTTTATGAACAAAATCTAAGTAAACTAAGCCTCCTTGTGCTGGTAGCAGGGTATCTTTGAAAATATACCCATGTTTCAAATCACCTTTAAAAAATAATTTAGCACTCAACCAGTTAAGAAATAAAGAAAACACACAGTCCTTATTTGCACTGTTAACCCTTTACCCAACGTAACGGCCAGAACCGGCCAGCGCTATTCTCAAAAATCGCCAATTAATTTTCAAAATATTTTCATTTTTTGTCTCAAAAACATAGGTTATGACCCCTCGTTGGAACGAGCTCGTCGAGCTCGTTCCAACGAGAGGTCATAACCTATGTTTTTGAGACAAAAAATGAAAAAAATTAGTTATTCAAGAATTTTTTTTGCATGTGTCGTCTGCTTTTCATGTTAGGTAAAGGGTTAAATGAGGGTGATTACAGGTCATGCCTCGTGATGTGCATTTGGCTTGTGACTGCACTAATTCATCAGTCTATTTTCTTCAGCCACAAGTTGCATCATTTCTTTAGATGCTCTTTTCAGTCATGTTTCCACAAATAAGATCACACAGAGTACTGTTAACCCTTTACCCAACGTAATGGCAAAAACCAGCCAGTGCTATTCACAAAAATCGCCAATTAATTTTCATTATTTTTTTCATTTTTTGTCTCATGAACATAGGTTATGACCCCTCTTTGGAATGAGCTCATCGAGCTTGTTCCAATGAGGGGTCATAACCTATGTTTTTAAGACAAAAAATTAAAATAATTAGTTATTCAAGAATTTTGTTTGCAAGTGTCGTCTGCTTTTCATGTTAGGTAAAGGAATAAGGAATATAACTCATTTTTAGCTTCACTTGACAAAGTCAAGTCTGTTAGTCTGTGAGTATGTGAGTCTGTTCACATTTTCCTTTAGCACGGGCTACACCCCACAGTTCTTGTCTGATCGTCACGAAATTTCATATGCAGGTTTGGGGTCACGTCTAGATGAGAACGTCCCCTTTTGGTCGCGATCAGTCAACTGGTATGGCTGCCCGAGCCCAAACCCAAAAACCATTAGCACAGTCTACAGGTCGTATTTATTAAGGGATTTCATTGTAACTTTGTAGGATGCCTCTGTATAAAGTCTAGATGAGAATGTCCCCTTTTGGGCATGATCTGTCAACCGTGATGGCTGCCCAAGCCGAAACCCAAAAACTTTTAGCACAGTCTGTAGGTCATGTTTAATATGGAGGGATTTCATTGTGAACTTGGTAAGATGACTCCTTATGATGTCGAGATGAGAATTTCCCCATTTGGGCGTGATCTTCCAACCGTGACAACTGCCCGAGCCCAAAACCCGAAAACCTTTAGCACAGTCTACAGGTCATATTTATTGAGGAATTTCATTGTAACTTGGTGGGTTGACTTCATGTAATGTCTAGATGAGAAAGTCCCCTTTTGGGCATGATTGGGCAACTGTGACAGCTACAGGGGCCCGAAGCCCAAAAACCTTTAGCACAGTCTACAGGTCATATTTATGAAGGAATTTCATTGTAACTTGGGAGGATGACTCCAAAAAATGTCTAGATGAGAACGTGCCATTTTGATTGCGATCATTCAGTCTTGATGGGTGCCCGAGCCCAAAAACCTTTAGCATAGACAAAAGGTCATATTTATGGAAGGATTTCATTGTAACCTGTTAGGTTGACTCCATATAATGCCTAGATGGTGACATCCCCTTTTGGTCGTGATTGGTCAACTGTGATGGCTACTGGTCCCCGAAGCCTGAAAACCTTGAGCACAGTCTACAGGTCATATTTATGAAGGGATTTTATTGTAACTTCGTAGGATCACTCCAGATGATGCCCAGATGAGACTGTCCCCTTTGGTTGTGATCATTCAACCACGATGGCTGCCCGAGCCCGAAAACCTTTAGCACAGTCTACAGGTCATATTTATGAAGGGATTTTATTGTAACTTGGTAGGTTGACTTCATATAATGTCTAGATGAGAACGCCCCCTTTTGGATACGATTGGGCAACTGTGACGGCTACAGGGGCCCCAAAACCTGAAAACCTTTAGAACAGTCTACAGGTCATAATTATGAAGGGATTTCATTATAGCTTGGTAAGATGACTCCAAATAATGTCTAGATGAGAACATCCCCTTTTGGTCGCAATCATTCAACCTGCCCGAGCCCAAAGACCTTTAGCATAGTCTATAGGTCGTATTTATGGAAGGATTTCATTGTAACTTGTTAGGTTGACTCCAAAAAATGCCTAGATGATGACATCCCCTTTTGGTCGTGATTGGTCAACTGTGATGGCTACAGGTGCCCGAAGCCCGAAAATCTTGAGCACAGTCTACAGGTCATATTTATGAAAGGATTTCATTGTAACTTCGTAGGATCACTCCAGATGATGCCCAGATGAGAATATTCCCTTTTGGTTGCGATCATTCAACCATTATGGCTGTCCAAGCCCGAAGCCCGAATACCTTTAGCACAGTCTACAGGTCATATTTATGAAGGGATTTCATTGTAACTTGGAAGGTTTGACTTCATATAATGTCTAGATGAGAACGTCCCCTTTTGGACACGATTGGGTAACTGTGACGGCTACAGGGGCCCTGAAGCCCGAAAACCTTTAGAACAGTCTACAGGTCATAATTATGAAGGGATTTCATTGTAGCTTGGTGGGATGACTCCAAATAATGTCTAGATGAGAACATCCCCTTTTGGTCACGATCATTCAGCCTTGATGGCTGCCTGAGCCCAAAAACCTTTAGCATAGTCTATAGGTCGTATTTATGGAAGGATTTCATTGTAACTTGTTAGGTTGACTCCATATAATGACTAGATGATGACATCCCCTTTTGGTCGTGATTGGTCAACTGTGATGGCTACAGGTGCCCGAAAATCTTGAGCAGTCTACAGGTCATATTTATGAAGGGATTTCATTGTAACTTCGTAAGATCACTCCAGATGATGCCTAGATGAGAACGTCCCTTTTTGGTCGCGATCATTCAGCCTTGATGGCTGCCCGAGCCCAAAACCCCATAACCTTCAGCACAGTCTATAGGTCATATTTATGGAAGGATTTCATTGTAACCTTAGTTTGACTCCATATAATACCTAGATGATGACATCCCCTTTTGGTCGTGATTGGTCAAATGAGAGGGCTTCAGGGGCCTGAAGCCCGAAAACCTTGAGCACAGTCTACAGGTCATATTTATGAAGGGATTTCATTGTAACTTCGCAGGATCACTCCACATGATGCCCAGATGAGAATGTCCCCTTTTGATTGCGATCATTCAACCATGATGGCTGCCCGAGCCCAAAGGCCAAAAACCTTTAGCACAGTCTACATGTCATATTTATGAAGGGATTTCATTGTAACTTGGTAGGTTGACTTCATATAATGTCTAGACAAGAACGTCCCCTTTGGACGCAATTGGGAAACTGACAGTTACAGGGGCCTGAAGCCCGAAAACCTTTAGCACAGTCTACAGGCCATATTTATGAAGGGATTTCAATGTAACTTGATAGGATGACTCGTTTTGGAATAATTTCACTATAACTTGGTAACATTTGTTGATATACGTTAACTGTGAGGGCCACATACATTAACTGTGAGGTTATATTAACCCACCCCTCAGCTACTTTAGTACAGTGTACACCTCATATTATTTTTATCAAAAACATAGTATACAGGGAACAGAAATGAACATATTCCCAATTATCACAATTCTTGTCTTATTTCATAATCCTTTCATAAACATTGAACATTATCCTTTTCATCAAACACAACACACAAGTTAAGCTACAGTGTCATTGACACTTTCATTTCCTACACAGTTGAACTTTCTTGGAACTATAATTTATTGACAAGGATTCTATCAATAAGAGTCATATTGTGTTTGACCATTTTCCATGTGATGGAAGCTAAAATACCTGTAGAGAACCAGTCCAAAACCTCAGTGAACTGTCAATGTGTTTTTAACTCACTTCAGCAACTGACCAGCAACAAGCAAGGCTTAAGCGCTAGTGGTACTGATATACTATCAAAGTGCCTGAAAGCTGTAGCATTTGAATGAGAAGTCAATTCAACGACCTTCCCTGTATATATATTTATTTTCAAGGAGCTCAAGATGAAAAATTCAACAATTTTCGATGAAGTTCTGGGTCAAAAACAAGGGAGCTTTCCTCCAAGGTCTATGATGTTCTGGGTCAAAAACAAGGGAGCTTTCCTCCAAGGTCTACACATAGTAACATAAACATGTAAAACAAATGGTGTGCATCGGAGATGCAGGCGTCAAGTTGTGGTGGAAATCGGAGAATGTTGCATGTCCATAACTCAGTCATCAGTCATATCCCACTTGTCAAATCTTATATAATGCACTTTCTATTGAAAATCAAAAAAGTCATCGTGCTGATCTCAAAATTCGTAAAAATTGCAGCAAACAAGCACAAAATTTGTAAAAATTGACTAATTAAGGACCATTGGTGTTTTTAAGGTCACATACTTATGCACAATGGGTTAGTGAGCTTCACGCCCTCTCGGTTGACCCGGCCTTTTTTAGGAGTTCTCCCAACAGTGTTAATTTTACCACTGATTGCTCCTTTTTGGCTAAGAATCAGTTACCAGATACTACTCCTCCTCCTATCTGTATCAGGGCTCTTCCCTCTGTTGAGGGTACTCGCCCTTTGCTCTGTCCGGTCCGTGCTATTCGCATTTATCTTGATCGGACACGCTTCATTCGGAAGGGCAGAAAACGTTTTTTTCTGTCTCTCATTCCGGGTCGACAGAAGATCTCTCCTCAATCCATTTCTCGATGGATTTGTCTTGCTATTCGTACGGCTTATAGTCGTTTAGCAGCTGGCGATTGTATTACCAATCGTATTTCTGCCCACGAGGTGCGGGCACTGTCTACCTCTTGGGCTTATTCTAACTCCGTCAAGTTGTCGGATGTTATGCAGGCAGCCTACTGGAGAAATGCTTCTACTTTCTCCACCTTTTATTTACGCCAGTTGCAGGAGCAGTCGGAGGACCTTTTTGCCTTGGGTCCTCTTTCTTCTGCTCAGGCTGTTGTCTGCCATAGCCATTAGGCTTCTTGAAGGTCAGTTTCAGCCTTGTGCTGTTACTGCCCTTTTTTCTGTCTGTGTGTCACACAGGCTCATATGTCTCTTTTCATTGTCCTTTACCAATGATTGCGACATTATGGTTGATAAGCCTCGGGACCTCTTCCTTCTGCTTCACGGTTCCAGTGCACTAGGGTTATGTGGGGGTTGGTTATGCGATTCCCTCCAGCCTTTTGTCTATTCAGCCTGTAGTAAACAATTGTGAGTAGGTTGATAAGAAATCTAAATTTTATAGTAAATTTCCTTTCTTATTATACCTACCACAATTGTTTACATGGAGGCCCTCCCGTCTTCTTTACGGGTAAAGAATCTTTCCTCCCCGCTGATCACATAACTCTAACGTTTACGGATTCAAAAAGAATGAGTCTTTAGAGACGGTATATGCGCACTGGCAACGGAAGTCGTGGAGTTGTACTTGGGAGAGAGCGTCCCGTACTGGGTCTGCACCGGTTGCACTCGACCCAGTTTTGGCTTATTTTTATTGGTGCTTTTGCACCACTTTTCTTTCCCAACTTGCTTGGGAAAGACAAAAATAGAGAGTATTTTATCCGAGTTAGGGACTTCCACTGTAGTGCAAGCCTGTAGTAAACAATTGTGGTAGGTATAATAAGAAAGGAAATTTACTATAAAATTTAGATTTCTATTCATAAACCATCCAATAATTATTAAGAATATTAAAATTAAAAAATACACAGGATGAATGATGAGAGTAAAAAATCTCAACCCTTCATGTAATATAATGGCCTTGTCCAGCCAGTGCTATTTACAAAATTCAAATTCAAATTTTAGTATTTTTTCCAATTTTTGCCCCCAACACTAGGCATATGACTCCCTCAATGGAACAAGCTCATTAACCCTTTGCACGCTGATGTCGGAAATAAAAAAAAAAATTAAACTGAAAGTTTTTTCCCATAATGCAATGGAGAATTTAACCAATTCAGTCTCATTTGACAGAGTTCATTGAGCTCTATCAAACAAGATTGAATTGGTTAAATTCCTTATTGCATTATGGGAAACTTTTTATTGCTTGAAATTTCAGTATTTGACATCAAAGTTCAGAGGGTTAAACTTGTTCCAGTGTTGTAAGATTTATTCTGGAGGTAAAAAAATGAAAGTTTTTAGTTATACTTGAAAGTTTTTTGGCAAAGTGCTCTCTAATGTTTGTGGTAGGTAAAGGGTTACCCTTTACCCAATGCACATAATATTGAAATTTGTTTTTTTTAATTTGTTTTTTTTTTAAATTTAAACAAAACCATATCATGTACCTCATGTAGCTTGTTCCAATGAGGGATCTCATGATATGGTTTTGTTGAAATTTTGGAAAAAAATAAAAATTTTTCAACTTCTGAATTTGTAAATTACACAAGCGGGTGCGACCGCTTCGCTAGGTAATGGGTGAAATGGCACCTGCTTGTTGCTGTTGTTTGCTGAAGATCATATACTTCACAAGGGTTAGACAGCTGAATCTAGTTTAGTTTAAACAATATTTATTTCAAAATTTCTTCACTATATACAATTTCTAATGATAATCTATGGTGTGGATTCGGCAGTAAGCTAACAGCTTATAAGTGACCTTCTCTACTCACACAACAGTTACAAATAACAATGAGAAGACGATGAGAAAGATCTAATCAGTCAAACCTTGGAAGCTTGTGGACCATTTTCTATTATGAAAGGACAATTGGGAGAACAAATGGGAAGAAAAGAAAATATGAGAGATTGAATTTATAACTATGGAATACTGGAACCAACTTCCTAGGCAAGGAATAATTACTGGGCTATAATAAGAGATAAGTCTGTTCTTAGAATCGATATCCAAGCAGCAGAGGGTTAAATGAGTCAATGACCCCCCAAACCATTTCCATGCTCAATAGAATTCCTAATATATTGCTCTACCTGTTAGACTTATCATTGATTTTTATTACTCACAGGCAGAGGAATGAGAAATCAAGGTAGGCTAGAGAAAGTTATTAACCCCTTTTGAGCTCACAAGGCTGGCTTTTCTGTCCAAGACATAGTTTCTCCCATTTTAGTATCATTATTGGAGGTCTATACGCAGGGCATTGATGATATATTACCAACTGCAGTCTGCAGCCATCTGGTAGGATAAGCGGGTAGCATGAAGGAGATAACTGAAGGGAATTGAAGATGGCGTCGGCTTGAAATGAATGTTTCTTATGAGTTACAAGCACAGGATTGTAGACTGAGTTTTTATATAAGTCAACAGTAACACCAACGCAGACCACTCAAAAACCACACGCGAGCCACCCCCACTTCACATGTAACTCCCAGAAATGAAACTTTCACCTCCAACAATGCATTGTCTCGTGTGTGAGGACGTCACCCGTGTGTTGGTCCCGTACAGGCCGCAGTTGTCACACTAACCCAAATGACAATGTAGGATAAAATGCCCCAGGAAGAAATGGGGGAAAAGCATAGTTTGTTTCCTAGTTTCTGACCGGGGAAGTGGTGACAGCTGAATCTGCAAGTTACATGAAAATCACTCTTCGGTTCCATGGTAGAGATATTGTGCTATCTCCGTACTGGGCTATTGAGGCACCTTCTTTTTCTCAAATTGTGGTGTATCTTTACCCTTCATGTTTCTCTCAAAACAGGGAACAGCAACCCAACAAGTTGCTATGCTCTCTGCCAGATAGAGAATTTAGACATTTCAAAAGTGTTACCCTTCTTTAGAGCTTGAGACATCTTTTAGTATGTTGTAGAGTAACAAAAATTACAGGCTACTGTTGATGTAATGTGATGTCCTTTTAATCTTAAAAATATAGATATTCTTTCATGCTTCATATATATATTCAAATCAATAAGTATTTTAATGTGCCTGAAAACATGAAGATATTAATATAATCTGTGGAACTACACTGCATAATTATAAATCTATGGCTGTGGAGAGTCTTCATTTCTTATGGTAATGTCATCAAACATTCAGTCAAATCATACAAGTCTTAACCCTTTACCCAACGTAGACGATATCAAAATTTATTATTTTAAATATAATTTTTTTTAATTTTTCAAAAATTTCAACAAAACCATATCATGTGACCCCCCTCATTGGAACGAGCTCAATGAGCTTGTTCCATTGAGGGGTCACATGATATGGTTTTGTTGAAATATTTTGAAAATTTTAATTTTTTCAACTGCTCAATTTGCATATTACGCCAGCGGATGCGGGCGATTCGTTAGGTAAAGGGTTAAATAAGCAACATTTCTAGCATTGATTCAAGGAATATAAACTGAATGGTATTTTTTTTATTCAATTGTCTAGTACATCTCAGTTGGTCGGAAAATTAATTATTTATTTATTGGTGTTTAACCCTTTGAACACTGGTGGTATCTTCCATGCCAGTTAAATGGCAGAAATTGGAAGAGTCCATATCCATTATTTGAGGTAGAGCAATTAATATTTTGAAAATATTAATTGTTCTACCACACATGTTCACTTAGTAGCCATCCTACTTAATAAAATTATGACGTATCGTGTTGCTGGACCAGAAAAGTGGTATCTCGTGTTGAAAGAGTTAAGGTCAAATACTTCTGCACAATAGCTAATCGTGATAAAGTCAAGTCCAGCCAATCGTTTATACCCATGTTGCCCATTTTAGAGGATCCTACTTTACCAGTAAAACAGAGCGTGTTTTACCACAGTAAACAAGTTCTGTTTCACTTCCCGGGTTCCCATGGGGAGTTGGTCAGAAAAGCGAATCAGAGGTTCAACCAACTGAAATATTCTTGACGAATTAATTTAAACATAGGCAATGGACTAGTTAAGTGCTGGGCTGGTTCCATGCCATAACAGCATTGAATTCTGAACTGAATTAGACTGGTGGCTTGAGAGCTAAATTTGGTTTGTTCATGTACAAACTTACACCAGCACTTTTGGAGCTTCTGAACATTTGGCCACAGCTATTAATGTTTCAAAATAAAATTACTGTAACTAAAATATGTTTTAATGTTCACATCACCCTCAGATTGGATTAGAACTTGAATTGTTTTTTTCTGTGTTCAGAGGTGGCGGAACCAGGTGGCACAGGGGAACGTGCCCCTCCACTTTTTTTTACAAATACCTGCTGTGCGGTTACACAATGAGTTAAATAGGTACAAACAAATCCAAACAACATTTGGCCAACAAATTCCACCTTGGGTCGCTTCGGTCCATTTCTTCTACTTCAGCCATCTTTCAACCCGAAGGTGAGCCTTCGGGCTGGAAGATGAATGAAGTAGAACAAATGGGCAGGACTGTGGCCACACTGCGGCATGCTCATCTAAACTGGAGACTATAGATTGTCATGGTATATTTACCGATATACAATTGTAACTTTTCTCCCACTGGGAAGAAGCATAGTAGCCTTTAAAATTTGTGCCCCTCCACCTCTGTCCGTGTTTATGGCTCCAGTAGTATATGTTACCATTTGACATCATCCCATTAAATATTTGAAATGAGGGTGCCCATTTCACAATTATTTCATAAATGGAGTGACTCATAAACTGCTTCATTTTTCTAGATTTTGCACACTTCCAGCAGACAATGTTCCAAATGAAGTCTAAGAGTTTAATCCTTTACCTAACATGAAAAGCAGACGACACTTGCAAACACAATTCTTGAATAACTATTTTTTGTCTCAAAAACATAGGTTATGACCCCTCATTGGAATGGGCTCGACCTTGGAGCTAGGTCGATTTGCTCGAAACTTGGTATGGATGTTCATTACCATATGTCAATTCAAGTGTGTTCAAATGAAATGGACATGCCCATCTGGGGCTCCATGGGGGCGTAACTCTGATAGCACCCTATGTACATTAGAGAAATTACTAAAAAAAATTTCTTTTCCTGCACAAGTGGGCAGAATCATTTGATATTTGGTATACAGCATTATGGGGTGGATCTGATTCAAGTTTGTTCAAATCGGCCCCCTGGATTTATATTTGGTCTCACTATAGAAGCCCAAATTCGAACTTAGTGCATTTCAGGCAAATTTCTTAAAAAATCATCTTCTCCAGATCCAGCAGGCAGAATCTTTTGATATTTGGTATGCAAAATTTTGAGGTGGATCTGATTCAAGTTTGTTCAAATCGGCCCCCTGGATTCATATCTGGGCTCACTATAGAAGCTCGAATTCGAACTTAGTGCATTTCAGGCAAATTTCTTAAAAAATCTTCTTCTCCAGATCCAGCAGGCAGAATCTTTTGATATTTGGTATACAGCATTATGGGGTGGATCTGATTCAAGTTTGTTCAAATCGGCCCCCTGGATTTATATTTGGGCTCACTATAGAAGCCCAAATTCGAACTTAGTGCATTTCAGGCAAATTTCTTAAAAAATCATCTTCACCAGATCCAGCAGGCAGAATCTTTTGATATTTGGTATGCAAAATTTTGAGGTGGATCTAATTCAAGTTTGTTCAAATCGGCCCCCTGGATTCATATCTGGGCTCACTATAGAAGCTCGAATTCGAACTTAGTGCATTTCAGGCAAATTTCTTAAAAAATCTTCTTCTCCAGATCAAGCAGGCAAAATCCTTTGATATTTGGTATGCAACATTGTGAGGTGGATCTGATTCAAGTTTGTTCAAATTGGCCCCCAGGATTCATATTTGGGCTCACTATAGAAGCTTGAATTCGAACTTAGTGCATTTCAGGCAAATTTCTTAAAAAATCTTCTTCACCAGATCCAGCAGGCAGAATCTTTTGATATTTGCTATGCATCATTGTGGGGTTGATCTGATTCAAGTTTGTTCAAATCGGCCCCCTCGGTTCATATTTGGGCTCAGTATAGGAGCCCAAATTTGAACTTATTGCATTTCAGGCAAATTTTTTTAATAATCTTCTTCTCAAGATCCAGCAGGCAGAATCTTTTGATATTAGGTATGCAGCATGCTTAGTGGGGTGAGATTCAAGTTTGTTCAAGCCAAGTCCCTGGGTTCATATTTGGGCTAACTGTGGGAGCCTGAATGATAACCTAGTTCAAAATGAGGAATTTTCTTTAAAAAATCTTCTTCTTCAGATCCAGCAGATGAATGCATTTGATATTTGGTATGCAACATCCTTGGGGGTAAGATTCAAGTTTGTTCAAGCCATGTCCCTATTCCATAAAATTTGTCTCTCATGACTTCATTCCTTTGTAGTGTTGATGAACCATGTCTAACTGAATGTGACCCCAAATACTTTTTTGAACCACTTTGGCCAGTGAGCGATTAAGGCTCCTTGGGGCCTCTTGTTCCCAATATATTGAAATTTCTAGATTGACATCAACCTCATCAGCGAGTGTTATTGAACATGTAAAGTCCATATTTGATCGTCATGGAATTCCAGAGTTATTAATCTCTGACAATGGTCCACAATATGTGTCAAAAGAGTTTACAGATTTCAGCAAAGACTATAACTTTATGCCTAAAACAAGTAGTCCATTGTATCCTCAAAACAACTGAGAAGCTGAGAGGGCCGTACAGCCTGTCAAAAGACTGTTAAAAAAGTCAACTAATCCTTATAAAGTAATATTTGATTATCGAAACACACTACTGAAGAATGGCATCAGCCCTGCAGAACTATTAATGAGTCGTAAACTCCAAACAAACATTCCAATCATTTCCAATTACTAATTTATCCCAAGTGAGGGAGAAAGAGCAAGAGTCAAGAAATAAACAAAATACTAACTTTGGTCAGCATCACAGAGACCATGAACGGAAAGGGTTAAATCCAGGTGACCAAGTTTAGGTAAAAGACTTTAAAAGTCGTGGAACTGTTATTCAAGCTGATAATAGTCCAACAAAGAACAATCCAACTTACCATGGCCCCTAAAATAGTGAGGTAATTTTCACATTACCTTGGTTTGTATACCCCAGTAAGCAATCCCAGAACTGGTGTAGAATATTGTGTTAAAATATTAGTAGTACCTCAGGATTGTGCTTTATGAAGACCACATATATCTCAGCATTCCAGAGTAAAACTATATACAGTAGAATCCTCTTAATTGAATATCCATTTTGCCAGTGAAAATTATTCATTTAACAGGAGTATACAATTAATAGGGATTTGGTCAGTTTCCTATCTTCTGGGGGTAATCTGAGCATTTATTCTCTTATATCTTGTTTGACAGAGCTCTTAGAGCTCTGTCAAACAAGATATAATAGAATAAATGCCTGTATTGGATGTAGTGAGGCCAAAAAGGTTGATAAATAAGGGGAATTTGGTGCGTGTTACAGTAATTTTTTCGACATATTACAAAAATTTATATACATTTAACAGGAGTTTACTCTACAACCCATAAGCAATTAACAGACCAAATTTGTACTTAAGGTATGGTCAATGGTTTTGTGTTTGAAAATTATACTCAATTAACAGGGTTATTCAGTTAAGAGATATCCAATTAAGTGGGCTCCACTGTACCTCTACCTTTACATAACATATTTTTTGCGTAATGTTCTTAGTTTTATGTATTTAGTAAAATGTTTTTATGTGTTAAATCAGTAATTATATTTCCTGACCATATTTTATGTCAAATAAACTTGTACCATGTATAAAAAAGAAACTGAAGTATAAAACCAAGTCTTAACCCTGTTTTAATAGATTAAAGAGACAACCCTTAAGAACTTGAAATTCACATTTTCTGTGGATTTTTTCAAGTGGTTCTTACAGATTTTCAAGAAAAAAATAGACATTTCAGTCACTTGAGACTTCTGTATCAACCTTCTACAGGACATCAATAAAGGTACTTTAGTGATACAGTTCAAAACAATTTTTCAGACACTCTGGAGGCATGAAAAATCATGGAATCTCATCTGAAAAAGCCTATGCTTCTCCAGGATCGTTATGTCTAATTACATATTGAGTTACATTTAACGTTTGGAATTATGGAAATTTGATATCAGGGTATGGAAAAGGTATGAAAACTAAATTGACTACCTCATTAAATTCACTGTCCCAGTGAAGCTGATTGGGTGTATGCATTGGTGCAGCTATTCTTCCAGAGTTGGTCATAGAAGAACAATCCAGCATACTGTGGTCACCTAAAATAGTGAGGCAATTTTCAAATTACCACGGTTTGTGTACCCAAGTAAGCAATCCCAGAACTGGTGAAGAATACCATGTTAAAATAGTAGTAGTACCTCAGGATAGTGTTGTGGTGTCATCAAGGCCACACACATCTCAATATATTAGTGTCAAACTATATACCTTGATGTTTACGTAACATATTTTTTGTGTAATGTACTCAGTTGATATGTTAAATCAATATTTATATTTCATGACTATTTTATGTCCAATAAACTTGTACCATGTATAAAAAGAAATTGAAAAGAAACATTCAGGCTAGCTTTACACCAGCTTAATATAAAAAAATGAAAAAAATTAGTTGTTCAAGAATTTGTTTGCAAGTGACATCTATTTTTTACATGAGGTAAAGGGTTAATTTGCTCCAGAAAATCTTAGAAAATCCTTAAATCTCGCATATCTATGGGTAGCAGCTCGAAAACCCAAGAAAAGGTCCTGGAAATTCCTTGAAAAGCGTATTCATTCAAGTGCAGGATCCCTGGTAATTGATTTTGGCAGGAGTAGACCTCTAAACTAACATCTAACCAAAACTCCTTGAGGCAGGACTTTGATCGCAGCATATTTGATAAGCTATTGGGAGTTTTTAACAGTATTAGCAATTAACCTGATTCTTTTGTAATGAGTTTCCTGTGTTACACCTTAAATATGTAATTATGATTACAGTACTCACAATTTTCAACAGTATCAATGAATGGTTGGAATTTGTTTGCGAGTTTGTCTTATATTACACAATGTACATGGCTGACCACTGACGTCCTTGGAAGATATTTGCCAAAAAGTTAGCACCTCTTAACCCCCTGCACTCTGCTGTCAAAATGACCAATTTTTCAAGTAGCCATTATTCCCACAATGCAACTAGAAATTAAATCAATTCAGTCTTGTTTGACAGAGTTCAATGAACTCTGTCAAACAAGACAGAATTGATTAAATTTCTAGTTGCATCATGGGAAAAATTACCAGCCTCAAATTTTGAAATTTTGACATCAGTGTGCAGGGGGTTAATTTTCTAAAGTTGTCAGTAAATTTAACACTAAGCGTGTGGGAATTTGATATTAAAATTGAAATTTCGAAAACTTAGTGAAATTGTATCATAGCAGCACTTCAGGCATTTTCCTGTAGAGTAGTAGAAAAACACAGAAGCTGGTTTTTTACAATTTGTTTCCAATCAGTTTGAACTTTTGACCATTATTCTCTGTTTAAACACATTTAAAAATAAGAAAACAGCATTTTCACTATCTCTTGATGTTCTGTAACTTTTTTTCTGTTCATTATATCAACAGTGTGCACATCGTGACATACAGTAGAGACATTATCCTTTCCATTAATATAATAGTCTAGGAGGTTAGATTTTCTAATTTCTTTTCCTGGGAAGAATACAAGCTAGCAAATTGCTGTAAAAACAAATTCGCTAAACAAACAGCCAAAGTAGACAGTTACGTAACTGCTTCTAATTAGCTTGCAATAAAAAGCCAAGTTTCCCTCTGTAACTTTTAATAAACAACAGACAACCCCAAGAGCTGTCTGTTGTTTTCATTTATTAAAAGTAACAAAAGAAAACCTCACTTTATTTTCTACTGATGTCATGCATGTTTTCTCAACAATTGCATCTTTCTTAATTGGATCTTTCTTGCCTGTCTAATAATTTCATGTGAGATAACTTTATCAAAAGTCAATTTTCATGACGAGATAAGTAATCATGATTACTCCATGTATATGTAATCATGATATAAAAACATTCTACTCTCTTGTAAAAACACAATACACAGGAATACAAAAACATTCTAGGCTCTTAAATGTGCGATACACATGAACTTGCCTCTCCAGGTTACCAGGGGAAGTTCTTGGACAAAATAAAGCAAACCATAGTTGATAATAAATTGTTATGGGATAGATTCTTTATATTTGGTCGTGACCTGAAGCCGTCATATTGTTGGACAGTTGATTACCATGAAAAAACACTATTAGCCTCTAACCTTATGATTAGTCAGCAAGAGGCATAAGAGGCATAATTTTAACGTTCTGGTGAGGCGGAATATTTCGGTACTGCTCTCCAAAGGAATTGATATTAATCAAAAATGAAATCTGCTCTGTCTGAAGGGAGTAAACTCCCGAGCATGGTAGCAGTTTTCTTATGACAAGATTGAAGTATTAAGTTTTTAACAGTATCAACAATTAACCTGAATTTTCTGTGATGAATTTGTCTTGTGTATTTATAACTCTATGCATGTGTAATCACAATTAAAGCATTAAGTTTTTAAACAGTATCAGCAATTAACCTGAATTTTCTGTGATGAATTTATTTTCTATGTTTATAACTGCATGCATACAGAATCATTATTAAAGCATTAAATTTTTTACAATATCAGCAATTAACCTGACTTTTTTGTGATGTACGTCATGCATATGTAATTAATCATGTTTAAAGTATTAAGTGTTTAATGGTATCAGCTAGCAAATATCTAATTTTTATGTGATGAGTTTGCTGTGTATTATTTCATGCATATGTAATCATGAGTGACGTATCAAGTTTGTAACAGTAGAGTCAAACCAAACTGATTGAATAGTCACTTTGGCATTGACAATTCTTCAGTTAACAGGAGTATTCAATTACAGGTCTGGAAATCTAGAAAATCAAAGAGTTCAAAACAATTGCCCTCCTCAGATTCCTTGGGAGTGCAATTGCACCAGAAGTTTTCAGCGCAAAAACTTCTATGCTATTTTGGTTATATTCACTTCAAGGTATTAATATTGTGACTGAAAAATTGTTCTTCATTCAGGTACATAGTGGGAAAGATTGGCAAACACATCTTCTCATCATTCAAAATGCTGCATTCAAATCTTATGTGACTGCCTTCTACACTTGAAATGTATCGAAATGCAACACAGAATGGGTCATGAATTATTGCGAATCAATGCAACATTGACAAATCGTCCCCTGAATTCCAGTGTGTTTTATGTGCCTTAGGCACATAGAACACATTGGAGCTCAGGGGACGAAATAATAATAGATTGTGAAGGCAGTCCCAAACAGGTCTGGCATTCCAGAAAATCAAGGGGTGCAAAAAATTGCCCTCCTCAATTTTTTCTAGGCGTGCAGCATTCCTGTGCTCCTAAAGAATGCCAGGCCTGCAATTAACAGGGCTTTCACTTTCCTGTATTCTGGAGATGGACTGAGTATTTACTGCATTATATCTTGTTTGACAGAGCTGATGGAGCTCTGTCAAACAAGATATAATCGACTAAATGCTTGCATTGAATGTACTGAGGCCAAATGGGTCTATAAACAAAGGTTACTGTTATGGTAATTTCTCTACATATTAAAAGAATTTGTATTCCAATTAAGCAAGCATCTGTGGTAACCCCAGGAAGTGAAGAGGTGCTTGTTTATGGGCGCTTGTCCAGCATCACCAAGACCAGGCAGAAAACTCTGGTTTCAGTGATATTTGAAAGGTTGATGACAAAACATCACAAAAGGCAGTGCAAATTTACACATAAAAAAAGCAATTTTAAGCTAGCCATGTTTTGGCAGGCCAGTCCAAAGCTTAGATAAATGGTGATGGGAATTGTCTTTGAATTGCTTGTTGTCTTCATCTTAATCCTTAATTATTATTTGGCGAATATCACTAAGAAATGTGAAAGGTAAACACCGAACACAATTGCAGAATCTAAATGAATTCCGAACCGAACAGTTAAGATAAAAGTTAAGAAAATCACTTTAACCCTTTACCTAACATGAAAAGCAGAAAACACTTGCAAACAAAATTCTTGAAAAACTAGTGTTTTTAATTTTTTGTCTCAAAAACATAGGTTATGACCCCTCATTGGAATGAGCTTGACAAGCTTGTTCCAAAGAGGGGTCATAACCTATGTTTTGATGACAAGGGTTAAGTGAACGGATCCACTTGAAAGTTGAAATATATGATATTTATACCCCAATCTACCAATATATCAACTTTATTTGATACTTGTCCCATAATTTTACTTGTGTTCAGTTGTTATCAGACACCAGAAACATAGCTGAGTTTTTCATTGGAAAGATGTCTGTTAACCTAATTTACTGATGACAGTCCATAACCATGGCCATAGAATCTGAAATTGACAATCAGATGCACATTTCAGTGCCTCGTAAATATTTCCAGCACTGACAGCAACTTTACATGCCAAATGCACTATTTGGCAAATTTAGTACCATGCAAGTTACTTCACATTAGTACTGGAGACCTATTTCTCAGTAATTATACAAAGTTGTGCCTCAGCACTCACGGCAGATGCCCTCGGCATCTGCATCTGAATCCCATCACTTTCGAAAGAATTAACTCTGGGGCCCAAATTTCCTCTCCCCCCGGCCCTGATTATGCACCATAGCCAATGTGTTGTTCCAGCCTACTGGAGAATGCCAACTGTCATTCTCGAACATATGGAAGTTTTCGGAAACCTAAATTTGGGCTTTATTCAGAAGTACAGATGCTGCAATTTATAGGCTACAGACTCAACAGATATGCTTCATACCACCTTTGAAGTAAAATTATTTAGTCTGTGAGGATTTTCATTGTTTCAGTGTATGGAAGCGTAGGCACTCTCCCATAAATTGCAACAGCCAAAGACATTTGAAGAAATTTAGATAAACAAAAATAATTCACCACTCTACCAGTTAAGGCATCATATTCCGTGAATGTGCTTCATATTGTCTTTGAAGTGAAATTATTTCAATTGTATGGATTCGCCTTATGACAATTTAAGGAGAGTGCCTGAAGACATGTGAATGAATTTTGCCTACAAACATTTTAGCCCTCCACTGGCTAATGGTTAAATTCAAAGCTACTTTAGAAGTTTCAAGCACTTATAAATCATCTGGTGGAGTACATTGGAACCCTAATAATTTTCTAGTGAAAAATAATCAGTTAACAGGAGTATTGAATTAACCCTTTATCCAACGTAACTGCCAAAACCGGCCAGCGCTATTCTAAAAAATCGCCAATTAATTTTCATTATATTTTCATTTTTTGTCTCAAAAACATAGGTAATGACCCCTCTTTGGAACGAGCTCATCGAGCTCGTTCCAATGAGGGGTCATAACCTATGTTTTTGAGACAAAAAATTAGTTATTAAAGAATTTTTTTGCAAGTGTCGTCTGCTTTTCAATTAAGTAAAGGGTTAATAAGAATGAGGAAATTTTCCTGTATTTTAGTGATAAACAGCATTTTTTTTCTCGTTTGTCAGAACAGCATTTTTTTTCTTGTTTGTCAGGGCTCATTGAGCTCTGTTAAACAAGATGTGATAGATTAAATGCCTATATTGATGCACAGAGACCAAATTGGTAAGTAAGCTTGTAAGTAAGCTTGGGGATTTCAGTGCTTGTCAGAGAATTCTTTAATAGATTTCAAGATTTTTTATTCTATTAGCAGGAGTTTACTTTATATTCTATTTGCAATTAATGGGTCAGATTTGTACTGAAAGTATGACAAATTGTTTGGTGTTTGAAAATTATATGCAGATTAGCAGGGTTACTCAAGAGATAGCTTATTAAGGGAGCTCCAATGTACTAATTTATTTTCACAAGGTGATTTATAACACAAGTATTTTTTTCTAACTTATCTTTCCTCCTGCAAGGAATGGTTCAGTTAGCAAAAGTTTGTCCAAAAATAATTGTTTTCTTAGAATTTATTAAAATGTCCCTGTTGGTATTCTCCAATTAAATGTAATAAAACAATTTTGTCAGTTTTTTTTTTTGGTGCTGAGGGGGCTTTTAGCACTTTTCAACAGAGCCATGATCGAGGCTAACTAGCTATGATGGTTGTAATTTCTAGCCTTAGCACAGGTTGTTATTCCAGTTTTCTGACCAATGCAGTTCTCTGTAGTGACTGTAATTGTACCCACTGATTGTTTTTTTTTTTTTACAGGAACGATTAGTTTATGGAAGCTTTCGAAATTCCTTGAAGGAGGACAAATTCTTGCAATCAAACATGACTTTGTTACATTAAGATCACAATTGTTGGAGCAAGGCCTTCATATCTTTATGATTGGCACAAAGTATGATTTTGATGAGAAACTATTTGACCAGCTGAAAGATATGACAACATTTCCCACCTTGCAAGAAATAGAATTGTATGACATTGGTACAACATCCTTCACTTGGAAACAAAAACTAATTAACCCACTAACTCAAGAGTTTCTTGCAGTTGTATTTATAAAGAGTGTGTGTGTAAATTTTGAAACTGGGAAAGCTGAACCTTTACCAAAACTGATAAGAGACAAAATCAATTGTCTACAATTAAATAAGAGAGTCATCCAATTTACTAAATACCCTGATTGCCCAATAAATGCATATACTTACAAAGTTCAGACAATTCCAAGTTTTGAGGATTACAATGGGCACATCAGTCAATCAAATTACATGCAATTTTCTATGGATTGTGCCCTGAGTGCCCAAAAGAATGGATACTATAAACATTTTGTACAGGACATGTATACATACCATGTGTTACAAATGGAACAATCCTTCTTTGGAGAGAGTTGTCAGAATGAAGTTCTAACTGTTAAAACCTGGCAAGATCCGGATGATTTATCCGATATTTATTTCATTATACTGAGGTCGGTAAAAGTAATTTTCAAGTCAAGAATACATTTTAAGCAGGAACATCACATAAAATCTCTTATGTAATACAGTGAAATAATCTTAACCCTTTACCTAATACAAAAAGCAAACAACACTTGCAAACAAAAGTCTTGAATATCATTGCAAAGCCTTCTTGCACTTAAGGGATGAAATACACCACCACCCTTGCTATTCTGTAGATTATGAAGCCTAAAACATAAAACAAGCCAAGAACATGAACTTTTGATGGCAAAAAAATAATTATAAAAATAAAAAATAAAATAAAAAACTGCTCACCCACATGCAATTTTACAAAATGGCCTGAAAAACAGAAGATCTACTTTGTGGGACCTAAGTAGACTTATTACTTTTACAGGACCTGACCACTGTCATGTCTCAGAGGCATATTTCCCAGGAACAACTTGGTTATAGTTACTGGGAATGGGGCCATAACATTCAGGTGAAGTAACTTTCTCGTACTTAATTTGCTAAATGGTGCAATTGGCTTGTCCAGTCATGGTCAGTGGTGGAAATTTTTTGTCAATTTCAGGGCCTATGACCATGGTTCAGAAATTTTATGGATTGTTATGGGTAAAATGGGTGACCAGATATCTTCATAAAAAAGGGCAATATTTTCAGTGTCCACATGTAATACTAAAAAACAAAGTTAGAAAGTTTTCAATTGTGCAAGAGTGAATCTGCATGTTTCTACATGAGTCCACGCCTGGACAGTTGAAAATTTTCATCAGACTTCCTTTTCAGATATCTGACACCACAAACATTGCTGATTTTTTCATTGGAAAGATGTCTGGTAACAAATTTAAATGCTGACAGTCCATAACTTTCCGAACCGTTGTCACAGAATCTGAAATTGACAAACAGACTCCCACTTCAGTGCCTCGCAAAAATTTTCAGTGCTGACAGCAACTTTACATGCCAATTGCACCATGTAGCAAATTTAATACCATGAAAGTCACTTTGCATTAGTGTTAGGGAGCCATTTCTCTGTAATTATACAAAGCTGTGCATTGGAAATATGCATCTGAGACATGTTTGAACACAATACATAAAAACCTATCACTCATTCTGTTAAGTGGGCTCCACCATTTTGGATTGACCATTCCTGCACGAGAATATCCAGAAGTGCTGACATGATTCAATATATTCACACTTTCTTATGTTTCATTCAAATATACGACGTTTTGCGGTACTATCTACTATGTGCAATGACTTATGAAGTTTAAAATACCTACAATTAAATATTTAAAATAAAATTTAAGAAATTTTAAAAATAATTTGATCGATAAAGCAAGGTTAATTCATTCAACTTTGACATTGTGTTTAGCTATCAATCAAGCATTCACATGTAGCCGGAAGTACTGCCCATCGGCGCAGATGTAATCAAAACAAACCCCGATGATGTGTTTGAGATAGAAAGTATCGTTTTTTCTCCATTTTAAGAGACAAAGTCAATTATTTATTAAGAGCATGGTATAAATAAACAAATAGGTACTAGGGTCAGTAATCAGATTTGAATCACTCGTAGAATAAGGGTTTAACCACTCGGCAGAGCCTTGTAGTTAATTGGTTGAGGACTAGATTATTTTTTAGTGATCTGAATGTGATATTCAAAATTTGTTTTATTACAAATTATTGGAGAGTGCCCACTGGCACTCTCTAATAATTTGTAATAGAATCAATTTATATAAACAAAATATGATTTGTGTTTTACTGAATATGAAACATGAGCAAGGAAAACATGGGCTTTTGCTCTGGCACCTTCATTTTTTTGAAAGACCTGATAGTTGCTTGTAGCACTCAACCAGTTAAAACCCGTATCCTATATGTGATTAAATCTGATTACAGGCCCTAGTACCTTTTTTCTTCAAAATGTACAGCCTTAGTGTAAATCTCATCTATATAGCAGCTCTTTACCCAACATATAATGGCTGAAGCCAGCCAGTAATATTCTCAAACAGCATTCACACTCAGAACCATCATTTGAATGGATTATGGAAAGTTTTTTTTTAGTGAATTCCAAAAATGAAAACATATTCTAATTTCAATGATTTACTTGTTATTAAAAGATCTTTATTTGATCATCTCACCCTGGATTGTAAAGAAACTGCACATAGAACGCTTTTAGTGAAGAATTTAGTGGTTAGAGAGTTAAAAAATCCTTTGTTGTGAATAATCTTTATTGACTTTACAATCACTGAGAATTGATTATTAATTACTGGTTCCAATATTTTTGTAAATTATATTATGTTGTTGATGCTGATTTTTTGTCACTTGGAGTATAATTTTCAATAATAAACATTTATTCAGATGGAAATATTAAAACAAATGACTTCTCTTTTTTGACAATGTACCCACACAAATTCATTTTGCTCAACCTCATGAACAGAGTAGGAGAAAGGTATTTTTGTGCCTCAGTGTGAATTCTGTTTCAGGCCTGGCTCATTTGGTAATCTCTATCTCATGATGTTAAACATATGGTCTGAGTGTAAAGTCAGCAGGGGGGGGGGGGGAGAATGGGAAGGTTTAACCAGGGACATTATAGATAACCACATCCAAATTCAGCAAACTTGTTGAATTTTGACTGCAAAAGTCACAGTCACAATTTTTCCTGGAATTATGTCTGTAAAAGATTGGCAGCATTTATTTCTAATTCCATGGGTAACTTGTGACTGGGTTCACAAAGCAACCATAAAATTCAATGGCATTGCAAACCTTTTAGCTGCTTATTTACATTTATCTAACAATCATATAGATTTTGGCCTGAAAACCATGAGAAACGGTACGTATCACATAATGTGTTCCGATTCCGTATCATTTAGACGACTCATTCTGATGCCGTATCATATAGACGACTCATTCTGATTCCGTATCACATAGAAACCACGAGAAACGGTATGTATCACATAATGTGTTCTGATTCTGTATCATATAGACGACTCATTCTGATTCCGTATCACATAGAAACCATGAGAAACGGTACGTATCACATAATGTGTTCCGATTCCGTATCATATAGACAACTCATTCTGATTCCGTATCACATAGATTCAACTTCCGGTAAACACCGTGTTATGACAAATAATAACATTATATGCATTGTTACTACGCATTAAAATATGTAATTCAAAATTTTGACCAATTCCAACCCAATTTAAACTGAAAAACGGAAAACAAGCTTTATGTAATGGGATTGTTAGATAAATGTATTATCACGACCAAATGCATGTCCTGTAATTTGTATCAGACTCACGGTCGTGTTTACAATCGGATCACAACTTGCCCTGACAGACTCGTTGCTATCTGATTGTAAACACGACCTCGAATCTGATACAAATTACAGGACATGCATATGGTCATGATAATGTATATTTATAAAAGGAATGAATTTGTTGGCTGCCACACCCAATTTTCCTGCCAGAGTAAAAATAGCCTGTTGTCTGGTCTCTATAAGCAGGAGTAGAGACTATTATTACCCCAGATGGGTGAGAATGTGAGATGTGCAAAATCTCACCCAAGGGCAAGATATTTGGGCCACACACAAGGCTTGTTGAATGTCTGACCAAAATATCTTCTCCTGAAGGTGAGATTTCCCCTTCTCACAACCACCCCCATCAGGGATAATTTTTGTCTCCCCACCAAAAAAAATACCCTGAGGTCTTCAAAAGTAATTCAGGGGCACGTGCAGCTATATCACTGAGAAATTGAAGCCACTATATGTTTACAGTATTTACCAACTTGAGATCATTTCTCTAATATTTTGCTAGGACTAGAAAATGCAAAACCATTTTCCTAGTATTTTCTAGTTTGCCAGTAAGGCGTTCGAACCCTGTTATGACTGCCCCCCCCCCCCCACACCCAAATCCCAACCCTACTAACCCCATCACCCAACACTGTGCCTGTGAAATGATTTTTTTATATATTTATTGGGATTTAATGACACTTTCGACCGCCTGGATCACCTCGTGTCAGACAGTTTTACAGGTAGAAGAAGCCAGAGTACCTTGATAGAACCACCGAGCAATGGCAAGCAACTGCCAGATTCCCCAACGTACTGACTCCACACAAGCAGGGTTAGTCTTGGTTGAAGATAAGTGCACCATTGATGTGCAGTACACCTTAGAGCACAGCGCCACTCTGCCCCTATGTGGGCAATCGGGATGAAGTACCTTGCCCAAGGACACACTGTAGTTACCTCTGGTGGGGATTGAGCGAGAGATGTTCGTCTCTGAATAAAACAATAAATTTTGTACTGATTCCGAAAACTGAATTGTTATGGTCAACATCTGCCCGCGTAATATGCAAATTCAGCAACTGAAAAAATACTATTTTTTGAAAAATTTCAACAAAGCCATATCATATGACCCCTCTTTGGAATGAGCTCATCGCACCCGTTCCAATGAGGGGTCACATGATATGGTTTTATTGAAATTTTTTGAAAAAATTTAGAAAATGATTTTTAAAATTATAAATTTTGATATCGTCTGCATTGGGTAAAGGGTTAAAGGTTAATAAAATGCCACTTTGCCAGGGAAGAGCATTCATTTTATTGATATCTTGTTTTCCAGAGCTCATCAAGCTCTGTCAAACAAGATATAATAGATTAAATGCTTGTATTGGATATACAGAAACCAAATAGGTATGTAAATAAGGGGAATTTGGTGATTCTCATGGTAATTTCTCGACATATATATACAAGATTTTTTATTCAACTAACATGAGTTTACTCTATAGCATATATGCAATTAACAGGGCAAATTTGTGATGAAGCTATGGAAAATGGTTTTGTGTTAGAAAGTTATACTCATTTAACAGGGATATTCAATTAAGAAATCCAATTAAGCAGTCTACATTGTACATAGGGGATGTCACACAGATTTTCTTGAACTGGTTGAATGCCAGAATGCACTGTTACAACCCACTTTATAATAAAAGTTGCAAAATGTAATAATTATTACAAAGTGCAACTATATGGATGGGTAAAACGGGAAAAGGAGTACCAGATGTGTAATTTGGGCATGGTGGAGACCCTGGAACACTTTCTTCTAGAATGCCCAAAATACCAGTCCAAAAGAATAAGATTCACTGGGAGTATAACAGGGAAGTGGGATGGGAGAATTAAGGACATGTGGTTAGTGGGAGACTTAAAAGAGAGGGTTAATATGCTAATCGGAGAGATTGGAAAGAATGGGACAAGGGATGTCATCAAGCAGTTCGTCTCCAAGTGTTGGGAGGAGAGAAGAAGAGTGAAAATAGGGAGGCAGTTAGGAGTACAGGGGTAACCAAGGCCTTCTCATCCGAGAACCGCGACAAATCAGCAGCCGGCCAAAGTGTAATTATTATTATTATTACAAAATGCAACTACATAGATGGGTAAAACATTTCAAAATGTAATAAACCATTTTTAAGCATGCAATCAGAAACTAATTCATGTTATTTTACAAAATATTAAAATAAATATGTGTCTCTATGATTCTACGACTGTCTTAGGTATATTATGTGCACTTCTAAATGTATTAAGGGCAGGTTTCGTAGATTTTTGAACTTTTATTACAGAATGCAACTCCATGGACAGGAGAAATATTGTAAAATGTAATAAATGTTACAAAATGCAACTATATGGACTGGAAAAATGATGCAAAATGTAATAATTGTAACAAAATGCAATGAAATTGACTCGACAAGAGTTGCATTATGTAATAAACCTTTTAGCTCACCTGTCTGCAAGTCAGCGTGAGCTATTGCCATCACTTCTTCTTCGAAACCACTGGGCCAAATTCAAACATATATATAGCACTGACCATCTCTGGAATATACCCTTTCTTCTTTGTTCAAATGAAGCAGTTGCAATTGTTGGGCTGGGCATAATGCCCCAAAAGCTTAAAAATCTTCTCATGAACCACCAGAGAGAATGCTTCGATTTTTGTTATGGCCATATTTACAAAAGTGCATGGACCAGAATATTGTTTTTCAGTATGCGTCTTTCTTAGGATCAGCAGAATCAGGTGGACCAAAAAAATTGCTGTCAGTTTTGTTTGGGGGTGCACATGGAGATGCCCATTTAACACTGTTGGCAATGGGAAAATGCTGAGTCATCATCTTTCTTGTGTGCATCAACTATGTATTCTTCCAGAACCTTTGGGCAAAATCTAAACTAATTTGGTACAAAGCATCTTGGTGGAATATTCTCTTTTGGGTTTTTTTCCCCAAAGATGCTTCTCCCCTTGGAGTGGGGTTAATACCTAAAAAAACAAAATATCTTAAAAATCTTTTTCTCATAAACCACCAGAGATGGCTTTGATATTTGGTGGGAAACTTCCATTGGTGGTGGAGATTGAAGTTTGTTTAAGGCAAGTTGGTAGATCAATATTTGAGCTCTCTGTTGTAGATTGCACATTTTGGGCTCCACGTAAAATTTCTGTATCATGAACCTATGGGCTGATTTTAACCAAGTTTGGCATGTAGTATAAATGGGTCATAAATACTTGATTTATGATCCAAATTTTTTTTCTGCTGCCCTATTGAAACCTCAAGAGCTAAAAATAAATTGCATGGACCAGAATATTGTTTTTTGGTATGAAGCTTCCTTAGAACAAGTAGAATCAGATGGACCCCAAAAATTGCTATTCGTTTTATTATGGGGTGGGCATGTATGGAGATGCCCATTTTAACACTGTTGAAAGTGGGAAAATGATGAGTCATCATCTTTCTTGTGCTCCATAAACTAAGTATTCTTCTTCAGAACCTTTGTGCTAAACCTAAACTAATTTGGTACAAAGCATCTTGTTGGGGTTTACTCTCCCAAGTCTTTTCCCCAAAAATTTACTATTCCCCTTAGGGTGGGGTTAAATCACCAAATGCCTAAAATCCTTTACAAATCATCTTCTCATACTTGCAATAATGCTTAGATTTTTGGTATGGAACTTACTTTAGCGATGAAGATTCATTTTTTGTCAAAGGAACTCAGCAGGCCAGTATTTTCGCAGCCCTGTGGGAACCCCAGCAAGTTAAAATAGGAAAAAATTCAGACGACCATTTTAACAAAACTACACAGACCAAAATATTGTTATTTTGTAGGAAGCTTATTTAGAGCTAGTGGAAACAGAGGGATGAAAAAAAAATTAACAGTTTTGTCATGAGATGACCATTTTAACACTGTTTGAAATGGGAAAATGACGAATCATATTTTTTGTGCTCCATCAACTAAGTTTTCTCATTCAGAACTTTTGGACTAAAACTAAATTAATTTGGTATAAAGCATCTTGGTGGAGTATAATCTTCTGAGTTTTTTTCTCCCCAAAGTTTATATTCTCCTTGGGGTGTGGTAAGTGCCCCAAAAGCCAAAAATGCTCTATAAATTATCTTCTCATATGTTCCAAACAATGTTCCAAAGGAAGTCTTATACTCAACGTAACGACCAAAGTCAGCCAGCACTATTCACAAAAATTGCTAATTAATATTCATTATTTTTTCATTTTTTGTCTCAAAAACATAGGTTATGACCCCTCTTTGGAACGAGTTCGTTCCAATGAGGGGTCATAACCTATGTTTGTAGTCACACACAAACACTCAAGTTAAGAGTCAGGTTGGACTTTTGAACTAAAATGACTTATTTTCTCTATCATCTATCAAATCTCTTCTGCAAGAAACATTTGATATTCCTTTTTAGACCACTGCAGTCTTTGATTACATGAGAGTCCAAATTAAACAGACACATGTCCTATTGCATGTATGTGAATTCATTTTCACATTTGTACAGTGGATGTGACAACAAAAGTAAACAGACTATTTTTTATTGCTGTAATAAATTGGTCCATAGCAGTATTTCCTTGTTCATTTCTGAAAAGATGAGTCACACTTTTCTAGTATGAAAATGGAGGGTTTCAAATGGGCTCACCGTATCAGAATTTGTCATCAGATTTCCAGAATTTTGAGTTGGGGGAAGGCATTTCAGTCATGGACCATGAGAGAAATCTCCCGGTACACACAGCGGAGTTGGTGTGGCCTCATGCAACTCATGTTCCACTCTTTGCTTGGTGCTGGCAGAATTTCCTACCCCTACAAAAATACCATGTTACTTGGTCGATGTATAATTCAGCAAGAGATTCTTCTTTCCTCTTTGAGAAAGGGTCTGGGGCCCATGCAATTGGGAAAACTTGCAACATGAATACTCTAATTGGGAATTTGCTTGGGAGAACAAAATACGCAAAGAATAAGAAATCTTACCTTCATATTGAACATATAGCATTAATACAGAAGCTACTACATGTACAGTACATGTAGTAAGTTTTATAACAAACAGTCACATGAAATAATGATCGGTTTCTGTATCTCTATTAAAAATTGTTCTTATACTATTAACCCTTTACCTAACAAATCGCCCACATCCGCCCGCATAATATGCAAATTGAGCAGTTGAGAAAATTAAATTTTTCAAAATATTTCAACAAAACCATATCATGTGACCCCTCATTGGAACGAGCTCATTGAGCTCGTTCTAATGAGGGGTCACATGATATGGTTTTGTTGAAATTTTGTTAAAAAATTATATTTAAAATAATAAATTTTGATATCGTCTGCATTGGGTAAAGCAAAGCGTTAAATGATAAAGACATTTATGCATTTTGTTACACATCGACGGGGTGCGTGGTGGCTCATTGGTTACGGAATTGGACTTTAAACCGAGAGGTCCACAGTTTGATCCCCGCCAGTAGAAACTGTGTTGTGTCCTTGGGCAAGACACTTAATCCCGATTGCCCACATGGGGGCATGGTGGCACTGTATACTAAGGCAATACTGCACGTCGAGGGTAAACTTGTCTTCAACTAATGCTAACCCTGCTTATGTGGAATTAGAATGTTGGGGAGTCTGACAGTTGCTTGCCATTGCTCAGTGGTTCTCCAGGTACCAGGCCTGAAAATAAGCAGTCTGACATTTTCAGAATGAAGTCCCCTGAGGGTGAATTTGATGATGCTATCCCATACAGTGGGCCAATTTATCCTTGGGGTACCTCGTTCTGTTTACTCTTGAGATCCTGATTCAGATTGAGGATCACACAGGGTAAATTTAGTGATGCTAGCCTGCTATGCAGGGTAGCATCACTAAATTCACCCTCTGGGGACCTCATTTTGCAGATGTCAGTCTGCTTATTAGCCCGACTGTTTACAGTGAGGGCTATAGTAATGACTTTTGTCCATCCGTCCATCCGTCCATCTGTCCGTCTGTTAACTTTTAGACTTTTGGTTAAAGTTTGTGGTTAAAGTTTTTTACTGAAGGTTCAAGTGTTTTTTTTTTTAATTTTTTTTTCTTCTTTTCCTGTTTAGTTGACATTTGGAGTTTTGGTTAAAGTTTGTGGTTAAAGTTTTTTATTCAACCTTCAAGTACAGGCTATACCCGGTAGTTCTTGTTTGATCGTCACAAAATTTCATATGCAGATTTTAGGTCATGTCTACATGAGAACGTCCCCTTTTGGTCATGATCGGTCAACTGGTATGACTGCCCGAGCCCAAAACCTGATCACCATTAGCACAGTCTACAGGTCGTATTTATGAAGGGATTTCATTGCAACTTCATAGAATGCCTCTGTATCATGCCTAGATGAGAACGTCTCCGGTTGGGCATGATTTGTCAACCATGATGGCTGCCCAAGCCCAAAACCCAAAAACTTTTAGCACAGTCTGCAGGTCATGTTTAATATGGGCAGATTTAATTGTAACTTGGTAGGATGACTCCTTATGATGTCGAGATGAGAATTTCCCCATTTGGACTTGATCTTCCAACTATGACAACTGCCGAGCCCGAAAACCCGAAAAACATTTAGCACAGTCTACAGGTCATATTTATTGAGGAATTTCATTGGAACTTGGTGGGTTGACTTCATATAATGTCTAGATGGGAAAGTCCCCTTTTGGACGTGATTGGGCAACTGTGACGGCTACAGGGGCCTGAAGCCTGAAAACCTTTAGCACAGTCTACAGGTCATATTTATGAAGGGATTTCATTGTAACTTGGTAGGATGACTCCAAATAATGTCTAGATGATAACATCCCATTTTGAGCGCGATCATTCAGCCTTAATGGGTGCCCAAGCCCAAAAACCTTTAGCATAGGCAAAAGGTCATATTTATGGAAGAATTTCATTGTAACCTGTTAGGTTGACTCCATATAATGCCTAGATGATGACATCTCCTTTTGGTCATGATTGGTCAACTGTGATGGCTACAGGTGCCCGAAGCCCGAAAACCTTGAGCACAGTCTACAGGTCATATTTATGAAGGGATTTCATTGCAACTTGGTAGGTTGACTTCATATAATGTCTAGATGAGAACGTCCCCTTTTGGATATGATTGGGCAACTGTGATGGCTACAGGGGCCCCGAAGCCCGAAAACCTTTAGAACAGTCTACAGGTCATAATTATGAAGGGATTTCATTGTAGCTTGGTAGGATGACTCCAAATAATGTCTAGATGAGAACATCCCTTTTTGGTCGCGATCATTCAACCTGCCTGAGCCCAAAAACCTTTAGCATAGTCTATAGGTCATATTTATGGAAGGATTTCATTGTAACTTGTTAGGTTGACTCCATATAATGCCTAGATGATGAAACCCCTTTTGGTCGTGATTGGTCAACTGTGATGGCTACAGGTGTCCGAAGCCCGAAAATCTTGAGCACAGTCTACAGGTCATATTTATGAAAGGATTTCATTGTAACTTCATAGGATCACTCTAGATGATGCCCATATGAGAATATCCCCTTTTGGTTGCAATCATTCAACCATTATGGCTTCCCGAGCCTGAAGCCCGAATACCTTTAGCACAATCTACAGGTCATATTTATGAAGGGATTTCATTGTAACTTGGTAGGTTTGACTTCATATAATGTCTAGATGAGAACGTCCCCTTTTTGGACACGATTGGACATCTGTGACAGCTACAGGGGCCCGAAGCCGGAAAACCTTTAGAACAGTCTACAGGTCATAATTATTTGGTCGTGATTGGTCAACTGTGATGGCTACAGGTGCCTAAAGCCCGAAAATCTTGAGCACAGTCTACAGGTCATATTTATGAAGGGATTTCATTGTAACTTCGTAGGATCACTCCAGATTATGCCCAGATGAGAATGTCCCCTTTTGGTTGCGATCATTCAACCATGATGGCTGCCCGAGCCCAAAGCCCGAAAACCTTTAGCACAGTCTTCAGTTCATATTTATGAAGGGATTTCATTGTAACTTGGTAGGTTGACTTCATATAATGTATAGATGAGAACAGCCCCTTTTAGACACCATTAGGCAACTGTGACGGCTACAGAGGCCTGAAGCCTGAAAACCTGTAGCACAGTCTACAGGTGATATTTATGAAGGGATTTCATTGTACCTTGGTAGGATGACTCCAAATAATGTCTAGATGAGAATGTCCCCTTTTGGTCACGATCATTCAGCCTTGATGGCTTCCCAAGCCCAAAAACACCAAAACCTTTAGCACAGTCTATAGGTCATATTCATGGAAGGATTTCATTGTAACCTGTTAGTGACTCCATATAATGCCTAGATGATGACATCCCCTTTTGGTCATGATTGGTCAACTGTGACGGCTTCAGGGGCTCGAAAAAACTTGAGCACAATCTACAGGTCATATTTATAAAGGGATTTCAATGTAACTTCGTAGGATCACTCCACATGATGCCCAGATGAGAATGTCCCCTTTTGGTTGCGATCATTCAACCATGATGGCTGTCCGAGCCCAAAGGCCAAAAACCTTTAGCACAGTCCACATGTCATATTTATGAAGGGATTTCAATGTTACTTGATAGGATGACTCGTTTTGGAATAATTTCACTGTAACTTGGTAACATTCGTTGACATACATTAAATGTGAGGGCCACATACATTAACAGTGAGGTCATATTAACCCACCCCTCAGCTCTTTAGTACAGTGTACACCTCATATTATTTTTATCAAAAAACATAGTATACAGGGAACAGAAATGAACATATTCCCAATTATCACAATTCTTGTCTTATTGCATAATCCTTTCATAAACATTGAACATTATCCTTTTCATCAAACACAACACACAAGTTAAGCTACAGTGTCATTGACACTTTCATTTCCTACACAGTTGAACTTTCTTGGAACTATAATTTATTGACAAGGATTCTATCAATAAGAGTCATATTGTGTTTGACCATTTTCCATGTGATGGAAGCTAAAATACCTGTAGAGAACCAGTCCAAAACCTCAGTGAACTGTCAATGTGTTTTTAACTCACTTCAGCAACTGACCAGCAACAAGCAAGGCTTAAGCACTGGAGGTACTGATATACTAACAAAGTGTCTGAAAGCTGTAGCATTTGAATGAGAAGTCAATTCAAGGACCTTCCCTGTATATATATTTATTTTCAAGGAGCTCAAGATGAAAAATTCAACAATTTTCGATAATGTTCTGGGTCAAAAACAAGGGAGCTTTCCTCCAAGGCCTACACATAGTAACATAAACATGTAAAACAAATGGTGTGCATCGGAGATGCAGGCGTCAAGTTGTGGTAGAAATCGGAGAGTGTTGCATGTCCATAACCCGGTCATCAATCATATCCCACTTGTCAAATCTGGAACCTTTGTTCAAGTTATAATGCACTATCTATTGAAAATCAAAAAAGTCATCGTGCTGATCTCAAAATTCGTAAAAATTGCAGCAAACGAGCACAGAATCTGTAAAAATTGACTAATTAACTGGTAGAGTGCTGAATTATTTTTTACCAGCAAAGTTTGTTCACAGGTCTTTGCCTTGTTACAATTTATGGGAGAGTGCCCAAAGGCACTCTCCCATAAATTGTAACAAGACAAGTCCCTACAGACTAAATAATATCACTTCAAAGATAATATGAAGCACATCCACTGTGTATGAAGCCTTCAAGTTGCAGTACCTTCACCTCAGAGTAAAGCCCAAATATGGGCTTCCAGCACTCTGCTAGTTAAGGACCATAACACTCTGACAAAAAATTGAGCCCGACCAGTTTTCAAACTCATTTGAGATATTATTACCAAAGACCTGTGTGGCAAATATTAGTCAAATCAGAAAACGTTTGTTCAAGTTATTGCGCTAACAGTGTGAGGAATCCCAGTCACACACTGACTGTCGCCAAACCATAGGTCTCGGCTGTTAACACAACTGAACCAATCATAGCAACTGTACTCAATATTTCCTAATCAATGTATTACAATCATACATTCAATCTAATGTATGATTCTCATTCTATTTGGTATAAATTCTATTGGGGAACATCCTTTCCAGCAATATTCCGTCTGCTGTTAATCGTTAACTGGTGGTAGAGTGCTAAATTATTTTTGTTCATCAAAATTTGTTCACATAACTTTGCCTTGTTACAATTTATGGAAGAGTGCCACAGGCACTCTCCCATAAATTGTAACAAGGCAAATCCACACAGATGAAATAATTTCACTTCAAAGATAATATGAAACACATCCACAGAATATGGAGAGATTAGGCTGTGGTTATGCAATTCTAAATAGAGCCCAAATAAGGGCTTTTAGCACTCTACCAGTTAAACGTCTATTCCCAACATTTGTCAATCTATACCATGTAAGAATGGGTAGCTCAACATGCAGTCATTTGGTACCCTGTGCAAGGTACTTGCTTACTGCATTGGCTTTACTATTTGCTATTACCACCAAGATCTGCACCAAAACTTGGCTATGACATGACTGCAAACTCACAGAACAACTGCCCTAGCATAGCAAAAATGTATAAAAAGTCTCAAGACTGGGATAATGTTGAAATACTGGATATCTCATTTTTCAAGGAAGGTTTCAATATTCTAGGACCTTCTTTCTCAATTCCAGGACTTTCAGGGAGCCACAGGAACCCTGACAGCAGTTTGTCCAATAAAGAAAAACAGGATCTAACAATACAGTTTCAATGGAAGAAAAAAATCCTGATGGCCTGAATAATTTGGTCTTCTAAGTTTTTAAACCATTTAGCTCCATCACTCTGTCAAATTGGACCAGGATGATATGTTCCATCTGCATATAAAATGAATGGCAGTTCAATGATTTTGTGAAGAAGATGAATCAATGTTTTCAACGTGCTGGCCAGTGCTGCACATTGAATATTCTGAATGGTCAACCCCGCAAACAAAGAAAATAGACTGTTCCAAGTGATGTCATTGAATTGAGATGTAGGATATCATCAGGGTTCAAGAAATTCTTGCAAATGAAAACACAAGTCAATATAATTATAGCGGTAATATATTTTACACATAAATAAAAATTCCATCAACAATACAATAAACTCATTAACCCTTTACATAACAAACTGATAATTTGCCCAACTATACTTGTCCAGCAATTTTTCTCCACATGATGTTTTTCTTCTTTCTGAACACTACCGTGGAACAAGATGGTGCTTGTCCTTGTGAGATGTTAAAATCTATATTTTATACAAAAACATTCAATTCAGGAACAGTTATTAACCCTTTGGACCCAAGCCTGAAAATAAGCAAACTGTCATCTGCAGAATGAGGTCCCCAGAGGGGGAATCTGGTGATGCTACCCTGCACAGTAGGGTATCATCACCAAATTTACCTTCTGCGAACCTCAAATCTGAATCAAGGTCTCAAGCTTAAACAGAAAGGGATACTCAGAAGATAAATTGGCTCACTGTATGGAATAGCATCAGCAAATTCATCCTCTGGGGACCTCATTCTGCAAAAGACAGATGGCTTATTTTTAGGCTTGTTTTTTCCCTGATGGTACATTCCATGCCAGTTCAGATCTATCAACATGTGGAGTCAATATTTGTTACCTGTGGGAAGATTAATCAATATTTTCAACAATAAAAATCCTGATTGGTCCACCACACAAATTCACTGAGCAACTATCAGTAGATAAATGCTAACCACTCTTTTTCAATGTCTTTGTTGTGGTCCGATCATGGTTTCATCTATTTCTTCTACTTCAACTATTTTTCAAGCTCATGGTTAACCTTGGGGCTATAAATTTAACCCATAATACCTTGCATGCTGCTGGTGGATATTCCTGCCTGGGACACAAAATCTCTTGTCACTGAAATGTGTATAATTTGTGCATATTTACCCGATTTTCCTCCATGTAGACTGAATGGACTTTTTGGACAATGATATCTTGAATCGAGTTTAGATGAATTTTTTATCAAATCTAGTCATGGCTGCTTAACAGCAGCTATGACTAGATTTGAAAATATTTTGAAAATACTCAGCAGGTTACAAGCTAAAGGCCTAAAGAGTTTTATACATTTTTACTTCCCTTTAACAGTCTACATCCATCGGCTTTGCAACTGTTTCTTAGAGAGTAAATGTGAAACAACTGCCAAGGTAACTAGCAAGTTTCCTCAAAGACTATGTCGAGGCACCTGAAGATTTTGTGTCCGGAGTGGGAATATCCACCAGCAGCATTCCAGAAGTTAAAGGGTAAGCATCTATGGCTATATCATGACTGCAGCATAAGTATAAAATCATGCTTAGCCAATTGTTTATACATATTCTGGCCACTTTCTTATTTTGCGATAAAAGAAAGGAAGTTATCAAACATAAAAGTCTCTCAACTTTGTCATCTTGCATCCCTCTTCAGTTACTGTAAAAAAGATTGTCTATTTCTGAATTTAACCCTTTACCTAATGAATTGGTCATATCTGTGCTGTTGGGAAAACAAGTTTAAAAAAATTCAAACAAAAGCATGTCAAATGACCCCTCACTGGAATGAGCTCCTTGATATCGTTCTAATGTGTGTGTGTGTGTGTGGGGGGGGGGGGGGGGGGGTCACATGATATGGTTTTGTAGAAATGTTTTAAAACATATGAAACCAAAAAAATTATTTTTTTATCAAGGTTTAACGAAAACTTTCTGCAGCCAGGGTTACCTCATGTCAGACAGTTTTACAGATGGTAGAAGCTGGAGTAACCAGAGAGAACCACCCAGCAGTGGCAAGCAATTATCAAGACTTCTTAACCTATTAACTCTACAGAAGCAAGGTTAGCATTGGTTGAAGGCAAATGCATCATTGACGTGCAGAATGCCTTAGTACACAGCGCCAACATGCCCCCACATGGGCAATCAGGACTAAGATCCTTGCCTAAAGGCACAACACTTTTTACTGCTGGTCAGAATCGAACCATGGACCTTTTGGTTTGAAATCCAATGCTCTTAACAAGTGAGCCACTGTGCTCTGTATGTACAAAATAAAATTTGTAAAACAACTTACCTGTGTAACTTGACACACCTGTCCTTTGTATTCAGGTAAATAACAAGCTCCACTTAACCCTTTACGTAACGAATCGCCCGCATCCGCCTGCGTAATTTGCAAATTGAGCAGTTGAAAAAATTAAATTTTTCAAAATATTTCAACAAAACCATATCATGTGGCCCCCTCATTGGAACAAGCTCATCAAGCTTGTTCCACTGAGGGGTCACCTGTTATGGTTTTGTTGAAATTTTTGGAAAAATTTAAAAAAATGGTACAATGTAATTAAAATAATAAATTTTGATATTCTCTACATTGGGTAAAGGGTTAAAGGACATTTTACTACAGGCTTTTTTCTGAAGTGAAGAAAATTATGAAAACTGAATTACAACTATCACTGATTTCCAGAGCAGTTAAGTCATTTACTGTCCTACTACAGGCTGGTAAAAAATTGCAACAACTCTTTATTTTGTTGTTTGTCTTTGACTTAGGACACAGCCTGATAGTAGAGCTACTGAGATAAAGTCTCTTGCCAAAGGACTAATGGAGATTATGTGAGTCAGTACCAAACCTTCAACCATATGGCCTGAAGTCTAATAAGCTAAACGATGAACCACCACACTCCCTCATGAAGCTGCATTTTTATGCTGTTACGTAAAATACTGTTTGAAAAAAAGCTCAGTTCACTAAATAGGTTTTTATTCAGCAAAAAGCAGAGATATTCAAAGATGGTAGACTCCATTTAAAAATGGCACGAAGACCAGCAAGCTTGTTTCTATTCATAAACCAACCAATAATTATTAAGAATATTTATATACTACTCAAAGTTTGCTAAGCACCAAACATTTGACACATCATTGTGAAATTTGCTTTTGACATATTTGCGATATTTTTGGTGGATATGATTGAGGAATGTTTTGAGATGGTCCCCAGTGTTTACATTAGCTCTCTTGACAGGCAGACTTTTCGTGACAGTCATGGAAAGCACCCCTTGATTTTCATGATGTTTTCGTGTACTGTCTACATGTACATGACATGTGTAGGGTATTCAATCTTAATTTCAACACAAACTCTTGTGATTTAATGATTGAATATGGCAAATGCAAATGTAAGAAGACATTTGTCTGAAGCAGAAATGTGGCAGGCTGTAGAGATGGTGGAGCAAGGGGCTACTCATCATCAGGTTGGTGAAGCCCTTGGTGTGAACCATATGGTGATCACCAGAGCCTGGGCAAAATTTCAGCAGTATGGCACACCAGTAAGACGGCATGGTGGTGGCAGAGACAGGGTAACATCTGCAGCTGAAGACTGGTTTTTGATCATTCAGGTTCATAGGAATCACTTTGCCACAGCAACCCAGCTTTGCAGTGATCTTAAGAATGCATCCGGATAAATGTTTTGATCCAGACTATCCGGGCAAGGTTGCACGAAGGTGGTCTCCGATCGAGAAGATCATGTATTTGCATTCCGCTGTCCCAGAACCACCAACAGGCACGATATGAATGGGCCATGGACCACATTGAATGGACCAGAGAAGATTGGCAACCTGTCCTTTTACAGATGAGTCAAGGTTCTGCCTAGACCACACAGATAGGCGTTCTAGGGTATGGAGAAGACCAGGAGAGTGATTCCATGCTGCCAACATTGCTGAGCATGACCGGACCGCTGTGGTGGAGGGTCAATCATGGTCTGGGGCGGCATCAGCTGGGATGGACGTACAGAGCTCTGTGTCCTTGAACGTGGTACATTGACTGCACAACGGTATATTGATGAGATCCTGGATGTCCACGTCCGATTGTATGCAGGTGCAGTGGGTGATAGATTCATTCTGATGGACGATAATGCCCGTCCTCATGTTGCTCATGCTGTCGGGGAGTGCCGACAGAGGGAGTGGATTGAGCATATGGACTGGCCATCAAGATCCCCTGACCTCAATCCAATCAAACATGTCTGGAATGAGTTGCAGCTTGCAATTTCAGCCCGTCCAGTCCAGCCAAGAAGTGTACAGGAGCTTGGTGGCTTGCTGGTCCAAGAATGGAACATCTCACAAAGGACCACCAAGAACCTGATTGGGAGCATGTAATTAACAGTAATGGGTCTTCTACTCGATATTGAACCCATACCAGTTCGCTCCGTCAACGTTTTGGCAAACTGAAAAATTTCCTCTTTTACCAATAATATCCATTTTCCATGGTTATCATATTCAAAAGCTAAAAAATAACGTCAATCACAAATAAAATCTTAATTTCTGTACTTAAATCATTAAAGACATAATTAAATAAAAAATACATACACTTTTCATAAAAATATTTCAACTAAAACGTAAAACAGGTAGTTGGATATACTTCGTGCTTAGCAAACTTTGAGTTGTATATTAAAAAATACACAGGATGAATGATGAGAGTAAAAAATCTCAACCCCTCATGTAATATAATGGCATTGTCCAGCCAGTGCTATTTACAAAATTCAAATTTTAGTATTTTTTTCAATTTTTGACCCCAATACAAGGCATATGACTCCCTCAATGGAAAAAGCTCATTAAACCTTTGCACGTTGATGTCGAAAATAAAAAAAAATTAAACTGAAAGTTTTTTCCCATAATGTAATGGGGAATTTAACCAATTCAATCTTATTTGACAGAGCTCATTGAGCTCATTAGGCTTTTTCCTCTGGAAAAGACTATTGTTTTTCTACGGATTATTATTATTATTTTTTGGGTTTTTTTTTTTTTTTCCACACATTTTGTCCGTACGATTCAGAAGCCATTTTCGAACCGATTTTCACGAAATTTTGCACATGCATAGAGGGGCACAAAATCTAAAAATGTACCCAAGCGGAATTATTGATTTAACCCTTATTTCCTCAGAATTGGCAAAAAACTGCCAAAATTGGGGTTTATCGGCACTTTCTCGAAACACGTCTTGTAGATTTTTTTTATACATTCGTCATTGCTAGACCTGTCTGTGACACACCCTTTGATACACACGACATATCAGGCGATGCATATGATAACCCTCCACAGGCTGCCAAACATCGAAATTTTGATGAAATAGGCCGGTTTCAGGCTCCCACCGCACCCAAACGATACACGAGAGATAAATATAACTTTCTTTACTGGGAGTGGAATGCACCGAAGATCATTTTTGTCAGTAATAAGGGTGTTAAAAAAACCCAAGCGTTAACCCGTTTTGGGCTGGTTAAACAGCAATACCCCCATAAAGCTCAAAAATTTGTATTTTCCGTGGATTTCTCTAAACGAGTCTTGTAGATTTTCAAGAAAAATTTGTCACTCCCAGGCCTTGGTGTGACAATAGAAGTTGCATGGACAAAATACTGCGGTGAGCATTTGTTAACCCTCCACGGGCTGCTAAAAGTTAAAATTGTGATAAAATGGGCTGTTTTTGGACGCCAACAGCACCCAATGTGCCTTCTTTTATCGAGCGCACAATCTATACGCAAACATTTTTGTAAGTAGTAAGGGTATTCAAAAGTCAAAGTCTTAACCCATTTTGGACAGGCTAAAGAGAGAGACCCCTTAAAATCTTAAAATTCCCATTTTCTGTGGATTTCTCTAAAAACATCCTGTAGGTTTTCAAGAAAAATTGACGACTCGCAGGTCTTTGTGTGATATTACAAGTTGCATGGACAAAATATTCCGGTGAGCGTTTATTAACCCTCTAGAGGCTGCCAAGCATCGTAATTTTGTTGAAATGGGCTGTTTTCAGGCACGCACATCACCCAACGTGTACCTTAGAAATAAACATAATCTCCTTTGTTGGAAGTGGAATTCACCAAAGACCATTTTTGTAAGTAATAAGGGTATTCAAAAAACCAAGCTTTAACCCATTTTGTGGTTGCTAATAGTGATACCCATCAAAGGCTTAAAAATTTATGTTTTCCCTGGATTTCTTTACAAACATCTGGTAGGGTTTTCGAGAGAAAATGGCCATTGATAGGTCATGGTGTCACATTACCAGTTGATTGGATAAATTATTCCGGTAAGCGTGTTAACCCTCCATGGGCTGCTAAATGTCAAAATTTTGAAAAAATAGTCTGTTTTTGAACAACAACAACATCAAATGGGAATACAACAGAGAAACGTAACTTCTTTTACCGGGCGCAAAACTGACAGGGAAACATTTTTGTAAGTAGTAAATGTATTCAAAAATCGAGGTCTTAACCCATTTTTAACTGGTTAAGGAGATATACCCCTTAAAAGCTTAAAATTCCAGTTTTCTGTGGATTTCTCAAAAAGAAAAATTCAAGAGCAATTAACCATTCGCAGGTCTTCGAGTGACATTACAAGTTGCATGAACAAAATGTTTCGGTAACCATTTGTTAACCCCCCAGAGGCTGCCAAGCATTGACATTTGGAGAAAATGGGCTGTTCTTGGGCAACCATAACACCAAATGTGTACCTACGAGATAAACATAACCTACTTCATTGGAAGTGGAATTCACAGTCGATCATTTTTGTAAGTAATGAAGATATTCACAAAACCAAGCATTAACCCTTTAGAGCTGGTTAAAGAGAGATACCCCTCAAAAGGTTAAAAATACATGTTATCTGAGGATTTCTTTAAAAACATCCCGTAGATTTTCAGGAAAAAAATGGCCATTCTCATATCTTAGTGTGACATTACAAGTTGCATGTACAAAATATTCCTGTAAACATTTGTTAACCCTATGCAGGTTCTCAAACATCAAAATGTTGATAAAATAGGCTGTGTTTGCGTACCCACAGCACCTGAAGTTGGGAGGAGAGATCAAAATAAGTGGAAGTAGAATTCACTGAGAATTATTTTTGGAAGTAATAAGAGTATTCCAAAAACAACACTTAACCCGTTTTGGGCTGGAAAAACAATGATACCCATCAAAAGCTTAAAATTCCTGTTCTCCCTGGATTTCTCTGAAAACATCTTGTAGATTTTAAAGAAAAAATGGCCATTCACAGTTCTTGGTGTGACATTACAAGTTGCATGAATAAATATTCCTGTTGGCACTTGTTAACCCTCTACAAACGACCAGACATCAATAGTTTGGATACATTTGAGATAAAATGGACCATTTTTAAATTGACACAGCACTCAGTGAGTATGTGTCAAACAAACATAACTCCTTTTGTCGGTCATTGACTTGTTGGACGACGATATTGACATTAACTCACTCCACCGTTAATGATGGTTTTTACCTAAACAATTTTTTATCAAACTGTGTCATTTGAGACTACTATCTTCACCTTTCTCATAACATCAATGAAGGAACTTCAGTGAGACAGTTAAAAACAATTCATCAGACACTGTGGGGTCATGAAAAATCATGCAATCTCATCGGGAAAAGCCATGATTCTCCAGAATCATAAAGTCTAGTTGAGATTGAATTGGTTAAATTCCTTATTGCATTATGGGAAAATTTTTATTGCTTGAAATTTCAGTATTTTGACATCAAAGTGCAGATGGTTAAGCTTGTTCCAATGATGTTGTAAGATTTATTATGGAGGAAAAAAAATGAAAGTTTTTAATTATCCTTGAAATTTTTTTGCAAAGTGCCCTCTAACGTTTGTGGTTGGTAACAGCTAACAATTTACCCAATGCACATGATATTGAAACTGGTTTTTTTTAATAATTTTTTTTTTTTAAATTTCAACAAAACCATATCATTTTACCTCATGTAGCCTGTTCCAATGAGGGTTGTTGAAATTTTGGGAAAAAATTTTTTCAACTTCTGAATTTGTAAATTACACAAGCGGGTGCGACCACTTTTCTAGGTAATGGGTGAAATGGCACCTGCTTGTTGCTGTTGTTTGCTGAAGATCATATACTTCACAAGGGTTAGACAGCTGAATCTGCAACTTACATGAAAACCACACTTTGATTCCATGGTAGAGATATTGTGCAATCTCCATGCTGGGCTTTTGAGGCCCTTCTTTTTCTCAAATTGTGCTGTATCTTTACCCTTCATGTCTCTCTCCAAACAGGGAACAGCAACCCAACAAGTTGCTATGCTCTCTGCCAGATAGAGAATTTGGACATTTCAAAAGTGTTACCCTTCTTTAGAGCTTGAGACATCTTTTAGTATGTTGTAGAGTAACAAAAATTACAGGCTACTGTTGATGTAATGTGATGTCCTTTTAATCTTAAAAATATAGATATTCTTTCATGCTTCATATATATATTCAAATCAATAAGTATTTTAATGTACCTGAAAACATGAAGATATTAATATAATCTGTGGAACTTCACTGCATAATTATAAATCTATGGCTGTGGAGAGTCTTCATTTCTTATGGTAATGTCATCCAACATTCAGTCAAATCATACAAGTCTTAACCCTTTACCCAACATAGACGATATCAAAATTTATTATTTTAAATATAATTTTTTTTAATTTTTCAAAAATTTCAACAAAACCATATCATGTGACCCCCCTCATTGGAACAAGCTCAATGAGCTCGTTCCAATGAGGGGTCACATGATATGGTTTTGTTGAAATATTTTGAAAATTTTAATTTTTTCAACTGCTCAATTTGCATATTACGCCAGCGGATGCGTCGATTCGTTAGGTAAAGGGTTAAATAAGCAACATTTCTAGCATTGATTCAAGGAATATAAACTGAATGGTATTTTTTTTATTCAATTGTCTAGTACATCTCAGTTGGTCGGAAAATTAATTATTTATTTATTGGTGTTTAACCCTTTGAACACTGGTGGTATCTTCCATGACAGTTAAATGGCAGAAATTGGAAGAGTCCATATCCATTATTTGGGGGTAGAGCAATTAATATTTTGAAAATATTAATTTTTCTACCACACACCTTCACTTAGTAGCCATCCTACTTAATAAAATTATGACGTATCGTGTTGCTGGACCAGAAAAACGGTCTTTCGTGTTGAAAGAGTTAAGGTCAAATACTTCTGCACAATCTCTAATCGTGATAAAGTCAAGTCCAGCCAATCGTTTATACCCATGTTGCCCATTTTAGAGGATTCTACTTTACCAGTAAAACAGAGCGTGTTTTACCACAGTAAACAAGTTCTGTTTCACTTCCCGGGTTCCCATGGGGAGTTGGTCAGAAAAGCGAATCATAGGTTCAACCAACTGAAATATTCTCGACGAATTAATTTAAACATAGGCAATGGACTAGTTAAGTGCTGGGCTGGTTCCATGCCATAACAGTATTGAGTTCTGAACAGAATTAGACTGGTGGCTTGAGAGCTAAATTTGGTTTGTTCATATACAAACTTACACCAGCAATTTTAGAGCTTCTAAACATTCGGCCACAGCTATTAATATTTCAAAATAAAATTACTGTGACTAAAATATGTTTTAATGTTCACATCACCCTCGGATTGGATTAGAGCTTGAATTTTTTTTTCTGCGCACAGAGGCGGCAGAACCAGGTGGCATAGGTGAACGTGCCCCTCCACTTTTTTTACAAAGACCTGCTGTGTGGTTACATAATGAGTTAAATAGGTACAAACAAATCCAAACAACATTTGGCCAAAGAATTCCACCTTGGGTCACTTCGGTCCATTTCTTCTACTTCAGCCATCTTTTAACCCGAAGGCAAGCCTTCGGGCTGGAAGATGAATGAAGTAGAAGAAATGGGCAGGACTGTGGCCACACAGCGGCATGTTCATCAAAACGGGAGACTACAGTTTGTCCATGGTATATTTACCGATATACAATTGTTACTTTTCTACCACTGGGGAGAAGCATAGTAGCCATTAAAATTTGTGCCCCTCCACTTTTATTGAGCTTCAGCTGCCTCTGTCTGTGATTATGGCTCCAGTAGCATATGTTACCATTTTACATCATCCCATTAAATATTTGAAATGAGGGTGCCAATTTCACAATTATTTCATAAACGGAATGACTCATAAACCGCTTCATTTTTCTAGATTTTTTGCACTTTCAGCAGACAATGTTCCAAATGAAGTCTTAGAGTTGAAAAGCAGACGACACTTACAAAATTCTTGAATAACTAATTTTTTAATTTTTTGTCTCAAAAACATAGGTTATGACCCTCATTGGAACAAGCTCAATGAGCTTGTTCGAATGAGGGGTCATAACCTATGTTTTTGAGACAAAAAATGAAAATTAATTGGCGCTTTTGATCATTACGTTGGGTAAAGGGTTAAATTACAGATCAGTTTTTGATTCGAACTAAGATGGAGTGACCTTGCCCTGTTAATCTCAAGATTGATTATGTGTCCAGTGACATTGTGGTATACAAAAGAGATTTATTCACTAAACTTGTTATCATTAAATGTTGCCTTGTTCATTTCATGATGTGGGTTTGGGGCTATGGGTAGGGTCTGGCTGGAACATATACGTTATTGTGATGAACTGATGGCAATATGGTCAGAGGTTTATGACTTCAGGCATATGTTCAACATCAATGCTTCACGTCTCAGTCGAGCATAAGCTCTGTGCCGCAAACCTCAGATCATGTTACCATCAGTTCATCACAATAACTTATAATGTTGAATATATATTAAAAAAATATTGAATTTAGGTCTCTGCAAATATAATATTTTGGATAAAATCAAATCTCAAATAAAATCAGACTGAGGATTTTGAATCAAATTATTTTGAATCAAGGCACACTGCTTTTCAGGTTATAGATATTGCACCTTCTTGAAAACGTGATATGTAGAAAATATTGTCGGTCTCTAAAGTATTGTATTATTTGGTGAGTTGTCAGGTTTGGGCAAGTCAATAAAAGCATACAGAATCAAAGTATGGGTAGTTTTGGAAGCTGAACTTCCTCAGACTCTTCCTCTATCATTCTATCATCAGTTCTTCTGCACAAAAAACCTGATTATAGAATAAGAGTTCCAGAGGAGACACATTGTATGCAAGCCTGGAAATAAGCAGACTGTCATCTGCAGAGTGAAATTCTCACAGGTGAATTTGGTGATGCTACCCTGTGAACCTCAATCTGAATCAAGGTCTCTGGCCTAAACAGAAAGAGGTTCCCAGAGAATAAATTGGCCCACAGCATCGGCAAATTCATCCTCTGGGGACCTCTTTCTTCAAATGACAGATTGCTTATTTCCAGTCTTGATTGTAGGATCTCTTGGGAACATTTCGATTTTTCAAAATTTTCCAAATCGGCATGACTTGAATCAAAGCCGCTGTTAAATTCTTCAGCAATTGTGATGAAGCCATCTCATGTTGGTGGCTTATCATCGCGAGAAAAATTACTTTTCCATCTTCCTGGTAAACACAATTTATGACACTGACTTGTATATTTCGATTATTTTTTTTTTCTTTACAGGCTCCATCAGTATATGGAATTTGTCAAGGTTCTTTGAAGGGGGACGTACTTTTACCTTCAGGAATGTCTTTGCTGAAATTTTCCAAGTGCAGGAGCGAAGTGTTATTTTCTTTAATATCAGCATACAGTATACTTTTGATGAGAAACTGTTTGACCAACAGAAACAGCTGACAACATTTCCCACCTTACAACAAGTAGAAATGTATGATGTTGGTACAACATCTGTTACTTGGAAACAAACACTGATTTACCCACTCACTTGGGAGATCCTTGCAACAGGATTTGTCAAGTCTGTATGTATCAACATTAAGACCAGGAAAGTTGAATGATTACCCAAAGTGATAACAGACAAATTCACACCTTTACAAAATAATAAGAGGACCACCCAACATGAATATCCTGAGTGTCCAGTAAATGCATATTGTTACAATATTCAGACATTTCCTAGTTTTGAGGATGTCAGAGGACATGTCAATGGATCAAATTTTGTTCGCTTGTGCATGGATTGTGCTTCCAATGCACAAAGGAATGGATACTATAAACATTTTGTGCAGGATATATGTACATACTATGTGGTCAAAATGGAACTATCCTTCTTAGGAGAGTGTTTTCGGAATGAAATTCTAACTGTTAAAACTTGGCAAGATCCAAATGATTTATGTGATGTTTATTTCATTATACTAAGATTGGGGAAAATTATTTCTAAATCCAGAATACATTTTAGCCAGGAACATAGAGTCAAATCTCTCATTTAATATAGTTGGGCCCCACTTAACCCTTTACCCAAGGAATCGGCCACATCCGCCTGCGTAATATGCAAATTCAGCAGCTGAAAAAATATTATTTTTCAAAAAATTTCAACAAAGCCATATCATGTGACCCCTCTTTGGAACGAGCTCACTGAACTCGTTCCAATGAGGGGGTCACATGATATGGTTTGGTTGAAATTTTTTGAAAAATTTAAAAAGATGATATTTAAAATAATACATTTTGATATTGTCTGCGTTGGATAAAGGGTTAATTAGATATCTCTCAATGGAATATCTAGAGCTGCATGATATTCTAAACTGAATACCAGTATAGGTATTAAAAAAAATTCCGTGGTATACCAGTATATCGAAAGGCTGTTCAGATATTTGAAGTTATGTACCACAATCGGGACTTAAGCCATCACAGTGGAATGAATTAGCATGCCTTGATGATGCAGTTCGAATAACCCTTTACCCAATGCAGATGATATCAAAATTTATATTATTTTACCTAATGAGCTTGTCTATTGAGGGGTCACATGATATGGTTTTGTTGAATTTTTTTGAAAAATATTTTTCAACTGCTGAATTTGTATATTACGTGAGTGGTTGCAGCCCATTTGTTGGGTAATGGGATAATATTATTCAGGACTACAGTTAAAACTCAAGACACCTTGAAAATTAAATTGTGGGTAAATAAATAATGACAATAAATCAATATTTTTGTAATTACACTGGTATTGAATTGATACTGGCTTGAATACCAGTATGTATCGGTTTATCGATATGCCGTGCAGCCCTATGAATATCACTGTTCAAGGAACAGAACTTCCAAACACAAAACCATTTACCATACCTTCAGTACTAATCAGATATGTTAATTGCATATACATTATGGTGCAAACTCTTGTTAATTGAATGTAAAACCTTGTAATATGTCAAGAAATTACCCAGACAATCACCATGTTTATAGACCTATTTGGCCTCAGAACATCCGATACAGGCATTTAACCAGTAGAATTGGGGTGGAGTGAATTTTGGGGCTGGAAAAAATTTGCAGACACAAGGCTGAAAAAACTATTTTTCACCTGAAAGGGCCCCCCACCTACAGTTTTTGTGCAAAAAAAAAAATTTCTTTTGCTTTCCAAAAAATGGGACCCACCCCCAAATTCATCACTTATGCTAATAATAATGTTCACTTACTTTTGCCTTTGTAATCTGACACAATACAAACATACCTCTTTCAAACTGTAACATGTTCTTAAAGTTTAGTTTAAAGCCTGCTGAAGGGTCTGAGGCTAGGGCTCTTTGCACCAATAGGCCATTCAAATGTCCAGTATGTGAGGTTGTGTACTTGGCATCTCAGTTTCGACTTAACCCTTTACCCAATGCAGACGATATCAAAATTTATTATTTTAAATATCATTTTTTAAAATTTTTTCCAAAAATTTCAACAAAACCATATCGTGTGACCCCTCATTGGAACGAGCTCAATGAGCTGGTTCCAATGAGGGGTCACATGATATGGTTTTGTTGAAATATTTTGAAAAATTTAATTTTTTCAACTACTCAATTTGCATATTACGCGGGCGGATATGTGCGATTCGTTAGGTAAAGGGTTAAGCATTCAGTTCTTTTTCAATGTGACTTAATATATGTGTATGGTGAGGCGTTTAAATAGGCTATGCCTGTTCGCCAAACCAAGTTTCTTTTCTTTATGGAAATAAAAATATTGTTTAAAAAAAAAAAAAAGCATTCAGGAGTCATTTGTCCAGTGCACATGCTGGATGCTGAGAAACAGTGGATGGTTAAACAGTAGTTGAACACCTATATATCTATTTGCCTTTATTCAAATTTTTAAGTTACTGCATCTGTTGCCGAGACTAAAGCTCCACGATGGCCAATAAGTCTCAGTTCACTCTCCCTGATAACTTTGAGGGCCCCTTTTCTAAATTGTTTTGACAACCATGGAATGTAGATTTACACTGATTCTAAGCTGATGAAAATAATTAAGTATTAGATTTGCAGATGAAAAATATGAATTCTACATTCGTGTTAGCATGATTAAGTTGACATGCATTTTGAACCTTATCAACTCAATATCAATTATGACATGATTGCAAGCCTGAAAATGGGCAGACTGTCCTCTGCAGAATGAGGACCCCAAAGGGTGAATTTGGTAATGCTACCCTGCACGGCAGGGTAGTATCACTATATTGACCCTCTGAGAACCTCAATCTGAATCAAGGTCTCAAACCTAAACAGCAAGAGGTACCCAGGGGATATATTGGCACACTGTATGGGAGAGCATCAGCAAATTCACCCTCTTGGGACCTCATGACAGATTGCTTATTTTCTGGCTTGCATGATTGGATTGATCATGTGCTACTACTTTTTGATAACATTACAGTGTACTGTATCATATACATGCAAATTCATCTCATAGAGCATCAGTATTGGAGTGTTAGGAAACACAAATGCTTTGCCAGTCAATGTTTGACATGTCATAATTTTACATCATTAATCATGTGATATCCGCTATCTCTAATAATAATCCTGTCCTATAGTGGGTCCCACCTCTGGTAACCAGGTTGTTAAAGCACGACATCGATGACCTGCCTGTTCACATAGCTGTCTCAGTCTACTGATGTTGCAAATTCTGAGGAATTTATCCCATCAGGATATTGAGATATGTGTGTGGATGAGCTTGTCAGTTACTTGCCAGTGGGTGATGGCTTCCTTTGGCCATTCAGTGGATCTGCTTAATTAATTCCAACTTCATCTTGGTAATTAACAACATCCTGATATAACCTGAAAGTGAGGTAAAACCCCAATCAAACAAACAAAGAGATGAATAATCTGTCTCCATACCTCCAGTTCTGCAGTTGATCTTTTTATAAATGATAAATAGGAAGACGAAGGCACGCAGGGACGGCCTGGGACAAGCCCCTTTTGATCCTCTTTAACTGTATATGATTTGACTTGTCTGGCCGTGGCAAAGGAGGAAAGTGGAAAAGATACT